>OX438806.1:6443966-7032745 GCA_949316475.1 Hypomecis punctinalis
CGTCAATTACACAGTGTAAAATAAATTATAAATCTCTATTAAATATTTTAGTAGTCGAACAATCAAAAATACTGTCATTCATAACTCAAATAAAAAACATAGTTATAGTATTAATCCAGCTGCATGGATAAGTTGGTTATGGTATATCACATTTTATACTGTTTTGACAAGAAAGTTATTGGGTTAGGACGACTGTGATTTTTGTATTGAACCTTTCGTTCGTACCTTTATTGATGAATTATTATTTTTTAAAGGGTTTCTTTTAAAATATAAATATAAATATTTTGGGACATCTTACACACGGCCTCTGACCCCAAACTGAGCAAAGCTTGTGATATGGCTGCCAGATCCTGATTTACTACATATACTTATTTTTAAATACATACTTATAAAGATAGTAACTAAATAACACCCAGACACAGAGCAAACACTTATGTTCATCACATAAATATTTGCCCTGGGTGGGGATCAAACCCACGCCTCTTTGACCCAGAAGTTAGGATCACTAACCACTGAGCCACCGAGGCAGTCATGAATTGTATGCTTTGATTAAATGTTTTATTCTCTAATAGCAGAAGATATTTCTAATAAAGATTAATAAATTAGCAAAAATCTAATAAAATTTCCGAAAAAAAGTCATACTTTTAGAGGAGGATGAAACAGCCAACTATTCCCTTAATAACAAACATAAGTCATCTTTTAAGTTTTTCGTAAAAATTACTAGCCACCCACTAAGGTAGCATAAAAACCTGTAAGTAAGCGAAACTCCTATCTAAAAATAAACGTTTGAACTTTCTCAGGCATTTCTAAGCCTACGCAAGCTATCGAATTTCCCAATTTCAGATATTGTCATAGCTTTCCTGAATTCTATCACGTTATTCAAAGCAATAGTCGTGTTATAGCGCCAATGTACAATGTCAAATGATTGCTTTTGCTCTTAGCCATAGAACAAATAATTATACGGAGTATGGGATAATTTTAAATATAAATATTTCATACGTTATGCAAACGTGAACAAATGCTTAAAAGCTTTTAGTTTATTCAGTGGATATTGTAAAAAACTTATAGAAAAAAATAGGTTAAAGTTGGTATTCGTGCACTAAAATTTCAAAACATTTCTTTATTTTAACCTTTTCATAATTCGATGCCTCATGATATTTTTGACCGACGAACCACCGGAGGAGGTATACAATTCGACACGTATATATATTTTTTTATGTATAACTACGCATAAATTCTTTTTTATTGGAAAGAATATACTTTGAAATTGGTGCCATTTAAATTTTATTGAAATTGGCTGAGCCGTTTTTGATAAATCAACAATAATGTGAAAAATGTTACATCGATCCGTGCATAATATTTGAGTTCTAGCGATGCGCCCCGGCTTCGCACAGGTGTATTATACATATAAACATTTCTCTTGAATTACTCTATCTATTGAAACAAATTGCATCAAAATCCGTAGCGTAGTTTAAAGATATAAGCATACGTGGGGACAGACAGCGGAAAGCGACTTTGTTTTATACTACGAGTATGTAATGATTCTGTACACGGGTGAAGTCGGTCATGCTATTTTTTGCAAAAAATAATTACCTCTCATCGAAAAGCTAGTGGCGTAAAATTTCATACGTAAATTTTAAAGAACTTATAGGAGTTTTAACTATGATGTCACAATTGTAACACAAGCATAAGCTGCGAATAATTCAATCCGACCAGCGACCAGCCGACGTTCAGGCAGGATTGGGCTATCCGCAACTTGTAGCTGACAGCCGCCAAGTTATACGATTTGACCTATCCTACCGTGTAATTACAATGCACTGTAAGTGAAGTTACAGTGTTTTGACGCAAACAGTGCCCATACGTTTTGTTTATGTGTGTTCTGTTCACCTGTTCAGATTTTTTCGCTCAACTATTACCTACTTTTCACTGAGATAATACCTACTATACAGGGTTACTTCTAATCAATTAGCATCTTTTTATGGGATTATTCTGTACATCAAAACTAACAACTTTTGCTATGCAACTTTTGTCAAAACTCAAAAAAATTGGTGTTCCATAGAAAAATAGGTTCGTAGCGCGACATGTACAATGTACATTATGGATATGGAACAGATGTTTTTTTTTTAGTTTTGACAAAAGTTGTTAGGTTTGATGTACAGAATAAGCCCCTAAAAGGATACTAATTGATTAGGAATAACCCTGTATAACAAACACTATATTGCATTATACTTAATAACGTTGTTTTTAAACTTTCGCGATTTGAACACATTATTATTATATACTACGCCTACGGGACGATGAGGTATTTATTTATCTGAGTATATAATAATAATACTTAATAACGGTAATAAAAAGATTGAAAGCTTATTTTGCTTTACGTCTTTTGGACTTGCATTGTTTTGTTATCACCGGGGCCCGAATTATGAACTAGTTCTGACGTTTGGTGTTACTTTTTCTCCTGCTCGCCCCAGGTACTCGCGCCACGAGAGCAAGCAGGAGAAAACGCCATGTATGCTACGAAGCAAATGCCGTGTCTCGTCAAAGGTATCTTTGGTGCTAACCTACAATGTCTAAAGATTGCTTCTGAGCCAGTAACAGGATAGCCTATTGTAGGTTTCACGTGTACCTATTTTTATATCCAAGGATCTTCCTTACTAATGGCTAGTGGTCTTCTACTATGTAACTTTTACTACTATGATATTTTTTTACCTAGCCGCTAGCTTACTTAGCTTGCTTTTTGTGTTTTAGTCAGGCGTTACTGTGGATAATTATATTATTCTTTGTGTTAAATAATTTGTTCAGCTTAGAACTCTTCTCTACTTAGTACTTATGATTTTTGTATGTATAAACTTACACTTACAAAGTAGTATCAAAAAAGCGATGCCAGTGATTACACGTAGATTAGACTCTTTATATCACTGCATTTGGAATACCAAATGCTGTGATATCAATTATATAATCAATAGATTTGATTTTGATTTTTAAAAGTTCTTTATTGATCAGAAAAATACCAAGTACGTACAAACTAGACACAGTCTTTAAAAAAATGTATGCAACAATATTATACAAATGACTTTATCAGGCTAACAGCGCCTCCGAAAGTCTTTCAAAAACATAGTTTATATTATGAAATATGTTACAATCTATGAACTAAACAAACACATTTATTTGGAAAACATAAACATAAAACATACAAATAATGAACCTTTTGCACCAGGCTCATTTTTTAAAGAAAACGCTACATATAGTATGGATGTACAATATGTACAATAAATCTGTTTTCAGAATAGAATCGTGTAGACAACATTCGCGAAAAATCAATGGATTAATATGTATAAACTTAACGTTGAGGGTAGAATCAATTGAGGATTCCACCTTCATAGTCATACTTAAATCATCGAGTGGGTAGGAGTGAGCGACATTGCGTCATCAGAATCGTCGAGCACATAGTGATGGGGCATAGCATTTGGTATTCCAACCAGTCTTATTTGAGATCGTCAGGGGAGGTCTTTGTCCAGCAGTGGATGTCCAATGGCTGAAACGACGACAACGATTTGGTATTCACATTGACTTGGCATTTTTTCTTACGGTATTCACTAAAACCCGTGCGCCAGTGATTGAGTCACGTCGTCTATAATAGTAGAAATCCGCTGATATGATGACAGTCGTGCCTATTGCTAAACAAAATGATGGAAATGAAATAAAACAGAACCTTTATTGCAAATTACATAATTATATGAGGCGTTCTTAACTAAATTAACACCTTTTTATACTATATATAACGGGACTGAACTCACGTGTGGGGATAGTCGTAACGACTATAGTTTCGGTCGCATTCGGCGACCTTTATCAAGTTGGCGAGTGCTAGCACGCGGAGCCGTCTCGCAATGCAAACTATAGTCGTTACGACTATCCCCACACGTGAGTTTAGTCCCGTTATATATAGTACTAGCTGCCCGCCCCGGCTTCGCCCGGATATGATTGGCAAAAGGCAGACATTATAAGTATTGTGCATTTATATTATGCACCTACCACGTAATGTAGCTAAAGGTCACACACATGAGCACCAACCAGATCTTTGATTCACGTGATGACCTTCTCTATACTTGCAAAGCTGCCAATACATTGTCGACATTCGAGAACTATGTGTGTAACTACACATAGGTACCTATTCACTGTCACTACAACAGAAATTATAAATCGTCTGTATGTCGGTTCCCTAACTAAGGTTTTCCAAATCTGTAGGTACTACATAAATCGGAGCTTAAATAGAGGTGGTATATCCGTATATAGCCGTGGTAATCTAGTGGTAGTAACATCTATCTTATAATCCTGAGGTGGTAGTTTCACGCATGCAGGTTGCCTCTCGATGTTTTCCTTCACCGAAAAGCCCGTGGTGTGAAATTCCGTACATAAATTCCAAAGAATTCATTGGTACGGAACCGGGATTTGAACCCACGACCTCACGATTGTAAGGCGGGTGTCATTACCACTTTGGAACTTATCTACGCAATTTCACACCACTGGCTTTCCCGTGGAGGAAAGTATCGTGTGGCATCCTGCATCCTTACGTCTGTAGAAGAAACTGGATGACATATAGGAATCCACCAACCCGCACTGGGTCAGCGTGGTGGATATTATTTTGAAAAGGATTATTATTAGGATATTAATACCAAGATATAAATTAAGAGCCCTTTATTGTGGTGGCATTTCTATGTCATTTTTCAAATAAAAGAATACTTATTGTGGCTTAACTATAACAGTTAGACATATGTCGCTAATTTTTTTGTAAATGATTATTTGTTCTACAAAGTCGCAGTACATTATTTTATTCTATCAATAAATTCGTCAATTGTTTTCGCAGCGTAAGCGATGTAAAGAATATTTTAGGTAAGTAATTTTTTACACCTTGGGATACATTATGGGAGTTTTAGTAAGGATCCCTATTTTTTTTTTTTAATATTATATGTATAGCCTATGTTACACAGGGATAGTGTAGCTTTCTATCAGTGAAAGAATTTTTCAAATCGGTTCAGAATTTTTGAGCCTATTCCATGCAAACAAACGATCAAATATTTCCTTTTTATAATATTGGTATAGATTATTTTCCTAGCTAGAGAGCTTCGATAAACACGTCCGATCGCTGCTAATCATAAAAGTGTTGAGGGAGAAGCGCGGCCTCCGACGCGCTATTTGTAGGCACGCGCCGCCGGCCGGGCCGGTAGGTACCTCTGCACCGCTATGTCCCTGCATTTTATATCTGTAATATCTTCGAAAATATTAATTTAAATTACATGCTGTAAAGGGCCATATTGATCTATATTGAATGGACAATGTATTGAAGGCACTTAATTGGAGAAAGATTAATGTTGTGTTGCTTAAAATAACTTCCTAAATAATCAATTTTTTCCCGTAAAATTTAAAAGATAAAAAATGGTTATTGTGGGTTATCCTTAAGAGATAGACATATACTCTCGCGGACTTTTTTGTTGACCTTTTTAAGGTGTACAATACGGTAGTACATTATTTTGATTTATCTCGTGGGGTTCAGTCAGCGTTTGCAATATAAGTGCAAAAAAATGTGTTTATTTACGACATCACATTAGAAACCTGTAAATTCATCAGTGCTTCTCTACAATATTATGCATGTATCATACATATAAACCTTCCTCTTGAATCATTCTATCTACTAAAAAAAAGCGCTTTAAAATCCGTTGCGTAGTTTTGAAGATTTAAGCATACATAGGGACGGACAGACAACGACAGCGACTTTGTTTTATACTATGTAGTGATAAAATGTGTGAAAACCACGTTAATTTCCATAGTAAATTAACACCCACACTTGAACTAACATTATGTGTAAACTACTATACCAGTTCAAACCGCGACTGTTTAAACCACATCTATAGCTTGAAATCTATTCCCGTTCAACTCAAAACACGAATACGTGAGCCCTAGACTTAGCTATTCACAAGCCCTTAGACAACTCTCGAGTGCTGACTCCAGAAGCCAAAGCACCCTAGACTGCCTCTAACCACTGTGATTACCCTTATGACCTATTCATGGAATAAAAGCTCTTCCAGCCCTAAAATTAGAGGCTATTATTGTACGATCACATGTAGATTTACGACGTTTTGTAATATGTACTATGAAAGATGCTTGGATCACTTTAAATTGGCAATATGTTTGGAAGTTTCGGAAGGAAGAAATGAAATTCATGCGCTGCCATCTGCGTCACATGTTCTTGAACGTTGGAGATGTATTATATTAAAATTTCTGGAAGTATTTCGGGCAACTTGTCAAGGTGTATTTTACAAGCTTTTATTTAACTTGCAAAGGCACACCCTTTATATGTAAGTTTGTAAGTTAGGGTGGAATCTTGCAAGTTTGACTAACTTTCCGATTGCGTTGAAATTTTGCATGCATATGTATATCGCGTGACAATGCAATAAAATGGTGCCATGGAGCTGATCTGATAATGAAGTCGGAAGGTGGCCATAGAAACTCCTGTATTAAACAAGATAGACCCGTCGTATTTGGGCTCGTTTTACTTGTTTTTTTAGGGTTCCGTACCACGAACGGAAAAACGGAACCCTTGTAAGATCACTTTGTTGTCCGTCTGTGTGTACGTCAAGACTCTTTATCTCGGGAATGCGTAAAGATATCGAGTTAAAATTTAAACTGTATACGTATATTTATAGTGTCTTGCAGTTGTGTAAAAGAAAAATTTCTCAGTTATTGTTTTAAAAAGTTAGAGCCGTTTATGTCGTAAAAAAACACATATTTCGACACTCACAAAAATCAAAACCTACAGGGTACTTCCCGTTGACATAGAACTATGAAGTTTGGCGAGAAGCATTGTCACAGAGTACACATATAGGAATAAATCTGAAAATTGTACATTTTTATTTAAATCACAAAAAATAGGGCCTCAAAATCACAAAATATGGGTTCAAAATTTGTCCGGTTTTTTTTTTCTTGGCAAGCACTCTGCTGCTACATGATATCCAGGATCTCAAAAGCTTGTATTTTTTTAAAATTTTATATTTTAAAATAATTTGTTTATTGGATTATTCCATTTATATTATATCCTATTAGTTACATTAGCCATTATTTCCAGCAATGACTTCGAGAGTCTGCGAGTTGCATTTGCAGCGGATTTTTTATAGGATTGTGTTTATTAATCAAGAAAAATATTAAGTACCATTACATTGGTTCACTAGGGGGCGACTATAAATTACGTGAGGTGTTTTTTTTTAATTTTCTGTCCCCCCCCCCTTCCTCCCCCCCTGGTGAGATGTCGTGAGATTTTATTCAAACCTCTCCCCCAACCCCCAATCTCACGTGAGATTTTTCAAAATGTGGGTTTCTTACTTCTTGGGTTTTGTTAACGAGTTGGATTGTTATTGTAAAAAGAAAAAAAAATACTACGTGCTCTTATTTACGACTAGATAACTAGTAATCAATATTGCTAAGAGTTTAATTATAAGCGTAATAAAAATTTAACGTTAGAATACTTAAATCGTAACTACTGTGATTAAAAAATGAATATCTACTCTAATTCAGTCCATGGAGAATCATGCGCGGTCTCAAGAGAGACTATTGGAATCAACATGTCTATATGATTTTCAGTAAAATCATCTGCTCCTTCAACTTCGTTCTAATCTAGCCACTCTAAGCCGTTGGCGCTTGCGCACAGTAACTCATTAGCTCGTCCTGTGACCGTAAATTCAGATTAAATTGAGCTATTTGGTATAAAACAAATATAGTGGTTTGACAGTCAGTAGATGTATAATGTAGAAATATGAATAAAATTATTTTCTTTAGAACGAATTAGTGAATAATCTTAATCGTATTACGATTACGCTTAAAATTAAATCTTAAGCATATACAATCTTGGATAAAATGGACCAAAATAGTATATTTTTTTGTTTCAGTCAGAAAAAAATTTGCGTGATATTTGCCGAGACCCCCCCTGTCTAAGATTAGATGAGATTTGACTCGACCCCCTCCCCCCCTTAAACATCTCACGTATTTTATGAACGCCACCTTATAAAATTAGACACGTTTTGTAGTATTCATTTGACAGAGTAGATCAAAAAATAAAGATAAAAATATCAGGTTTTTTACGTCTTCTGTATGTAACATCACAGATATTAAAACCAACTATATTTTTAGAAATTCAATGCTAAAATAGGTACTCAAATCATACTCAAATATTATATGTGCGAGTGAGACAACTGATCTCAGTTGAAAAGCTATCTAAGCAGAATTGCTAGCAAAATCTGTTCTCAACTGAATCGAGTGGATATCATGTTCCATTTCCTGGATAGCACCTGTACATCATGAAAAGTTAAAATATGTAACACATGCAGAAGCTATTTCACTGCACACGCTAGTTTTACGAAGTCGCCCTTAGCCCCTAATATCCAGTTTGTATGCAGTCAAGTCATATTACTTACACTTGGGAACGTAAATGTTTTATTTTAGACATGCCAAGTTGAACTATAAGTATTTTGCTATACACACGTAGGTACACACACACACAAACTATACATTTCTGCGGATACTGCAGTCAATACTCTTCCGAACATGTATCACTACATAGGATAAAACAAAGTCGCTGTCGTTGTCTGTCCGTCCCTATGTATGCTTAAATCTTCAAAACTACGCAACGGATTTTAAAGCGCTTTTTTTTAGTAGATAGAATGATTCAAGAGGAAGGTTTATATGTATGATACATGCATAATATTGTAGAGAAGCACTGATGAATTTACAGGTTTCTAATGTGATGTCGTAAATAAACACATTTTTTTGCACTTATATTGCAAACGCTGACTGAACCCCACGAGGTAAATCAAAATAATGTACTACCGTATTGTACACCTTAAAAAGGTCAACAAAAAAGTCCGCAATGGTATATGTCTATCTCTTAAGGATAACCCACAATAACCATTTTTTATCTTTTAAATTTTACGGGACAAAATTGATTATTTAGGAAGTTATTTTAAGCAACACAACATTAATCTTTCTCCAATTAAGTGCCTTCAATACATTGTCCATTCAATATAGATCAATATGGCCCTTTACAGCATGTAATTTAAATTAATATTTTCGAAGATATTACAGATATAAAATGCAGGGACATAGCGGTGCAGAGGTACCTACCGGCCCGGCCGGCGGCGCGTGCCTACAAATAGCGCGTCGGAGGCCGCGCTTCTCCCTCAACACTTTTATGATTAGCAGCGATCGGACGTGTTTATCGAAGCTCTCTGGCTAGGAAAATAATCTATACCAATATTATAAAAAGGAAATATTTGATCGTTTGTTTGCATGGAATAGGCTCAAAAATTCTGAACCGATTTGAAAAATTCTTTCACTGATAGAAAGCTACACTATCCCTGTGTAACATAGACTATACATATAATATTAAAAAAAAAATAGGGATCCTTACTAAAACTCCCATAATGTATCCCAAGGTGTAAAAAATTACTTACCTAAAATATTCTTTACATCGCTTACGCTGCGAAAACAATTGACGATAGAATAAAATAATGTACTGCGACTTTGTAGAACAAATAATCATTTACAAAAAATTTAGCGACATATGTCTAACTGTTATAGTTAAGCCACAATAAGTATTCTTTTATTTGAAAAATGACATAGAAATGCCACCACAATAAAGGGCTCTTAATTTATATCTTGGTATTAATATCCTAATAATAATCCTTTTCAAAATAATATCCACCACGCTGACCCAGTGCGGGTTGGTGGATTCCTATATGTCATCCAGTTTCTTCTACAGACGTAAGGATGCAGGATGCCACACGATACTTTCCTCCACGGGAAAGCCAGTGGTGTGAAATTGCGTAGATAAGTTCCAAAGTGGTAATGACACCCGCCTTACAATCGTGAGGTCGTGGGTTCAAATCCCGGTTCCGTACCAATGAATTCTTTGGAATTTATGTACGGAATTTCACACCACGGGCTTTTCGGTGAAGGAAAACATCGAGAGGCAACCTGCATGCGTGAAACTACCACCTCAGGATTATAAGATAGATGTTACTACCACTAGATTACCACGGCTATATACGGATATACCACCTCTATTTAAGCTCCGATTTATGTAGTACCTACAGATTTGGAAAACCTTAGTTAGGGAACCGACATACAGACGATTTATAATTTCTGTTGTAGTGACAGTGAATAGGTACCTATGTGTAGTTACACACATAGTTCTCGAATGTCGACAATGTATTGGCAGCTTTGCAAGTATAGAGAAGGTCATCACGTGAATCAAAGATCTGGTTGGTGCTCATGTGTGTGACCTTTAGCTACATTACGTGGTAGGTGCATAATATAAATGCACAATACTTATAATGTCTGCCTTTTGCCAATCATATCCGGGCGAAGCCGGGGCGGGCAGCTAGTATACTATATATTATTTTATTTTTTATTATTATTATATTATCTTTTTCTGCTAATGTAGTTCCCTGAAGGTAAACAGCTTAGAGTATTAATAACTATTAGTTATTAATACTCTAAGGTAAACAGTATCTACAATACAAGCTTTTGCTTAGTGTAGGTACTGTGTACTAACTGGATTTGTAACTGCTAGCCGATAATATAAATGTGAATATTATTTATACCAACTTTATTAATAAGTGGCTATTATATCATGCAATAAAGAATTTATTTATTATTTATTTATATTTTTATAGACAATACTTTTCATTTATTGGTACACAACTACTCATAAAAACATAATTATATCGAAAAATAGATAAACTCAAAGTACTTAAATAACTTAAATACACTGACTGCCTTGGTGGTCCAGTGGTTAGTGACCCAGACTCCAGGGCCAAAGAAGAAAAGGTTTGATGCCCATCCAGGGTAAACATTTATTTATGTAATGAACAAAGGTGTTTGCTTCGTGTCCGGATCTAATAAGGTGGCTGATTTTTTTTGATTTGATTTGATTTGATTTGATTTCATTACTTAAAAGTATAAGAATAAGTAAATTATGCAATAAGATATGGTTCGTAAACCAAAAAAATAATTGACTTTGGCTTATCAAAATTAAACAATGACCATATAACCCCTTCGATGATGACGTACGTAGAAGAGCCCGAGTCTGTCCTGGCACCATTTGCCGCACAGAAGTAGCCAGAAGACACTATAACATCTTTTCAAGTTTTACTTATATATAACAAAAACAATAAACGTATTCATATTTATCCCCTTCCTGTAAATCAAGTTAGAGTGGTTGTGACAGAATTTTTGAAAACTTTGACATATGAGGGTATGGGTACTAGTAGATTAAAAATTGTGTATAATATGACTAAATTACCTTAATTTTACTCAAGAATAAAGATCATAAGATTAATAATTATTATATTTTTGGCATTATTATATCACGCGCTTGTAATTAGCGTAAAAGTTGATTCTAATAACTGTAATTAATTTTATAACAAACTATTATAAATTTAAAACAGTTGTTTTTCACTTTATGTCGCATTATAATACACATCTTACGGAGGGCGCTGGTACCTGTAGCACAGTATCATTAGATACTAGTACGGGCACCAGCCAGTAACATGATAAGTTGATTAATTAATGTGCTTTTTGTTATGTCTTTTTATATAACTACCATAAAATAACCTGTAAATTATTTTTTAAGGATATATTATGTTAAACTGGTAGAACTTTTAATTTAGTTTGGTTTTGGTTAGTTTTATTATTATACACATATTCATTTATTATCTTAAATCTAAGTTTTTTTACAATATTTATATAAAAGAACAAAATACTATAAAAAAACCTAAACCTAGAGTGCCGCCGGCAGCGGGGCGGGGCTCAAGCTACCGGTGGTTGGGCCTACAGAGAGAGGAACCTTCTGACAATGCGCGCCGTGTCCAGATCGACCGCCTTCTGTATCTGACCCTTGACCCAACCGTCTAGCGAGAGCCTCTTAAGGTGGTGGTCGAGACTCTTCGCTATTAAGCCGTTTACCGAAACGACTATCGGGACAATGATCGTCGAGTCCACATCCCACATGGTAGTAACCTCGTGAGCCAAGTCAAAGTACTTGCTGAGCTTGTCCTTCTCGGCCTTCACGAGGTTCTCGTCATGTGGGATGGTGACGTCGACGAGCACTGCCCGGCGTTGGGACCGGTCGATCACCACGATATGAGGCCTATTGGCGACAATAGTCCTGTCCGTGATGATAGAGCGGTCCCAATAGAGCAACGCACGACCATTTTCGAGAACTGGCGCCGGTGCGTACTTATAGTACGGCACCTCAGACTCGACAAGGCCGTATCGAAGAGCAAGTTGCTGATGGATAATCCTGGCTACTTGGTTATGCCTGTGCAAGTACTCGCCGTTGGCAAGATGAGAACAACCGGAAGTAATATGCCTGAGTGACTCTCCGGGACGGTGGCATGCCCGACAAATGTCGACCGTACCGTCCTTCAGGATATACTTCCGGTAGTTGTTCGTCAAGACAACTTCGTCCGCAATTGCACAGGCAAAACCTTCGGTTTCCCCAAAGAGGTCACCGAAGCGCAGCCAGGCCACCGACGCGAGCAGGTCCACATCGGGTCCTGTTAGGGCCCGATAGAACCGCCCGTGCAGCTCCTTGCTCCTCCATACCGCCTTGCGATCGTCGGTGCTGAGCACCGATGGCCTGCGCCAGTTCTCCTTCGCCAGGGAGAGCGGGGTGAGGCCTCTGTCAACTGCCACCACATCGCAATGCATTCCACGCCCGCTGTTTCGGAAATAGTCCCGGAAGCTGTATATTTTGCGGTTGTGGAGGTCTTTGGCATTTAAAAAGCCTCGGCCACCACACTTCCGCGGAATGTACAGTCTCATGACAGACGAGCGCGGGTGTAGCATGCGATGCAAAGTGAGCAGTCGACGGACCCTCCTATCCAGGGCGTCCAGCTCAGTCTAAGTCCACCTCAGTATGCCAAAGGAGTACATCAGCAGCGGCATCACCCAACCATTGAAGGCGCGCACCTTGTTGCCGCCGGACAAAAGACTATTAAGTACTTTTGTCAGGCGACAAAAAAGCGCTCCTTCACCGATTTCTTGATGTCCACTGCCGATATACCCAACGACTCTGACATACCGAGGTACTTGTAGGTCTCGGCTTCCGAGAGAGACCTGATAGTAATCATCTCAGAAAGTTGTAGATTCGGAGAATCCACAACTTTCCCTCGCTGTACATGCATGACCGCACACTTATCTACACCGAACTCCATCCTGATGGCCCTGCTAAAAACTTCAGTGGTTTTTAGCAGTTCCACCAGGTCTTGGTATTTCGGTGCAAACAGCTTTAGATCATCCATGTACAGCAGGTGAGAGATAACTTCACCCTGTCTGCGAAGCCGATAGCCTAGCTCTGAATTCCTCAGCAAAGTGCTGAGAGGATTCAGGGCCAGGCAGAACCACGATGGACTCAGACTGTCACCCTGGAATATTCCCCGCTCAATCCTTATCAAGTCTTGCGGGCCAACGGAGCCGTCTCCACCACCTGGTTGACGAAGGACTGTGGCCCATTGCCCCATGCATGATACTGAATAAGCTGATAAGAATGATTTTAGAGTTGTATCGATTTTATACAACTCTAAAATCCTCTCGAGCCACGAATGAGGCACTGAGTCATAGGCCTTCTTATAGTCAATCCAGGCGGCAGAGAGGGCTCCCTTGTTCCGCCGGACTTGCTGGCTTATTATTATTAATATTTATTATCAAGTTCAGATATATGAGGTTGTTAAGTTTTTGGTAGGGATAAAGAGGTGATGTCTTGTCCTTCAAAGCATAACATTGACATGACGAATGTATGATACTTACAGGGTTACAGGTAGTGTCATAGTCTGCTATAGTGCGATTTTTGACTGTCTAGCACGAAAATAAATAAACTTGGAACTTCTTTATAGTTTAGTTGATATAAAGAAGTAACATATAATTAACATATCTGCTTAACATCAGGCAGTGTGTAGTCAAACGCAAACCTATTTGAAATAAAAAAAAAAGTTAATATTATTTTTGTTTTCGTTAATCGGCTCTATTTAATGGTTACAAGAGGACATAAAAAATATTGTCATCCATAATAATTTTATGTATAGATATAGACAATGACATTGTCTATATCTATTATTATTGTTGTCCTCTTTATTCATAAAATTATTATCTAGAAAAATGGATAGGAATTTATTTGTCCAAAGTATGAAGGTAGCCAAATCACAATCTTAGCTAAATGGGGCAGAGACCGCGATTTTTTTGTCTGTGAGTCTGTGAAACTAGGTATATATGTAAATACATAGATGTCCGATTAAATTATTAAAAGTTCTCTAGCCTCCGCCATCAATGGCATACAGACAATTGGTTGTTTGAACTATATAAACATGGTAAGTTAAAATTAGGTACATCATTTAAACAGTATGTCAATCAGATTTAAAGTACTTATATAAATGTCAAAAATAATTCAGTGTCAAATCAGTCATGATACAGAAGGTAAGTATAATGCAAAAATGACTTATATTATACCACTCATGTTTTTATCTGAAAGAAATTTGTCGACGCTGTAGTATGCTTTTTTAACTAACAAATTGTTTAATTGATCTATTTATTTAACTCTACAGCGTAGTCATTTTACAAATGTGTTACGGTTGAACCAGTAGTGAAAAGCATTGAGCATTACATATAAATGTCATCTGCGTTATTCAATGCCATTCCGCGGTTTACTCCGAGGTTTATAGTCACGAGTTACGACAGGATCCATAAATAACAACCGCGAATGTGACGCGTAAAGCTTCCGTCTCCTCTCAGGTGTCATATTCAGGTAACGTGGCGTGACACTCGGCAATAAGGTAACGCATTGGACACTTTTTCATAAAAGCGGTTTTTGTGCCTAACGCGTGCGATTTAGTTGCTTTATAACACGCTATTATTAGTTTCACCTGTATGTTTGCTTGCATGCTTGTAATCAACCCATTTGAGCTCGATTTTGACCTACTTTGAGCGATCAGATTTTCTTTAAGCCGCTTTTCTTAGAGCCCTAGTCAAACAGACTTTTGTCCATCAAACCTTCAAGTTGTCGAATAAAAATAAAATATACAATATTCTCAAAACTATACGGTAGGGGATTCAATAACTCGAAACACAATTCAAAAACTTCGCTCGATAGGAATGAAATGCAAAGAAACGCTTTTTAGAACAAATTTATGATTTCCAAGAAAGTTTATTGCATTTTTGGGCACTTTTCTACACGTTAAAAATTTTATTTTGAGTCTGTTATTTATGCACATTAATTGAACTAAAGCTTTCATCCATAAATTTTAAGAAAAAGTTGTGATATCAATTTGATATTGATTTTTGATTGCAAATATCAGGCGAATCCGGGGGCGTATTGGCCTTCACCAGCTGATATGAAAAATTACGCTGATACTATGGCGCCTTAAACTTTGCACACCTATCAAAGACCGATGACAATGCATTTATGAAAAAAAAATGATGACTCCTAAGCGTGTTTTTTAGTTTTTTTTTTAAACCAAGTATATTTATATTATTATTGTCGGTCAAGTTTGCACCGTGTACTTAAAACGTTTTTTCTTGTCAATTAAAACATATAATATAAAGTTTTCGAAGATAAATTCGAATCGAATTGGTAACATGGAAAATTGATGCTTCCACATATGGGTAGGATTTTAAATATTTCTAATCCGTTCAATTGTAAATTGTCATTTGCCTTCTTCAATACCGTGTCGTGGTTTATTCAGAGTCACAAGTTACGACAGAATCTATAAATAACAACCGTGAATGTGACGCGTAAAGCTTCCGTCTCTTCTCAGGTGTCACATCCAGGCAAGGAGCATATTAACCAGTGGAGAGAGTGCGCGTGCTGCCTGGCTCACCATCAATAGGCGCTTTAGTTGACAACCGTATAAGGATGCTCAATCCAGGTGCTTTGTATCGATACTTTGGATTGCAATGGATCGCATCGCAGTGTATCGATCCAGGTATCGATCCGCTTGTTTCGATACGATATTTTGGATCGATCCGGTATCGTATTCACAGTTTATTGTTTTAGGTACATAAACAATACTTATTTACGTCGGCCAAACTGTAAGTGGCAAAGTACACAGAAATAATATTTTCTAAAGCCGCTCTTTGTTGAGACGATACGATTGTGTGGTTTCGATACGATATATTTTGATTCAGTACCGTGTCAATAGTTAAAAAGATGTGTTGTTTCAATTCGATATTTTATTCAAAGTAGAACTAAGTCAAAAATATCTATATCGATATTTTGCTAGTAATATTTTTGGCACCACTACAAGAACAGTTGTCATTGCGTCATTTTGGCGTCAGCCAATAACAGCCAGCGGAGCTTACCTCTCCCCCCGCTTAAAATCGGTGACCTATTGTTTCAACAAAAACGGGGCCCACGCGCTTTCCAGTCTCCTCCATGCATCCAGGTAATGTGGCGTGACCTTAGATTATAGAATAGACACTTTACAATAAGGTAACGCATTGGAAATTTCTCCATGAAAGTGTCCGTCGTGGTTAAGGTCGCCAAAACGATTGTCAAGTTTGCATCCTTTAGTGCCGTTTATTATTTGTCACATAAACATTTCAAAAGCTTTTGAACATAGATAACTGAGAAAAATCGTACAAGTGCGAGTCCTAGGGTTCCGTACAAATGCAGAAAATTTCACAAATTTGGAAAGTAAGTTGTTAAAATTTCCATACTATAATTATCGACAAAAAAGTTTTTTTTCCCGTTTCTCGTCATACATCGAAAATTACACATTGTTAAAATAATTGAAAACCTGTTTTAGCATGTCCTAATGAAGTTCTTTTATATGATACCTTACATGATACGATTTACTCACATTGAATGTTCAACCCATATTGTGTGAATCTAGGCCCTATTTTTATTTGTGTTTTAAATAAAAATGCACAGTTTCAGATTTATTCCTATATGTGTACTCTGAGACAATGATTCTCGCCAAATTTCACAGTTTTATTTCAACGAGAAGTACCCTGTAGTTTTTGGTTTTTGTGAGTGTGGAAATATGCGGTGTTTTACGACAAAAACGGTTCTAACTTTTTATACAATAACTGAGAAGTTTTTCTATTACACAACTTCAAGAGACCATATATACACATATACGTTTATAATTCAAATTTCAACTCGATATCTTAACGCATTCTCGAGATAAAGAGTCTTGACATACGGACAGACGGACAAAAAAGTGATCCTATAAGGATTCCTTTTTTTTCGTTTTGAGGTACTGTACTGTACCAGCCTTTTTAATAGTCCACTGCAGGACGTAGGCTTACCCACGTAGGGTGGGTTAGGTTAGGTTAGGTTAGGTCAGCTGGCCCAGTGCGGGTTGGTGGATTCACATACGCCATCGAATTTCTTCTACGGACGTATGCAGGTTGCCTCACGATGTTTTCCTTCACCGAAAAGCCAGTGGTGTGAAATTCCGTACATAAATTCCAAGGAGTTCATTGGTACGGGTCCGGGATTTGAACCCACGATCTCACCATTGCAAGGCGTACGATTTGAAGTACGGAACCCGAAAAAATAAGTACATTTTTGAATATTTACAAAATTTAAAGGTTAAAATTTTTAAGTCTTTTGTGAATATTTTTGGACATAAGTAACGATATCAAGATGCATATCAAAATATAAAATCCGCTGGATTATGCCATTTTTAAATCAGTACGCCTTATGAATTAATAAGAAAATGTCATATCCTGTAATATATGTATGTATCACTGAACCAATCATGAAAAAAACATTATTTTTCAATGATTAAGTATTTTGTCGTTATCAATTGAATGTTATTTGGCGGTTTACCCCAAGGTTTAGGTTTAGTAGAGTTTGACCAAAAAGAGAAGTATCGTAGATGAGGTCGTCCGGGTGCCATTTTACTAATTTTGTTACGTTGACAACACTGCTTTGTCATTGCTAGTACAACTAAACGTGTTTGATACTTGGTAGACATCAATTTGATTTTCATCAGTACTTGCGTCTACAAAGTATAGTCGGTACCTTGGCTGCTGATTAAAATGTTATTGTTAGTTGACCGTAACGCTACGAAGGTTCTCTTTTTGCACATATTCTAGCAAATTACAAAACAGCAAGAGATATACACCACTTTGTCTCATTTTAAATATGAAATTTAAAAGGTGTGAGAAAAAGATGCACGTAGGTACACCCGAACTTACGTAATTTTGAAGGGTTTCAAAAACTAGCATTGAGCTATCTTGGGTGTCCAAATTCAAAAAAGTAAAAAGTAAGTAAGTAAAATGATCAGAGATTTGAACCTTCTCCCTGGAACTAGAAGTATTAAATTACCGATCACATCGCAAAAAAATAAAGTGGAACCACTTTTAACCATTATGACATTCCAACTTGTGATTTTGACGTATGCTGACAGACAATTCGTTTTTCTTGTTCCACTTCCTCTCGCGTATGCTGTATAACCAGATATGAAGAAGACAGCTGTAAAGCTCGAAACATACTATCTGACGCGGCTTACGAACGCGACTGACAGCCGCGACCTAGACTATGAAAGTACACACACTATCGGACATAAGTCGCGGACGTCACCTTTGGACGTCCGAGAGCGTTCGGACGTCCGAGAGCGATCTGGCACACCGGATGTCTTAAGACTGTGAACATTGCTAAGTCGCGGCTGTCAGTCGCGTGCGTAAGCCGCGTCCGATAGTATGTTTCCGGCTTAACAGTTTCTATTTGAGCAGAATTTAGTAACTACGAGTATTCCTTAGTTCTAATTCTATGGTCGGTACCTTCGCTGCTGATTAATATCTTATTGTTAGTTCAACAAAACGCCTCGACGATTCTCTTTTTGCGTATACTCTAGCAAGTTACAACAGGATCCATAAATAACAACCGCTAATGTGACGCGTCTTCTCTCAGGTGTCACATTCAGGTAACGTGACGTTACACTTGACAATAAGGTCGCTTCTTCTTCTTTTTCTTAGTTTTGGCGTCGAATTATTGTGCATTTGCCAGTGTCAAGTGTTAAGTTTTAATAATTTTTGATAATATTTTATCAAAATAGTCACAGTCGTAGTCTCGTCATAGTCCAATAAAGTCGCTGTCAAGTCCAATCATAGTCCAATTCATACCTCAGTAAAGCAGTGGAGACTTTACTAGAGGCGTCTATGGAGTTTTGGTAACAACACGGAACAACATGATACGTCACATTATATCACTTGCCTACACTCATGCACGTAAATCAGCTCATAATCAACGAAATACCACCATTTTTCACTAATTATCACTGATAAAAACACAAGTTTAACAAAATAATACAATGAGGCTACATGATTTTTCCGCGTTCCCGCCAAAAAAAAAATAAGGTCGCTTTGAATATGTTTTGGCGAGAACATTGTCCATTTTTTAGGGTTCCGTACCTCAAGAGGAAAAAAACGGAACCCTTATAGGATCACTTTGTTGTCCGTCTGTTCGTCTGTGTGTATGTCTAGACTCTTTATCTCGGGAACGCGTAAAGATATCGAGTTGAAATTTAAAATGTATACCTACGTATATCTATGGTCTCTTGCAGTTGTGTAAAAGAAAAACTTTTCAGTTATCGTTTATAAAAGTTGGAGTCGTTTATGTTGTAAAAAACCGCATATTTTGACACAAAAATCAATACCTACAGGGAAAGTACCCTGTTGACATAGAACCATGAAATTTGGCGAGAAGCATTGTCTTAGAGTACACATATAGGAATAAATCTGAAAACTGTACATTTCTAATTAAATCATAAAAAATAGGGCCTCAAAATTCATAAAATATGGGTTCTAAATTTAAAGTGAGTAAATCGTATCATGTAAGGTATCATATAAAAGTACTTCATTAGCGCATGCTAAAACAAGTTTTTAATTATTTTAATAATGTGTTTGTACGGAACACTCAATGTGCGAGCCTGACTCGCACTTGTCCGCTTTTTCGAATTTTAGGTGGCCCTGTAGTAAAAGTTGCTCATAATGTTGTCTGAATCAGTTCGTTCAGGCTATTATAACTATTTATAATGTTATACATACACTTCTTGATAACCTGGCTCAGTGATTAGTGGCCGTGAGTCTTGTGCCAAAGAGGCACGGGCTTAATTCCCACCCAGGGCAAGCAATTATGTGATTATCATAGGTATTTTTTCTATATCTGGACGTTATTATCGATATACCTACTCTATGTGTTTATTTAAAAAATTGAAAATATATAGTATGACAGTCTCTGACAACCATAATACTACAAGCTTTGGGGTCAAAAAACGTGTATAATTTTTCCTAATTTTCTTTGTTTACTTTAAGAGTTTCTTTTTTTACCATTTATTTAACTTTTATTTACACAAAAAAACAACAAAAAACACTTTCCACTATGACTAAAATTATATAACCTACTTAAACAAAAAAGAAAAGAAAAAGAATACTAAAACTTAAACTAAAAAATAACACAAAATAAAATAAAACCTAGTCTAAAAGCTCCTCGGCAGAGGTTAACGTGGCCAGGAGTCTGGCAGCATTGCCTCGCTGGATAGCATTACTCAGGTTTTGGGCAAAATACATGCCAGAATTCTGGTCATGTGTCACCTCTATCAAACGCCTGGTCAGATCTTTGTATAAAATATGAACGTCCGATCTCCACGGACCCAAAAACACGGTAATTAGAACCGTGCCTAAAGTCTCAACCCCAAACGGCACAAATGGTACATTCTGTCCAAGGACCCATATTTGTGCCGTTTGAGTTTATTTTAACTCTTCAATAAATTGGTACTTCACAATTATATACACCGTCTAACTTTAATTTATATTCTATGATTGATCACACTAACAATACATCTATATTTAAAAGATAGCAGGTAGGTACATCAAATATAAATAAAAGAATATTATGACGCCAAATGCCGACTCTTCTCACGTCACATTAAGGGAGAAAGGCGTGACACCTGACAATAAAGTAACGTAAAGGACATGGCATGGTGAATTTTTCTTTTTCCATGGATATTTGAAAAGGTCATACGTGGCGACGTAGTGGGGGAACTCATCTCATCACCAATTTATCTCAGTGTCTCATACCACACAAATGAGTTCTTTAATGTAAAAAATTATTTAGCGATGTTTTGCGCTTTTCAGTATGGGTAAAAAATATTACACTCACGTCAAGACACGTGACCAGATCGAAAATTCATAAGACGGCACAGGGCGCTTACGCGAGAGTAATGTACTGTACTGTATCAGCCTTTTTTAATTGTCCACTGCAGGACGTAGGCCTACCCACGAAGGGTGATTAGGCCATATCCACCACGCTGGCCCGGTGCGGGTTGGTGGATTCACATACGCCATCGAATTTCTTCTACGGACATATGCAGGTTGCTTCACGATGTTTTCCTTCACCGAAAAGCCAGTGGTGTGAAATTCCGTACATAAATTCCAAAGAACTCATTGGTACGGGACCGGGATTTGAACCCACGACTTCACGATTGTAAGGCGGGTGTCACTACCTCTAAGCCACCACGGCTTCACGGCTACGCGAGTGTGCGTGTGTGATATTGTATTTTACCACACAAATGATAGCACTTTAGATGTTCAAGTTTTCACTTCTGCCGGCACTCCCGGAGTGCAACCCGATGTTTTACTCTGTTTCTCCGCAGTATCCCGAGTCCAAATTGCTTATTACATTTTATTTTACAATTATGAGGTAATACTAGAGAGTCATTTGACCATTGCACTACTAGCCATTCGGTCAAAAAAAGAAAATAACCTGCAGTCACGGTGAAAAAAAATAGCTGACGTAAATACATATAATATTATTATTATATACTACGGGACTAATCGCGCACTAAAATTACGAGATAAATAAATACCTCCTCATCCCGACGTTTCGGCCGAGTTTCCACCCGAGTCTGCCCGTGACCACGGTCTATGCAACTCGGCCGAAACGTCGGGATGACGAGGTATTTATTTATCTCGTAATTTTAGTGCGCGATTAGTCCCGTAGTATATAATAATAATGTGTTCAAATCGCGAAAGTTTAAAAACAACGTAAATACATATAAATTCACCAGCCAGAAACAGAGAAAACTTGGTGATTATGGCCTAGTCAGTCTTGAAAGGCAGACGCTCAACGATGTATGAAAAAATGCTTGCGACCGCGTATGCAACCAATATTCGCAACTGGTTGCGTATGAGTTTTTCCTCTTTGTAGGCAGCTAGTTGCCATGGAAAAATACTTTTTTCCAACAACCAAGGACTTTTTACATTACTACACTACGTGTAACAGACTAAAAACGACGGTTGGTTTCTCCCGCATAGCACTACTAATTTAGAAATCCTTTTTCTCAGGTCATTTGCTCACTGCTGATCGTCGTGATGTCCCGCCTCTGTATTACGTCATGGCATACGTGTTTCCATCTCTGACGGTCTTCCGCTTGGTGTATGGCGTCAGATATGGTTATGCCCAGGTCTTTGCACATTTGGTCGGAACGCCGTATTGGGCTACGCCCCCTGGGTCTTTAATTTAGGAATGCGAAAGAACAATTTGTAAAAATATGTTTTTAATTTCTAAAAAACAGATAAACGACTTAATATTCGAAGACGCAAGGTTCGAGTCCTGCATTCGTGACGAATTTTTGAAATGCTTATCACAAAAATAACTCTTTGAGATAAACCTAGTGTACACTATAAAATTAAAATCATTTTATCATAAACAACTAGTGGCAAACATAGGTTGCGTACGCGGCCAAAAACAAAAAAAAATGTCCTAGAAATCAATACTGAGCAAGGAAGTTTCACTAGCTAGCTCACTAAAGTAACGGAGCGTGGCTCTGGGCCGCTGGCATAACACATGCACAAAACACCCCATGCGGGACGTCAGTGCAGGACCCCCTACTTCAAATTAGAATTGGCTCATTAGTGAGCTGTTGAACATAGATCTTGGAGGATTTAGCTACAAACGTCCCTAACATAGACTCCAATAAGACCGGTTAGAAATGGCAATCCATTGCAATTCTGCTGTCTTAATGTCTTCTGTGACGTCTTATGGTTGAAAAGAAGTTAAAAGTAACTTACTTCAAACTGCTTAATCCACTTAAAACTGTTTAACTATAGGAACCTACTGTAAAACTTTAAATAATCTCTGTAATAAACGGTGTCTAAAATGTCACTTAACAAATAAAAAAGCTTTTAACACAAAAATATGTTCTACAAAAATAAACTTCAGAGCTTACTAAATGCAGCAGAATTTTGCTCCATATTTTAATTAACTGCCAGTGAAGTTAAATTTTAATGCCATTTTCCGAGTTTCAACTGAGTTAATTGAAAACAAAATATTTTATTTAATTTTGTGCTTGCAAACATAATATGCGGTTCTTTAGTACCTACATTCCTGCGAACTTAGATATTTGTTAGGCATTATAGTTAAAATCTAATTAATATTTTATAAATTATTTTATGGAGCTATGGAGTGGGCTATGCTCGGAGTTTCTTTGGGAGATCTAACCAAGAATGAGGAGAAATCTGCAGTAGAAACAAAGTTACCGACATAGCCTAGTGTATGTGCAAATTCTATTGGCGTTGACAGGGCACATAGCACAAGAATAAGGAAATCTGTAGTAGAAACAAAGTTACTGACATAACCTAGTGTATGTGCAAATTCTATTGGCGGTGACAGGGTACATAGCACAAGAATGAGAAAACCTGTGGTAGAAACAAAGTTAGAAAAAAAGAAAGAAGAAAGAAAGAAAGTTTATTTATTAACTGAGTAAGAAATCGGTACAAATTGTCCACGAAACAACATTATCGTTAGATTCAAATCCGAATTACCGACATAGCCTGGTGTATGGGCAAGTTCTATTGGCAGTGACAGGGCACATAGCACGGAGGGCTGATGACTGATGAGGTTGAAGTTTTCGAGTGGAGACCACGGACCAGCAAGCGCAGCTTTGGATGACCACCTCTATCATCACGACTCGTCAAATCTTACTGGAAATCTATTTAGGAGGTCTATGTCCAGCAGTGGACGTCCTATGGCTGAAACAACGAAATCATTTTACAACTTAGCTCATCTTATTTAAGAGCTTTTTTTAATTTTGCATCTACGGGGTTGCTCCCAAACATATACCGTCTTACCACAAAAGATTTAAACACGCTTAAACACAGTTTTTTCGCAACTTTCGCGATCTGAACACCTTATTATTAAATACTACGGGACTAATCGCGCACTAAAATTACGAGATAAATAAATACCTCCTCATCCCGACGTTTTGGCCGAATTGCATCGACCGTGGTCACGGGTAGACTGACCCGTGATCACGGTCGATGCAAACCCGCCGACCCGACGTTTTGGCCGAATTGCATCGACCCTGGTCACGGGTAGACTGACCCGTGACCACGGTCGATGCAACTCGGCCAAAACGTCGGGATGAGGAGGTATTTATTTATCTCGTAATTTTAGTGCGCGATTAGTCCCGTAGTATTTAATAAGGACGGATAAAGTTGGGACGAAAAACACCCGACATTAAGACTTAAAAACTCTTAACATCAGCCTATACGAGGTTAGGTAGGTTCTTAGAAATGTTTCAGTCCAAAACTGCAATTATCACTCGTAAGCATCATGGCTTAATTCTAAGATTTCAGTAAGACTGCTGATAAGCATGCCGCCACTAAAACTCTTGGGATATAATCTTAAGTTAACTCACCAATTTCCCCCGAATGACAAAGTAGGGCTATAAAATACAATTGAACCGTGTGTTACCGAATTTTTCTTTCCGTATTCGCGGACATAAATTTTCACGTAACAATCACCCACAGGTAAGAAAACAACTTTTACAACTTCTGCGAATGACTTTCCATATAAAAAGGGTGGTTTATCACATGTCAATAATATTTTTGTGTACGGTCCTTCGTAAGGGCAGTTCTATAAGAGTGTAAAGTAAAGGTCTTTCAGTCTAAAACTGCACGTCCCCTACTAACATTGCTTGCTTTATCTCGTAACAGGAATATGGCAACTTTTTACCTGTGTGGATAGCAGCAAGACCTGTAATGGGTTGGCTGGGTTAGCTCGATTGCATGTAAAAAAAACCGGACAAGTTCAAGTCAGGCTCGCACACCGAGGGTTCCGTACAAATAAAATTTCACTAAATTGGGAAGTACGTTGTTAAAATCTCTATACCCATCATCATCATCGACAAAAGTTTTTTTATTTTAATCTTTCATCGTCAAAATTGTTAAAATAACTAAAAACCTGTTTTAGCATGTGCTAATGAAGCTCTTTTATATGATTCCTTACATGATACGATTTACGCACTTTGAATTTTAAACCCATATTTTGTGAATTTTGAGGCCCTTTTTTTGTAATTTAAATGAAAAATTACAGTTTTCAGATTTATTCCTATATGTGCACTCTGAGACAATGCTTCTCGCCAAATTTCATAGTTCTATGTCAACGGGAAGTATCCCGTAGGTTTTGATTTTTCTGAGTGTCGAAATATGCGGTTTTTTACGACATAAACGGCTCTAACTTCTTTATTTGATAACTGAGAAGTATTTCCTTTACACAACTGTAAGAGATCATAGATATACGTAGGTATACAGCTTAAATTTCAACTCAATATCTTTACGCGTTCCCGAGATAAAGAGTCTTGACATACACACAGACGGACAACAAAGTGATCCTATAAGGGTTCCGTTTTTTTCCTTTTGAGGTACGGAACTCTAAAAACAACTCAGTTACCAGTGATAGGGCCTCGAAATTCACAAAATATGGGTTCAAAATTCAAAGTAAGTAAATCGTATCATGTAAGGTATCAAATAAAATAACTTTATTAGCACATGCTAAAACTGGTTTTTAATTATTTTAACAATGTGTCATTTTAGATGTATGACGAGAAAAGTGAAAAAAAAACTTTTTTTATCGAAGGTTATAGTAAAGAGATTTTAAAAATTTACTTCCCAATGTGAAATTTTCTGGATTTGTACGGAACCCTCAGTGTGCGAGCCAGACTCGCACTTGTCCGGTTTTTTTTTTAAGAACTCTAAAGCTCAGTCTAACAACACGCTTTAGACGATGTTTAACTGTACAAATTGCACGGTTAAACAGTGTTTAAAGCATGTTTAATCTTTTGTGGTAAGGCTTGTGGTTTTGTGGTAAGGCTTGTTTAACTGATTTTTTAGAATAAAGCCATGATGTTTACGAATGACAATTGCAATTTTGGACTGAAACATTTCTAAGAACCTACCTAACCTCGTATAGGCTGAGCCCTAAGTAAGCCCTGATGTTAAGAGTTTTTAAGCTGACTTGGCTTAACGGTCAAAACCACCGGTACTCATCATTTCACGTGTCATCCGAGCCATGTCAGTGCTCAGTTGTAAATGCCATCCCCGGTCATCCAATAGATGACTGACGGTGCCGAACGCTACTTAACTTTGGTGATTGCTAACAAACAACTAGTCAAACAATATTTATTTAATTTTGTGCTATAAGTATTTTCTATTACCTATTTGGTAGCAGTGGCCAAATACTGGGAGAAAATGATTTAACCATTTTTAACCATCGATACATTATGGTGCGTCCACACACTCCGTGAGGAGACACGAGCACCGCATCTGTAGCTAACCTCACATCGTAAACAAGTTTAAAAATCGGCAATGTGAAGTTAGCTATAGAAGCTTCTGTAGCTAACTTCACATCTCACGACTCTGAGGACGTTCACGGCTGGACATAGAGGACTATGTCCAGCAGTGAACGTCTTATAGCTGACGAATGAATAGATGGATCTATGACGTAGTAGCTTTGAGCAAATATCTATAGAGTCACAACCGAGCAAAAAAGTGTCCAAACCAAAACCCTGCACAAGCTACGTAGTGGGCAGGCTTTTTTGTTAGTCGTAAGGTGATTGAAAGCCGACTACAACGCCTCGCGATGCCAAAATGCTCGGTTACAAGATTCGAGAAAACGGGTTGTAAATATCTAAGTCGGTATATACAGGGTTACAGGCTAAGACTATGAAACACCATATCCTAAATCTTACAGTTTTCGAGATATTTGAATTGAAATACTTTTTGTAAAAGGTTAATTTTACGAACAATATTGGGTAGAGAGGCCATAAAATATTATTTTACATGTAAAAATCAAATAAAAATAATAATACGACTTACACGTTTCAAAATATCTGAGCTGATAGCCGAAAATTGGGAATTTTATAAATACCAATTTCAAATATTTGTTTTTTTTTTAATTTAGGACAGTGTATTTCATAGTGAAATTAGTCAGAAACAAAGTAAACTACACACCCTTAACGGGAATATGTCAACTTACTCTGTAACCCTATATGACGGCGTCCGGACATTTTTATACTAATTTCCAGGACTGTGGCTCTGTAGATAATGTTTACTTGAAGCGTACGAGTAATAGACAGTAACAATGTACATGTGGTCGTCACGGACGATTTACTGTATTTTACCGGGAGGCATTTTCTAACTGAGCGCTACCGTAGCTCGGATGACACGTTAAATTGTAGCACTGTATTTTACCGGGAGGCATTTTCTAACTGAGCGCTACCGTAGCTCGGATGACACGTTAAATTGTAGGTCCCGGTTGTTTTAACCGTTTAGCCATGTCAGAGGCCTTCAGGCGGCCTAAATGCTCTGACACCAGGGCTAGCCTCCCGGCCTACATGAACTTACTTACTTTTATCAATATCTTATTAGACATAATCTAATGAATTAAAAAAATCCGAAATTTGAAGAAAGTCGTACCCTGATGGTGAGATGCCCTGGTATCTCGAAAACGGTAAATAATTTTACTAAAGCAGTTGAACTAAAAATTTATAAAACCCTGGGACCTTTTTGGAGAATTGAAAAAAAAGATGGCCGCCGAACAAAAAAACATGGCCGCCATACAAAATTGAAATGTCAATAGCTCGGAAACGGTAAAACTTTAATAACAAGTGTTTGACCAAATGTCATAGGGAATCGAGAGATCTACCTGGTGGGGTCGATGAAAATTCAAGATGGCGGATTCAAGATGGCCGCCATACATTGGTACTTTTTCAACTGTTTGCAATGACAATAACAATTCGTATAGAGAAGGAATAATGACCACGCGGGCCTCTTCAATGACAATAATATTTCGTATAGAGATGGAAGAATGGCCACGCGGGCCGCTTGCGGCCCGCGCACCGCCCGAAATACTAGTCTTATTATAATGTTAAAGTTGGCATTTGAGTTAGACCTGCTTTTAACTTCTCTACAGTAAAAATGAGACACTGATTCCTGAATTGTAAGTTTAAGGAAACCAAATCCAAATCAGAATTTCTATCAATATTTATATTCGCTCACCCCGTCTGATAAATCTGCGATTGTTATGTTATCACTTATTGAATTTTATAATTTTGACTTAATTACTATGTTCGTTTGTTGGAAATCTGTCACCTTCCCGTAAAGGCGACATATTAATTTTGTTTTTGTTGTTATTTTTATTATTATTAGTAGATACGCCGTTCTAAAATCCTTAAGATAATAATTGCCTTTTAATCTACTTAATAACCATTTCTTGACTGTCAGTTATATTTAGTAAGAATTTAATTATTGGCCTTATAACATATGTAAACAATAGAAATAATTTAAAAAAAATGTCGCAAAAGTTTCAATGATTTTAAAAGGACTTAACTCATTCAGGGATGGTCGAGCAGTTTTACATTCTAAATGTTTTAGTGGCTTGGTTGGATTAATACAAAATATTTAAGGTTGCTCATATTTTCAAAAAAAATGATAACCATGTAAGTTATACTAAATTAAAATACTAAAATAAATACAGAAATAGTCTGTTTAGGATAGATATTCGATTCTTGGATAAAATGATGTTTCATTTCAGTAATGCAAATATTGCGAATGTAACTTTTCTTGTCCTTTAAGTGAATGTGTCAAGTGTAATTTTTGTTTATTTATATTGCCGCTCTTTTGATGTTATGTTAAATGCAACCTAGTAGGTAAAAATTCTAGGTAAACCCTGATTTTAAATTTTATGTGAACAGTATATACAGTGGAAACTCCAATATCCGGATTTTCGAATATCCGAATGCTCAACGACACTAGTTAGTCCGGTTAATCGAGTCTCCACGTAGATTATTTTTGAAACTGATGTAATTTTTGCAACCATGATTTTACTAAGCATATAGATCATTTATTGAGTGATTACCTATAGAGCTAAAATGTAGAACACTGATGATATTTTGTAAATGATCAACAGATAAAGTTCAGATAAATCTCGTTCTAATCATAACCCGCTCTTATGCCTTTGGATGTCTTTGTTATAATCTTTAATATATCGAGAACAGCCGGCTGAATAAGATAGACATGCCATATCTGTTGTCTTTCCGGTAATATTTAACGTATTTTCGCAACGCTTGCGCTGATATATGTATGATTTTTACGTGATTCTACTACTTCCTTATCCTTGTCTTCTTTCCTTATTCCTTCCTACTGATTCGCCAAAGTGAGATATCGGAATGGTTGAGCTTTGGACTTCCTGGGCAAGATGTCATGTGATGAGCCTGGGGCAGTAGTTCCTTTTCCTTCATCCTCTTTACTGATTTGATAAGCGAGACACCGGAATGGTGTAAGCTTGAAGTGGCGGTTCACTTGGTTGGTGCTATCTTTCCCTTCATCTTCTCTACTGATTTGATGAGCGAGAAACCGGAATGGTGTAAGCTTGCGAGTCGTGGTTGACTTGATCGGTGGTACCTTTTCCTTCATCCTTTGTACTGATTTGATAAGCGAGAAACCGGAATGGTGTAAGCTTGAAGTGGTGGTTCACTTCCTTTATTCTTTCTGATTTCAAAATATATCTATCAGCGTTGTTGCAAGCTGTGTTTTACTTTTCCTTTTTTTTTACTTAAACTTACAACAAGACAACGGACGTGGCAGTGTTACTTCCATTTGTAGCATTGTTTGACTTTCTATTATAATCTCCATGCATCTTAAAATTCCTTATTCTCTTCATAACAAAACTTAACTAATTAATCTATTGTTCGCACTGAGAAATTAACATTGAACTATCTTTTAATTATTACACTTGATGTTTCACAGTTAAAAAAAAAATAATTGTGATTTTGAAATGTTTTAACATATAATGTTACGTTATGGTAGTGATTATTTACTGACAATGTTATTCCTATTACCCATTTGTGAATAATTATTATGCAGTCTTATTAATCAATATTAGGGCTGAGTTATATTGTTATTTAGACACATTTCCTGATGTTTGTGTTTTTCTTCATTATTCAATCAAGCTATTAACGTAATAATTTGGTTGCATACGCTTTAGAAAATAAAATGTATTAATGGGTTAAGACAGTAATGCTACATTATTTCTTGCATTGTTTATTGAACAACAAATTCAGATTCATATGACCGTGTGGTCGTAAAATGTTAAAATAAAAAAAAAAAAAAACAAAACAAAAAAAAACAGAATCTATTCTGAAATTTATTTGTGTCTCACACAATGCAATTTTGGCGTAACGTTTCATTCACGAATAAATTCCGTAGGTACCAAACATGACATGTTAATATTATATTAATTATAAAGAGGATAAAAATGAATTTATCTAAGACATTGTAAATTTGTTCATTAATTGAACATTATGAAAAACAAATAGAACAATCATGGAAAATGTCATTATTTATAACCATATTATATTAGAACTTTCCAGTACTGTCTGTGTTTGTAACATTGTAAGGTGTAATAATTTTACGCTCTTTCTTTGTTTAGACTTAATTTATTTGTATTCAATTTTTTAATATTGTTTAGTTAAGGTGTTGATGGTCCTTGTCGATGCATTTGACGTGTTATTTTCACGTATTCTGTTAAAATCGCAGAGTCGCGATTTGAGCAGAATGGCCGTGTGGTCGTCACGGACGATTTACTGTATTTTACCGGGAGGCATTTTCTAACTGAGCGCTACCGTAGCTCAGATGTAACGTTAAATTGTAGGTCCCGGTTGGTTTAACCGTTTAGCCATGTCAGAGACCTTCAGGCGGCCTAAATACTCTGACACCAGGGCTAGCCTCCCGGCCTACATGAACTTACTTACTTACTTACTTTTATCAATATATTATTAGACATAATCTAATGAATTAATCAATCTATTATAAAACGGTCGTTTGAATTTTAGCGCCAAATATCTAAATTATAAACTAGTTCAAATTGGCGCTAGCGATAAGTAACTGCTTTGTCGTTCCTGTCGACGTACATTCATAAAACAATTTAAATAACAATCTCATTTTAAAAAAATAATTAAACCTATACAACTTTGAAGTGTAAGTAATAAGTAAATAGTTTATTACAAATATTAATTTATCTTAGCTGAAACTTGTGTGAAAATAATAATTACATGAGCTGATGACAAGACAAGGGCTTTTCATCATCGCCAAAATATTGCGTAAGTTGAAACATAAGCTGATTGTAAAATTAATTTAAAAAAAGAAAAGAGGAATGTCAGATCATTGTTTTGAGCTTGGAAAATAACTTATTATTTTTGGTTGTAATCGTTCCATTTTTAGTATTTAATCAATAAATTGTAATTAATGGTTTCTATTTGTATTATTTAGGTTCCTGTCGCCGAAATATACATAGCATTCTTACGCTAAGTACATACCCTGCCTAATAGGGCGGGCATAGCAAACATTGAAATATTAAAAATTACTTACTAAACCTATCTTATTTTAAATATATACTAATAACATAATACTTACAACTTACACATTTTACTTACAAAAACATAATTATAGATTAGAACTAGTTTATCATAGATTCTTGGCCGTACTACAAGTTTTAAGGCAATTGCACGGCGCCAACTTGACCATACAAAAACAGTTGTTATTTACTATTAAGTATTATCCGTTTTGAATGTTTTTTTTCGTAGTCAGCACTATTGAAGTGCTGATTAAGAAAAAACATTGCGCGGGCCACCTCGGAGTAACAATAACACCTTGCAGGAACTTCATTAACTGCCGAAAAGTAGCAACTAATTTTGACTAAAGTCAAAATAGCTCAAATCGTTTGTTGTTTTTAAACTTTCGCTATTTGAACACATTATTATTATATACTACGGAACTGAGACTGAGTTGAGTCTACCCGTGACCACGGTCGATGCAACTCGACCGAAACGTCGGGATGATGAGGCATTTATTTTATTTATTTATCTCGTAATTTTAGTGCGCAATTAGTCCCGTAGTATATAATAATGATGAACTCGAAACGTTGTTTAGATACAGGTTGGATTATACGTCTTAGTTTTAACAGTTATTTAAATAATCCTTAAGTTATAAGCCTCTAAAAATAATATTTTTACGCAAGAACTTGGTTGAAAAATATTCATAAACTGGTCGACTCACGATCCTTTTATTTACAATTCAATCGGGATATCATATCAAGCGCTACAGCTTTTGTTCATATAAAAATATGAAAATGAGCCACGAAAGTGATGATGAGAATCGGCTCACCATTTTCAGCCAGTAATCCCGCACTGCTGAGTATGAGCATCTCTTTTTCAACCTACGAAACTAATGAGGTTATCAAGTCAATGCGGTTTCGCCCCGCAAGCTGTTGGTCCCGCGGGGCGAATCGACCATGACTCTTTTTAAAGGCCCGCCCGCGGGGCGAAACGCAGAGAACTATGAAGAAAGAGGTCGTTTGGGCCCACGTTGATAAAGACCAATTTCCCGCATCAGTATTACGTATTTCTTATGATACAGCCACGCATAAAATTACATGACATAAAATAAAAATCCGACTAAAAAAATCAACAGATGTGCAACGCTATAAAATAATTGTTAGTATGTTTATGAGCCTTTATTATCACATTGTTGGACAAAGGCCTCCTCTCGAGATTTCCAGTTTTGTCGGTCTTGTGTTGATTCCTGCCAATTTGGATCAAAGGTGTTCAGTTACAGACATGCCACACGGGCGGTGTCGCCGCCACATCGCACCGCGGCGTCACCGCGGCGACCAGTGTTGCCGGTAGCGATTTAGACATTAAATCTAGAGTATTCGAGTATTCTATGAATATTTAGCGGGAAAAAAAGGTTTTGACGACAACCGTTCAATCTTAAAATGAAGATGAGAAAAATCCCTCATACACGTTAGAAATCGGATCGTGTAATTTGTCACGACTAATGTCACAGTAACAGCTGTCCAAGTGACAGCTGTCAAACTTCAAAGTGATTTATCTCGGTCATTATCAATTCTAGGTTACTGTTGTCTTCAAAAAAGTGATAGAACTTGACGAGACCTACATTTCTGTTGACAGCTGTCAAACTTAAAAGTGATTTATCTCGGTTATTATTGATTCTAGACCATTAATGTCTTCACAAAAGTGATAGAGCTCAACAAGATCTACATTTCAGATGACAGCTGTCAAAGTTAAAAGTGATTTATCTCGGTTATTATTGATTCTAGAATACTGCTGTCTTCACAAAAGTGATAGAGCTCAATAAGATCTACATTTCAGATGACAGCTGTCAAACATCAACGTGATATATCTCGGTTATTATTGATTGTAGACCATTGATGTCTTCACGAAAGTAATAGAACTCGACGAAATCTACATTTCGGATGACAGCTGTCAAACTTAAAAGTAATTTATCTCGGTAATTATCGATTCTAGACTACTACTGTCTTCACAAAAGTGACAGAGCTCAACAAGATCTACATTTCGGATGACAGCTGTCAAACTTAAAAGTGATATATCTCGGTAATTATTGATTCTAGACTACTGCTCTCTTCACAAAAGTGATAGAGCTCATCGAGATCTACATTTCGGATGACAGCTGTCAAACTTCAACGTGATATATCTCGGTTATTATCGATTCTAGACTACGGCTGTCTTTACAAAAGTGATAGATCTTGACAAGATCTACATTTTGGATGACAGCTGTCAAACTTAAAAGTGATTTATCTCGGTTATTATTGATTCAACAATTGATTCAATTGATTTAAGTTTGACAGTTGTCATCCGAAATATAGATATTGTTGAGTTCTATCACTTTTGTGAAAACATCAATAGTCTAAAATTGACAGTTACAAAGATATACATCTTTTAATTTTGACAGCTGTAATTTTTTATATTACAGGTAGCTGATGTTTTTAACTGACAGCTGTCATTTTATAATTTTTGCAGCTGTCAAAGCAAAGTTCATGCAAACGGATTACTTTTGCACACAGAGCTTTTGCAGATAATAAGTAAAAGTAAAAAAATATATTAAAAGGAACTGGAAAAAAGTATCCTCTATATCCTTTTCCTAGTTCTAAGCGATCTCTTCACCAATTTTCAGCCAAATCGGTTCAGCTGTTCTTAAGTTATAAATTGTGTAACTAATACGACTTTCTTTTATAAATATAGAAGAAGATAGAAGATAAATGATTTTCAAAAAATTCTGTGAGACATAGTGTGACAGATTTACCATAAAAATCTTTTTCTATCATGGCAGCTGTGGGACACGGTTGGTAATCCCACAAACTTCTAAAGAGCCCCATGACAATTATATTTTTATTCTAGATAAAATTAAAAAGTCTATTGTAGATAAAAAGACATCGAATGGTTCATTTGTTTGCTTCAAATGAAATATTTATGTTTACAAAACACGTGAAACCAATTTGGCACATTAGTTTCATGTGATGATCATTCAATCATCAATTGCATCATTCAAACAAATGCATTTTTGTTCATACACTCTCATAGGACTCATAGAATGACGCCCTCAAAATAATGCAATTGTTTATTTTTTCCATTGACTACTTTTCTACTTAAATGTACAGATAAAAAAGTGAATCGCGGGGCGAATCGCCCAAGACTCTTTTTGAAGGTCCCCATTCGCCCCGCATTGTTTGGAGCGGGCCGAATGGGGACCTTCAAAAAGAGTCTTGGTCGATTCGCCCCGCGGGACCAACCGCTTGCGGGGCGAAACGACGCAGGACTCATATTTTTTGTTATGTATTTTTTGACCACACATAAATTATTACTAAGTAGGTAGTCCGATTTCTATTTTTTTTTTTCTGATAGATCATTCTTCTAAAATGATCCCGTTGGAAATTTTATCGAAATCAACTAGGACATTTTTAATAAATCAACAATAATTTGAAAATTACTACATCGATGCGAACTATTCGAATTCTTTACACGGTTGAAGTCGATTATGCCAATATTGGGAAAAATAATTGTTGTACCTACGTCACTCATCTAGGTCCTGTGCTAATTCCGACCATGTTGGACCTCCGATTCTAACAATATTGTTGTCGTTTAGTTTTAGAACAAAGTCATCGTCGTACTTCCTTGCTCCGCTTTGCTTTGGTGTTGTCTAGACCTGAGAGACGCGAAGATGGAGCTCATATCGCGGTAAAACGTTGTAAAATCAGAAGAAATGTAATTCAAAATTTATGAAAAAGTTAATGTAAGATGGTAAGATACCTATATGACCTTTTCATAGCGTAGTTAGAACAAAGTTGTAGTATTAGTTACTAATAAGTTAGTTACTTTTAGGTAAGCGTGCTACATCCTAGACCGCATATCTGCTTTACATCAGGCAGTGTGTAGTCAAACGCAAACCTATTTGAAATAAAAAAAAAATATTAAAAATAATCAACGACATTCTAGTTAACAAAAGTCTAACTCGTCAAATTATCAATCTAAAGTAGGAAAAAAATTAAAAACAGAAATTCCTACTTACCATCTTGCATTTTTCATAAATTTTGAATTACATTTCTTCTGATTTTACAACGTTTTACCGCGATATGAGCTCCATCTTCGCGTCTCTCAGGTCTAGACAACACCAAAGCAAAGCGGAGCAAGGAAGTACGACGATGGGCAAAGAGTTGTAGTCTCAAGGTTGATTTGTATAAATTTATTTTCCTTTACCGAAAAACCAGTGATGTGAAAATCTGTTACATAACTTCCAAACAACTCATTGGCACGGGACCGGGATTTGAACCTACGACCTCACAAATGATAGGCAAGTGTTACTGGGGCAGGACCACGAGACCACCACATTATTTTTCTCGCTTCGTTCCACTTCGCCTCGATTTGGTGGACGATCTGCAGTCCCGTCGCGTTGAAAACTCGTTTTCTTCGGTATGTAGACAATCTGAAAAGATGGGACAAGAAATTTCAATTTTCAACATCATATTCATACCAATTTGGGGAATTTAATTTTGCTTGGAGTGTTCTGTGTTTTATGAACATTATTCGGTAAGTAGAAAGGAAAATGTATTATTTGAGTGTAAACATTTCTTGTTCCTTTGTTTTTGTTCTTGTGGTAAAAACTACAGCTTGTGTGATTTTGATGTTAAATTAATTCAGTTCATTATTAAAGTTTGTGCAAACTTTGGCATCGCGCGGCGTTGTAGTCGGCTTGCAATCGCCTACGTAGCTTGGACAGGGTTTTGGCTCAGACACTTTTTTGCACCAGTGTGACTCTATATATATTTGCTCAAAGATACTGTACTTTAGATTTGACTATTCGAAAGTGTGTCAGTGACACCTATTTGTTGAAATAAATAAACTGAAACTAACTGATCTGTAAGGTAGCCTATGTCCAACAGCAGACATCATATGGCTGATGGATGGAAGGATGAAAAAGCGAACACAGATTTGTTCACATTTATATTTCGAAACTTTTAAATTATTTATATTTATGTACTTGTAAGTACCTACGTATTTTTGCTACTAAAGTACGACCGGCCTGTCCTGTAAGTACACACCAGTACAGTATTAGAAACGTGTTTGTTGTGTGATCCGTTCCGTCTCGCCCTTCCGGCTCAAAGTAAATAACTACCGTACTTCCGGTATCTGCGCGCGTTAATACAATTCCCCGTTGATTTCAGCCAACTGGCGCTCGGGTTTTTGTAGTTTCCCTATTAAAAACCAATTTCGAAGTATACTCTTTCCAATAAAAAAAAAGAATTATTGAAATCTGATTACTATGAAGCCGTGGTAGTCTAGGGAAGCCGTGGTGGTCTAGAGGTAGTGACCCCCGCCTTACAATCGTGAGGTCGTGGGTTCGAATCCCCGGTCCCGTACCAATGAGTTCTTTGGAATTTATGTGCGGAATTTCACACCATTGGCTTTTCGGTGAAGGAAAACATCGTGAGGCAACCTGCATATGTCCGTAGAAGAAATTCGATGTTGTATGTGAATCCACCAACCCGCACTGGGCCAGCGTGGTGGATATGGCCCAATCATCCTTCGTGGGTAGGCCTACGTCCTGCAGTGGACTATTAAAAGGCTGGTACAGTACAGATTACTATGAAAAAAGTTATACATAAATATATATATATATATATATATATATATATATATATATATATATATATATATATATATATATATTCGACGCGTAAATGTATATATATATATATATATATATACATTTACGCGTCGAATTGTATACCTCCAAAATCGGCCAAACTATAAGGGCATATATTTATCTACTATCTATTGCAGATACCCTAAAGTTCAACATTTATGGAAGTCCGTATCAAAGTAATTAAATAGATTAAAGTGAATTTCGCACTATATTTGATACCAATTTAGAATCAAGTACGCAATACCACTTTTGGCCTGGGGCATTATTTTTTACTTTTATACGACTAGGAACGTATACGGAACTATACTATTTTTCATTAAAAATTCTTTTCATTTTGCGATTTCCTCATTTGCACTTCAACGTATATTTTAGAATAGCCGTCTCAAGTACTAAAGTGTTACGTGAAATGGATTTTCCATTATCCATATCTTGTCTTTAACTTTGTCGACATCTTATAATTCAGTCATATTTTTTGTTATTGTGGTGAATCAAACTAATAAGTCCATTTTCATGTGTATTTGGTCACTATAAAATATGATACATTAGTTTCTTAAATAATTATATTATCACAACTTGGATTGACTGAATGTGTGCTTTCATTCATGTGAAGATTATAATATTTTTACATCTCTTCAGTTTATTTTCTCGTTTCCTGATTGGCTGTTTTAAAACTACGCCGGAAGCAGTTCTCATTGGTTAAAATGCAGCTGGTTGTAAAATCGGCCAATCATAAACCAGAGAAATGTTATCTTTACAAGTACTAGAAAATATCATTCGACATATATATTTAAAAACAAGATTAAAATTTTATGCAACGATTAAAAATCATGACATTATGTTTTATTTTTTTTGGAATTGTACATTATCGTCTTAAATTTTTAATATAAATTGTGTGACATTTGTGCGCCATGATGGGCAAAAACATGCGTTCTGTATTATATTTCGACCTGGTTGCGACTTTGTTTGTTGTACATGATTACCATGTTTTCACAAATAAATGATCTTGGTGTATGCGCCGATTCAATATTTTGTTTCGTATTCTTCGTAAATTGTAACGTTTGGGTGATGCAATATTTCCCTACCTTTTATCCCGCTCCTGCACATACCTACTTCTTTATGTACGAGCGAGACCACTAAACACAAAACGCTGATACTATGGACAGTGCTGCCTCTCGCGCTCGTGTGGAGAACTAGTCAGTCGAAAAATCTTGCATGGTGGCAACCGCCTTCGCTATCTCATCAAGAAAATTCCAATTCAGTGCAATTAGTGAGTGACGTCGCTGTGTATATCTGTGCTACAATCGACCCAGGCCATCTCCAAGGACTATCAAGGTACTGTGCACTCCTTTTCCTTTCGAAATTGCATTTTTACCTTGACTACTCCCGCGCAGTTTCGTTTTGTTTCATCTACCGCAAGCTTCAACCAAAATTTTATACAGTCCACTTAATTTAGTAAATCCGCGTAAACACTTGGATCTTGTAAAATGTAATTAAAATTATCATTTTCACGCTACACTTTATTACTGGACACTGTTTGTTTAAAAAGAAATGGTAAACTGCAAAAAAGGAAATCGTGATAATTCTTTCAAATGAAAATTAACCCTTTCACTCTACACTTTAATACTGGACAATGCTATTTTAAATGTAACGGTGAACTCCAAAAGAGGAAATCGTAAAATGAAACGTTATTTTCAAAAATGTCAAGTCGTTCGTAAAGTTTCGTATACGAGCCCAGCCGTTCGAAAGTCAAAAATAATACCCCGGCACTCATACTCGTATCCACCACTCGAAGCAAGATAACATGGTCCATATTGAACTGTTATCTATGAGATATATTAATTTACTAATATATTAATTGAGTCAGCGGTATCTTATCGGTGATATCTTGAAGCTGAATTTTAACCCACACTCGACTTTAATGAAATGTGAGTAGGTACTAGGGGGAAAATTTCCAGAAATGTTGATGGAAATTTGAAGGGTTTGGTCATCACTATCCTCATTTATCAATTTTATTGTACGACGTCCAATGTTGGACATGGGCTTTGTTTACAGAGGATATACATAACATAACTGTTTGGATACAGTGTGGTGCTCGTAGGTATCTTCAGTTCTTTTTATGCCTTACAGTAGTTAACTAGTGGTCTTTATTTCAAAAATTGCTGGCCTTGTTGCAATCTGTTCTGTCTTATATATGTCTGCTAGGCTGCCTCTATAACTGGCTAATCTATATGATAATGTGGCCATATTTGGTTGGAATACGATTTATAAATCTTTTCAATCCAATTCAATTTCAAATCTGATCATAACTATTTCCACCGTTAGGCTAGGTCTATTTAAAAAATAAAAATGTGTACTGTACTGTATCAGCCTTTTTTAATAGTCCACTGCAGGACAGGTGAAAGAAAACATCGTGAGGCAACCTGCATGCGTCCGCAGAAGAAATTGGATGGCGTATGTGAATCCACCAACCCGCACCTGGGCCAGCGCGGTGGATATGGCCAAATCACCCTTCGTGGGTAGGCATACGTCCTGCAGTAGTAGTAGACTATTAAAAAGGCTGGTACAGTACAGTACAGTTCGTACATACTATTATACGTTAGCTTATAAGTTAGGATTATGAGTGCAATTTTCGGTTTTCTCCCATTCTATAACCGGAAATAAAAAACACAACTTCTTAGAGAATAAATCAACTACTAGAAAAGGAACTATACGATATCCTAAAGAGCTGAAAAAAAAAATATAATACACAAAGTATTTCTCAAGCTCAAGTATGACAAGGCGGCCCCAGGAGTGGCACACTATAGAGTTGTTTGAAGGAAAGCTCCTTAGAGACATTATTAGGCAAGCGCGGTGCGAATGAAATATGGACGAGATGCCCTTGCCGCGGGGACAGTTGGCACGTGACGAAAAACGAATAAAATATCCTATTTCCTACAACTCTGTGAGTCTTTTGAATTGTAGAGTAGACCGGGTTGAGTGGCCTGCCCCCCTACCGCCTAAGCAATAGCAATCGTAATAGCAATCGTTTATGACTTCATTTTAGTCATTTGACTCCGCCTATGTGACGTTAGCCATCAAAGTTGTTCATTCAACGATTACTTTCGCAATCCGCACAAAGCAATTGATGGCTAACGTCACATAGGCGCTGCCGAACGACTAAAATGAAGTCATAAACGATTGCTATTACGATTGCTATTGCTTAGGCGGTAGGGGGGCTGGAGTAAAACCCAAAACGTAGTTTCGAGAGTCATGTGTTCTATGAATGGAAAGTCGATTATAGATACGATTGCTGTACCTACTGTCCTAAATTAAGTAAGTTCGTATGGGTTATCAATGATGTCAGATTTTTGAAAGCTGCCTGAAAGCATCTGACATGGCTAAACGGTTAAAATAACCGAGGCCCACAATTTAACGTGTCATCTGAGCCACGGTAGCGCTCAGTTGGATCCCGCGGTTATCGAACTGAAGACTGAGTGTGCTGAAAGAACAAACGTGTACTGTAATGTACCAGCCTTTTTTAACATACTGCTCTACAAGACATAATAAGCCTACCTACTAAGAGAGAATGTGAACAATCTGTTCAGCGTAAGCTGTACGCTTCTTTTGCATAATTAAGAAGAATCCGCAATTTCCTTCCCACTGCCACCAAGGCTGCGTTAGCAAAATCTCTTCTTCTCCCTATTTTGGACTACGCCGACGCATGCTATCTCGACTTATCCCAGGAGCAATTTGTCAAGCTCGAGCGCCTTCAAAATCTTTGCATACGATTTATCTTCGGTCTTCGTATTTAAGCTCACGCTTCATTTTTCTCTGTGACACTCACTCTGTCAATATTAGGTCTTCTAGCAATGTTATTCTATCAACTCCATCTCACAATACTGTCTTTTACGATTCTTCTTTCTGTGTCCAAGCTGTGGCTCTCTGGAATGACTTTCCAGTGACCATCAGAGGTGCGTAGAGCGTTGAATCTTTTAAGACTCAAGTCAAGGAATACTATCTTGCTAAGCAGTTATCTGCTTAGCAAGATAGAACTGTACGTCATATAAGATACAACTGTACGTCACTACCACAAGACCACCACAACTTAAGACTGAGAGAACTATAATTGGAATGTTTTTTTTTACGAAACATCCTTTTATCGCAAACGCTATTTCGACTGAACAATTCATCTTACTTTAGTACCGACCTTTTAAACTCTGTCAAAAAAGAAGTCTGTCACTCCGTTGCTGTCTGAAAGAGTCGTATCACACTTTATAGACTACAAATGATGTAGTTTTCATGTAATATTTTATGGTATCGATGTAGATATTAGTTAATATTGATGTGGTGCATTTGACTTCGCAATAACAATAGCTATAGATTTTTTTATTTGGTCTAAGTATAACTCTTAGAACTTAGTATGTACCGCCTCAGAACAAAAATAAATAATTGTCAGTATAAAAAAACCGGACAAGTGCGAGTCAGGCTCGCACATCGAGAGTTTCGTACAAACACATTGTTAAAATAATTAAAATCCTGTTTTAGCATGTGCTTATAAAGTTATTTTAAATGATACCTTACGTGATACGATTTACTCACTTTAAATTTTGAACCCATATTTTGTGAATTTTGAGGCCCTATTTTTTTTGATTTAAACAAAAATGTACAGTTTTCAGATTTATTCCTATATGTGTACTCTGAGACAATGCCTCTCGCCAAATTTCATAGCTGTATGTCAACGGGAAGTACCCTGTAGGTTTTGATTTTTGTGAGTATAAAATATGCGGTTTTTTACGACATAAACGACTGTAACTTTTTTAAACGATAACTGAGAAGTTTTTCTTTTACACAACTGCAAGAGACCATAGATTATAAGTATACAGTTTAAATTTCAACTCGATATCTTTACGCGTTCCCGAGATAAAGAGTCTTGATATACACCCAGACGGAGGACAACAAATTTGTTGTCCTCCGTCTGGGTGATTTCTAATTACGAGTAGGATCCGTAATCTAAAGAACATTAGAGAATACATATTTTATTAGGTTTTTTGGCAACTTTTGGTACGAAGCTTATTACGAGTATATTAATGTACTAGCTGTTGCCCGCGGTTTTTTCTGCGTGATATTTTGATTTTTGCTGTCCCATAGGGACGTTTTATTTTTTCGGGTTAGAAGTAACCTGTGTTACTCTCCATCCTTTGAATTATAATCATTTCAAAAATCAAGTATGTATGTTGCTATGTTGTTGCGTGAAAGAGTAACAACGGTACAAAAGCACTTCCAGATTTTTGATATTAGTTAGGTTTGAAATTCTACTACATAATAAGCTTTTATGTAAATACTTACACGTAAATAATATTAAAAATAATCTAAGATATCAGGAGGCTATTAAAGAGACTTAATTTCTAGCAGTAGATGTTTTACGACTGACAGTATACCTTTTTACAAGCAATATTTAATGTTTTCATCACATCTATTCGAAAAGGACTACTTGTGTTGTTTTTAAACTTTCGCGATTTGAACAATTTGGACTACTTGGTTCGCCTGTAAGTTTTTTTTTATTATTAGATACCGTTTAATTTCAATTTAGATGTTACTCTTCGTTTTATTAAATAATAATATTACAATAAAATATGAGGCGTTTTATAATTTCTCATAGAGGTAATGATAAGTAGAGTTTACCACTCGGGCGCAAAATTTATTTTTGGCTCGGGCGACGTACTTTGAATCTACTCTACTCTAGAATCCCTCACTTCGCTCTGGATTCAAAAAAGCGCCCTTGCCTTAAAAAAATATTATTTAAATTATTTTGCTCCCATATGATACAATCTACTGCTTATTGATTTGTGTAATTATGATTTGTTTGTTAATTCAGATCTCAGAAATGGCCTAATGATGTTGAATGCCATATTTCAATATGGTATTTTAAATGTTTATGTAATGTTTATATGTCATGGGGCAAACATTTTTTAATGTAGGCAACTTTGATTATGTACTAGGTATCTAGATACCGAATTGCCTGTGCAAAACGTCCCAAAAATACCTATTCACTACGATTATAGGGACCGAATAAGCATACAAATTTTGACAATTTAGACACAATATGTACATGCATAATATTAACGTAATTTTATAATAGCAATTTAGAGTAGCTGTTTCACTATAATATGCATTTGATAGAGAGAACACTAGGTACTTACGTTTACGTTGCTATTAAAGAAGGATGCGCGAGCCCTTACATACCAGGACCTGTTATACACGAACAGACTAATTTTTCCTCACTTATTTTCTAAGAATGATATGTTCACCAATGTGATTTATGACGCTTCTAAAACTGTTCAAATATGTACAATTTGGCTAAAATTGAATATAAAATAAGAAAAGACGAAAACAATTTTCAAGCTATAAGCTATAGACATGTATACACACTAAAGATTATGGATTGCCAGGTTTGTTATGTTCAGAGTGCTAAAATGGTGCTCGATTTTAAAAATTGATGTCATGTATTTTTAGTCAATATTGTCTCAATGATATTTATATTGATTTTTAAAACATTTTACATCATTCCCGACTGCGGATACAAGCAGCGGCTCATGTGTGTGTTACCTCCATTCGCAACCTGACATGCACATGTCATCTTGTCTGTAATATCAGATTACTTTTTGGAGTTCATCGATTTATAAGACGTTGTCACGTCAAAAAAAAACAATGTCTAGGACTGATATAAAAAGAAAATGAAAAATGGAATGATAAAGAAAATTCGGTATTCATCCATTTCATTAGCAAAAGTACAAGAACCGCTAGAACTATAACTTAAAGAACTATAAGTTAAGAATATAAGTAAAGCACAAATGACTACAAATGATGTAGTTTTCATGTAATATTTTATGGTATAGATGTAGATATTAGTTAATGATTTTTAAAAATGTAATTTACTCTAAACGATTTAATCTTTTTCTTCCTATAGCTAGAATATCATAAAAAATATTTTCATCACATCTATTCGAAAAGGACTACTTGGTTCGCCTTTAAGTGCGCCCAAAGGAGGTGTTTTCTTAAAGGAACTTTATAAGTGCGACGGAATTATCTTTGCCGCGCACTTTTTGAATTTGGAACAAACAAGTGCGACGGAATGATCTTTGCCGCGCACTTTTTGAATTTGGAAGTATTTGTAATGTTAGTTCAGCGCCAAGAAAATGAATGCATGAAAATAATGTAAATATAAGTTTTCATTTGTTTTATTATTAGAAACCATTCAATTTCAATTTAGTTGTTACTTTACGTTTTATTAAATAATAATATTATAGTAAAATATGAGGCGCCTTTTGTTTTCTCATAGAGGTGATGAAAAGTAGAGTGTACCACTCGGGCGCAAAATATATTTTTGGCTCGGGCGACGTACTTTGAATCCCTTGCTACGTTCAGGATTCTAGAAGATACCTATTTACTCGGGGTTTGAAGACACCCACGTTGTACTTTAACGGGAAGACAGACCCAGGCAAAGCGTTCCACATTCTGGCTGTTCGACTTACGTAGAGTACCTATTTTTTTTTAATTCGCAATTCCGTTGGTGATAATGTATATATATTTTTTTAAATGACAGCAAAATTAAATATTAGCTAAAATCGTCATCGAAATCAAATTTTTGATTTTCACTGAGTTTAGATTTTAAATGAATTACATGTATCTGAGAAATAAACCTTTTTCACGTGTTAAAATCAAAACGTTTTCATACAGAATCCCTACGACGGTGAAAAAAAATCGTATTTCTTACTACTCCCTGTGACCTTACAGTAGCCCCTTGTATTTACATAGGAGAGTAGATGCTATCCGTAAGCGCTGAACTGAGGATGAGTTGAGTGGCCTGCCTTGAGCGCTACTTGTCCAGTTTTTACATATTTTCCTTCACCAAAACGCCAGTGGTGCGTGAAGCGTATTCAGGGTCATGGGTATTAAACGCAAAACTTTTTAAGGGCGGGTCTAGCATATCTAGACAAACAACTTTTGTACTACGACTTCTGAAAATCGGAAAAAAATCGCTTCTCCATACATTTTGCCGCGCGTTGACGAACTTTTTGTATGGAAAAGATAATTTTTTCTTCGTCATTTTCAGATTCAGATTCAGATATGTTTATTGTTAAACTGTGTTACAAATATAAAGGTCTTAAAAATAAATTACAGTACCAACAGTTTCGCCCAAAATGGACGTACAATATTTTTAGTACCTAGTCACAAACATGTTAAAAATTTACACATTTACATATCAATTTAATTAACATTTAATATAATAACATAAAAAATAAAATAAAATTGCAGAATAAGTAAACATTAAAATCGTCCATAAAATATAAGTAAGTATGACTTATTTAGGTAGCTCTTTAAGAAACTCATCTACCCTGTAGTAACTTTTTTGTATTAACAATTCAAAATCTTTCCTTTTAAATGTAGCTACGCTCTCCGATTCCAGCACTAACTTGGGCAAATGATTATGAATTACTACCCATCCCTAAAAAACTTGTTAAATAAAGCAGTACTGTGAGGTGCCATACAAATTTTATTATGATTCTTTTTTGATGTCATGGTTTGAAACACATGCAAATTATTCCTTATAAATAGTGAGATTTCATAAATATACAGGCACAGAAATATTATATTTTTAATTTCTTAAAATACTCCTCACAGGAATCTGTGGTCTTTAAATGGCACACCGCCCTTAAGCATTTTTCTGAGCTTTTAAACAGTTTCCCTCTCGGTACAGTTACCCCAAAATATAATTCCATATCGTAAGGTCGATGTAACATTATGCATTATACAAAGTAAGCATAAGCACTGCTGTTTGGTTCACAACTTACCCCAACATGAATGTTATTCGTACGCCTTAGTACGAATAACTATTTAATTTAGAGCAAACAGTTTCTGCTTGCTTATTCCAGTCTATAAGAGTCAATGTGAAGGCCCAGAAATTTCGTAACTGAAATTTCCTTAATATCATTATTTAAATACTTAAAACCAGATGTCAAATTTCTATACTTGTTAAATGTCATTCATTACGTACTCGTATGTTTTGTCCAAATTAATTAATTATATGTCAACAAATTAACTAAATTACTTAACGCTAAATTTATTTCCGGCTCTAAATGTTTATCATTATCACCTACGAAAAGAGCTGATTTTCCAAAAGTTCTCAAACAAAAGTCATTTGTCTAGAAGTACTAGACCCACCCTTAAAAGGTTTTGCGTTTAATATCTATGACCTTTAAGTTGTTGTACATAAATTCTCACGCATGCATACTCATTAGTATATGTATTTAAAAGTTCCTATAGGTTAGGTGGCTGGGTGGTGTCAGAATTTTTAAGCTTATTTTAGTGGCGCCATCATAATTATAATAGCGATTAAGAGAAGCCCATTTTTTTTCACTATATGCATTTGATAGAGAGAAAACTATTTTAGGTTGCTATTAAATTTACGATGGCGCCTTTAGGCTATATAAATGATAATGTGAACGAGATCCACAATTATATTTAGCAATCAGTTATACAGGGTTATTAATAATCAATAAGCATCCTTTTAGGGGCTTATTCTGTACATCAAAACTAACAACTTTTCATGTGCGACTTTAGTCAAATCTAAAAAAAAGTCAGCTTTTTCATACATTTGGACGCTGGTGAACGATATTTTTCTATGGAACACCAATTTTCTTTTTTAAGTTTTGACAAAAGTCGCGGAACAAAAGTTGTTAGTTTTGATGTTTAGAATAAGCCCCTAAAAGGATGCAATTTTTTTTTTATTTCAAATATGTTTGCGTTTGACTACACACTGCCTGATGTTAAGCAGATATGCGGTTTAGGATGTAGCACGCTTACCTAGAAGATACCTATTTACTCGAGATTCGAAGACACCTACATCGTACTTTAACGGAAAGACGGACTTAGGCAAAGCGTTCCACATACTGGCAGTTCGTATGAGGAATGTGGACTCAAAACGCTTGGTTCTAACGTGTGGGATGTCCACCATAAAAGGGTGGCGCTTTGGTCGCGTCCGTCTAGCCGAAGGATAGAAGAAAGGGGCAGGTGGGACCAGATTGTGCAACTTTCAATTGATTAGAAATAACCCTGTATATGCTAGCCGCGGTCACCCATCCAAATACTGACCGAGCCGAACGTTGCTTAACTTCGGTAATCGTGGTAGGTAACTATGGCTTTAAATAACAAACATGAAATAACAAACAACATTCTCATTTCTGCATCCCTGTGATGGTCTATGTAGTTATGTAGTAACGGTTTTGATAGGATACTAGCTCGAAGCGCAGCTCAGAGGATCAACCAAGAGGCTTTGGAAGGTCTGTTGTTTGAAGTTACCTTTTTATTCAAAGCAGGTTTAAGTTCCGATCCTGCCTTCCGGTGTTGTGTTAGATATTTTCATGCTTGAAAAATTGAGTGCATTATTTTTATGAAAAAAGTAAACGAGAAAGAAAATATTTTACAGGAAGCCCAGATTTTGTAACATGCCTCGATATAAACGTGTAATAAAATATCAAACTAAGGGGTTGGAAAAATTGGCTTGTTTACTATGAAGAAAAATATTTTAAAGCAATTTTTAGTACTTATACGATCGGAAAATATTTTACTACCTAAATGGCCTTTAGTAAATGAAATGATAGCGGAATATTTAAAACGCTTTTATTAGTTTCGCCTATATGTTTATTAGCTTGTAACCAACGCCTTTGAGCTCGATTTTACCCTACTTTGAGCAATTAGATTTTCTTTAAACTTTGCACACTTATCAAAGACCGATAACAATACATTTATTCGATTAAAATATCCGATTATCAAGCTGTTTTTTAATTTTTAGGGTTCCGTACCTCAAACGGAAAAAAACTGAACCCTTATAGGATCACTTTGTTGTCCGTCTGTCACTGTCCGTCTGTGTGTATGTCAAAACCCTTTATCTCGGGTACGCGTAAAGATAACAAGTTGAAATTTAAACTGTATACGTATATCTATGGTCGCTTGCTGTTGTGTAAAAGAAAAACTTCTCAGTTATCGTGTAAAAAAGTTAGAGCCGTTTAGGTCATAAAAAACCGCATATTTCGACACAAAAATCAAAACCTACAGGGTACTTCTCGTTGACATAGAACTATGAAATTTGGCGAGAAGCATTGTCTCAGAGTACACAAATAGGAATAAATCTGAAAACTGTACATTTTTATTTAAATCACAAAAAATAGGGCCTCAAAACTCACAAAATATGGGTTCAAAATTCAAAGTGAGTAAATCGTATCATGTAAAGGTATCATATAAAAGAACTTCATTAGCACATGCTAAAACAACCAATGAATTCCTTGGAATGAATTTACGTACGGAATTTCACACCACTGGCTTTTCGGCGAAGGAAAACATCGTGAGGCAACCTGCATACGTCCGTAGAAGAAATTCGATAGCGTATGCGAATCCACTAACCCGCACTGGGCCAGAGTGGTGTATTTGGCCCAATCACTCTTCGTAGGTAGGCCTACGTCCTGCAGTGGACTATTAAAAAGGGCTGGTATGGATATTATGATTTTGGTAACAGTGAATTATGCACATTACAGTTCCACCTGTTTCCGTTCATTGTTCCGTGCTATAGGTATACCCGTAGGTACCAATTTACACTACGCAGTGCACTAACAATAACGCATTATTGTGGTTTCAGATATAGCACGTTTACCGAGAACAAAAAAGTTCTGTATATTCACTGATTTCAAAATATCTACGTAAAATTTCATTTCTCAATGTTAGCCAGCAATATTATTTTCACATTTTTTGTTCTGTGCGCCAAGATAAAGCACGAAGTAAGGGCGAGGCCCAACCGGCGTAATTTTTTGAGTTGTAAGTTGCGTAATATGCGTGGCGCAAGGAGACGTCCACAAAATGTAAGGAGGCTGGTCAAAAATTCTAACCACAACACTCGTTACATTTCGAGAAAGTTCATATTTTTCTGAGTCGATTACATCAGTTAAAAACCGGACAAGTACGAATCAGGCTCGCACACCGAGGGCTCCGTACAAATCCAGTAAATTTCACAGAATTGGGAAGTAGGTTGGTAAAATCTCTATACCATAACCATCGACAAATTTTTTTTTCACTTTTCTCGTCATACATCGAAAATTACACATTGTTAAAATAATTAAAAACTGTTTTAGCATGTGCTAATGAAGTTCTTTTATATGATACCTTTACATTATACGATTTCCTCACTTTGAATTTTGAGGCCCTATTTTTTGTGATTTAAATAAAAATGTAGAGTTGTCAGATTTATTCCTATATATGTGTACTTTGAGACAATGCTTCTCGCCAAATTTCATAGTTCTATGTCAACGAGAAGTACCCGGTGGGTTATGATTTTTGTGAGTGTCGAAATATGCGGTTCTTTACGACATAAACGGCTCTAACTTTCTTAAACGATAACTGAGAAGTTTTTCTTTTACACAACTGCAAGAAACTATAGATATACGTAGACAACAAAGTGATCCTATAAGGGTTCCGTTTTTTCCGTTTGAGGTACGGAACCCTAAAAACAAAAAAGAGACCTCCGATTTTTTTAAAATTAATTTTGAATTTATCAGGATTAACAAATATATTTGGCTATAATAGATAGTTTATCTTTATCAACCCTGATTAAGTAACCTCCAAATTGTTAAATAAAAGCATTTTTACCAATAAAACACACTGTTTAAGTGTTTTTATGTCACATTGTACCTACTAACTGGTCACACTAGTAGATTATAATTTTTAAATTAAGCAAATTAAGTTATGAATGTGGAAGAATCAGCTACAAATACAAGTAAAATAACGATAGAAGCACTTTATTATAAATTAGAAAAAATAAAGAGCTCAAATATTATTTTTCATACAATTTGTTTTTCACATTAAAAAAAATCTCAAATAAATATATTTGAGAAGCCCATAAATCAAGCTTTCAAATGATGTTTATATCACCTTGGTTAGATTTTTCCCTGAATACGTTACCTTTGTCGTATTTGGTTTCATACTAAGCAAGTTCGTATAGGTCTGGAGGCTAGCCCTGGTGTCAGAATTTTGTTAGCCGCCAGAAAGCCTCTGACATGGCTAAAAGGTTAAATCAATCAAGACCTACAATTAACAGTGAGACCTAAGTCACGGCAGCACTCATTTGGAAAACGCTACCGGCGGTCACGCATCCAAAGACTGACTTCACCGAACGATGCTTAACTATGACAAAAATCTAGTCAAACTACGCTGGCAGAGATAACCGAAAACAAATCAACTTGTCACTTAAAAAAAATCTCAGTCAGAATATTAAAAAATATCAACGCGTAAGTATTTTTTTCTCCTTTCAATGATACATAAAGCAATAAAAAGCGCATTAAAGTTGGGGAGTTCACGATGTCACTTTTATGTAATAATTATTTTTTGCAAAAAATAGCATGACCGACTTCGCCCGTGTAAAGAATCAATACATAGTATAAAACAAAGTCGCTTTCCGCTGTCTGTCCCCATGTACGCTTATATCTTTAAAACTACGGAACGGATTTCGATGTAGTTTGTTTTAATAGATAGAGTATTTCAAGAGAAATGTTTATATGTATAAAACACCTGTGCGAAGCCAGGGCGCATCGCTAGAACTCAAATATTATGCACGGATCGATGTAACATTTTTCACATTATTGTTGATTTATCAAAAATGGCTCAGCCAATTTCGATAAAATTTAAATGGGACCACTTTCGAAGTATACTCTTTCCAATAAAAAAAGAATTATTGAAATACTATGAAAATAGTTATGCGTGGTTAATTGGTTATACATTAAAAAATATATATACACATATACACGCGTCGAATTGTATACCTCCTCCGGTGGTTCGTCGGTCAAAAAGTGTAGCTAGGCGTGACGTCAGCCGGAATTTAACCAGGTAACTCCATCCTCCCTTAACAAATAACAAAAGAAAAATACGCGTCTTGTTTGAACGCGCAAATATGCGATACGCGAATTGTGACTCTCAATTTCATTATCTTAGTCACAGCCTAGCCTAGCCTAGCCTTCTTGGTTGTAGAAATCGAGAAATTAAAAAAAACTTTGAGTCGAACTATAAAATCCGCTCTACTTTTGCGGTGAGCTTAATTAGATAAAATTATTCTAGGTGGACGCAGATCTTTACATTGATACCTACCTATTAAACTTTATTCTAGATAAGTATGTAAGAAATATATTAGGGGATATCTTTGACCCCAAACCAAGCAAAGCTTGTGATATGGCTGCCAGAGACTGATATACTACATATACATAACCTAAATAACACCCAACACAGAGACACAGAGACACAGAGCAAACACCTATGTACATCACATAAATATTTGCCCTGGGTGGGGATGGAACCCACGCCTCTTTGACCCAGGAGTCAGGGTCACTAACCACTGAGCCACGATGCAGTCGGTGGCAATCGGTGTGTTCTGTGAAAAATTAAAACTTAAGTCTTCGGTGTTGGTGTGTATTTATTTACTAGTAATAATAAACGATGGGGATCTGTAACATTTCATACTTGTAAAACAAATTTAACGGAATTTCGTGATTAAAATTAGTCGAAGACATACAAAAATAGACGACCCGAAATAATATCTCTGTTATAACAAATGGAAAAGTTTATTTGAAAGTGAATAAGCCTAACCTGAAGTCCTCTGATCTTACCTACTCTTCCCGCATATGCTATATAGCTATACTTTTTTAAATTTATCTTTAATAAGTAGACTGTTAACACGGTCAATTTATCAGAGAGATACTTTAATAACCAGGCTGCCCGTAATACCGTTAAGATTAAATTATCTTGCTTAAATGCTTAGTTTTACTACATTTCTTTGCATGACTATGCTATGTTTTTCTTCAATGGAAAACCAGTGACATGAAAATGTTCGGTTTGCATTACATATTACGAGTAGGTTTAAGTTGTTAAGTGTAGCAACCCGCCTCGCCTTCGCATAGGTGTATTATATTATAAACCTTCCTTTTGAATCATGAAAAAGAAACGCATCAAAATCCGTTGCGTATGTTTTAAAGATATAAGCATACATAGGGACAGACAGCGGGAAGTGACTTTGTTTTATACTATGTAGTGAAGACATTTTTGTCACATGATAAAAATAACTTATAAATGACAGTTTAAAATTTCGTTGTCTCACTTTACACAAAAATGAAACATTCCAGTTACAACCCAGCGCTGGATTCGATCACAGAACTGGAATAATGTAAACTGATCATTTTATATCCATTGAAATCTTTTGCTCATAAATTCCGAGGATCTCTGTCCTACGAGCGCGGAGTTTGAATTCGTGATATAATTTTTGAATGCTTATGAAACCGATCGTTATAATATTATAATAATTATTGTATACCTATATACTTTGGTCTTGATGTTTTATATTGATTTTGATTTTCAAACTAATCAGTAGTGCTGATTCAATATGTTCTTAGATTACTTATTATCAATATTTTTAAGTTCCATCCGAACTGATTCTCAAATCAAAGGATATTCTACCAAAATACCAATCTTGGACCCTAAGCTCAGATCAAATCTGGAAACGGAAACGTTAAACACATATTAATTATGTTCGTAATTAATGTAAACGGAACTCACATCTCACAAACTAAAGGGACGTTCTCACGGCGAGCACTTTGGATCTCATAGCAAACGCAATGGTTCAGAGGGCTAAGTGCGAGATTTTCGCTCGAGTTCGATCGCGTTAACGTTTGATGTCATTTCTATGGAAAAGACACAGCGCCATCTTGTGTCACGTAGGTACAGAAAACTGAATAGCTAAGTGTGAGTATTTTTTACGGTAATTTAACGAGCGCCAAACCGATCGAACACGAGCGCGGCAACGTCTGTGATTGGCTAATTCAAGCGTGTGTGTCAATGTGCTCGCGTGTGTGCACGGCGCGCTCGGTCAACGCGACGTAAAAGTAATTCGATTTGATTTGAAAATCTCCCACTTGACACTCAGTACTCGACATGATTTATTTCCGGTTTTCGAAGATTCGTAGAAGTGCCAAATGAGAAGCGTAAAGAGCGCTACGCGCCGTAGCCCGCAGTTATGAGTGAAGGGTCCGCGCGCTAGCACTCGCCAACTTGAGAAAACTGCTAAATGCGGTCAAAACTACATTTGTTACGATTGTTAACTAGTTTTTAAATGCGGCTTTACCTGCGTGATTTTTTTTCTACCTTACTTTCCGATTTTTGTACCATATACATGCCAAAATGACGCCAATCCGTTGCTTCGTGAAAGAGTAACAAACCAACAACCATCTGTGCAACTAACCCACTTTCCGATTTATAACATTGGTAAGTCTTAAAATTCTCTATTATCATTATCAAATTTTATCATTATTTTTTCAGAAATTTTTGCCGTCTTTGATTCTATTGTGCAGTGTAGACAGATCTTTATTATCTAAGTTTGCACGCGTTCATCAAGCCCTCTCTACGTCACCTAAGCGATCACAGTTTTCCAAAGCGGCGCGGATTTTCCCAGAACTTCCATAACCTCCTTAATCTTAAAAGCTTAGCAAAGTTCCAGCAATTAAATCCGAACTGAATTCATCTGGGCCTGCACCCTAATTCAGTTACCAGAGACGAAACTGAACAGCACAACCACTGTTCAGTTTTGTTGTTGATGGTTATAGTATAGAGATTTTAACCACTTACTTCCCAATTTTGTGAAATTTTCTGGATTTGTGCGGAACCCTCGATGTGCGAGCCTAACTCGCACTTGTCCGGTTTTTTTTGTTTGACTACGACGCACGGCGTAGACATCGTAGTCAGACAAATTTTTCTCGCCAAAAACTACTATTGAATTTTCGATAAGGTGCATAAGTAAATAAAGATATTTATTATCTATTTTCTATCACTTTTATTAGTATTATGTAGGTTTTTACTAATATCTAGAGTCTAAATATGATAAAATCATAACAACGTGTATATAGCTATCAAAGTATGTATAACACATCATTTTTCTCTCACCCTATACGCTAGTAGCTTATCCTCCACGTATCAAGTATACGTAGATCGAATTAAACGTCTTAGCGTCTTTGAAGTTAGCTTCAATCTTCACACATCGTCATTACTTGCATTATAACTTTTCATTTAATTTCGACGTTGTTATTAATATACAAAACATGACATATCATTCTCCCGTGTCCCGTGTTCTCCACGGTCGATGCAACTCGGTCGAAACGTCGGGATGATGAGGTATTTATTTATCTCGTGGTAATAATGGTTTCAAATCGCGAAAGTATAAAAACAACAAAACATGATTCCAAACAAAATTCACTAAAGCTGAAGAAAATACTAGTTTGTTACTTATGAAGGAGCCTCTTTACACCAACTTATAGATAAAATGAAATAAATAATAATCAAGGGGCTAACCAGCAAACCACTTAAGCAGCGTTTTACTCCTAATTATTCCTACGGTAGGGTTGGTGGCTACACAGAGCTGCTGAGCACTGGGTGGTAGTTTGTGGAAAGGATACTACAATTTTGACTCTGTTTAACTATTTTATTCTCTCTTAACATCCCAATTACACAAACGTCTAAACCCTACGACCCAGTGCGCAGTAATTGGTGGTCGTCGAGCGCCGCTTATACATCTCGCTTGTAAACAAAACCGCTATAGACTAGAGTAGAAGCCTTTAAAAATAATAAAGAGTGAGAATAAATGGCTAAAAGTCATTGAGGAAGGAATCAGATCCTTCCTCAATGCTAAAAGTCCTATCGAAAAAAGTCAAATGGCAAAGTTGTAGGTAGTAAAAAGATCTAAAACTTTTTTATTGACACTTTTTTCACATAACCTCAAAATTTATGTGAAAAAATTTTTAAAACCAAGTTTTTGGTTTTTTATTTTTATCTTTTACAAAAATATTTCTTTTTTAACGAAATTTGGTGAAAACTTGCCTTTTTATGTCCCAAATACGCTGTAATTTATTTGATTACAAATATTAATTTTTTCACCTTATTTTGAATTAATAAATCGAAATAACACCCTAATTTTCAATCGAAAATTCACCCGTCAAAATATCAGCTTTTTTCAAAAAGTTGGTATGTTTTCTGTTCGTTGACATCTCTACTTTCCGATGGTGAAAAAAAATATATGTTACTATATTAAATCTTCTCAGAAAATGCAAAAAATCAAAATAAAAAACACTAAAGAAATAATGTCAAAATGTACAAAAAATATATTATAAATCTATTAAAAATGTATAAAATATATATGGAAATCGGCCAAAAGTTTGTTATTAAAAATATATTTACGATATATATTTTATATATTTTTTATAGATTTTAAATATATTTTTTATGTATTTTGAAATATTTTTTTTCATGGGATTAACTAAATTTGTTTGTGCAAAAATAAGGATTTTCTAAAAATGATATGTGCTTCAAAAATTTAGGGATTTTTTGCTGTTTTCATATCACTAATTAAAATTAAAATTAACCCACCAGAAAAATTACAATGATTTTTTTAATTGTTTTTACATTACGGATTACATACATAAGAAGTGGCGGTATGGTCTTAAAGGCTTTAGTGTCCAAAAATGGGCGAATTATTTGAAAAAAAAAAAACAATCTTTTATTACTGTTGCTGTCAAAAAATAGGAAATGTCAAATTCAGTCAATCAGATGACGTATTTAGTGTTGCCAGACTTCGTTCTCGGTATCCAGACTTAGCAATTTTGGAAATGTTGACGTGTTGATGTAATAATTATTTTCTTTTTTAACTATTGGCACATAATCCTGCGTTAACTCGTTTTAGCCCGTAATGTTTACAAACTGAGGTGTTATTATACATTTTTATAGAAACATACATTTTTGTATACCAAAAGATTATCAAAAAGAAAGAATATTCTTATTATTTTTATATGTACTTTTTATCATATACTTTACTACTAAAACAAAAAGCAGTAGTTGAAGTTATCCGAGAAATTCGTGGCAATTTTAATATTACTCGTAATAATTCTTAAGGGTGCTATTCGAATCTTTCACTTGCTTTACTACACTTGCAGCAGCTGCACTAGGCCGGCTGTGGCTACACAACTGAGGCGTTAGTCCAGGTTTACACATAAATTGAAATTACATCTGTTCGATATTAACCTATACATTTTTGTACAGCGCCCCTGGCCGAAACGATGAAGAACTAACCAAAATGTATGGAGCCACACGCGAACGCAAAAGTTTAAGTAAACAACACAAAACCTGGACTAAGGGCTCTGGTTATCTACGTAGTTGTATGAATTTCTACAAAAAGATTCCGAACACGGCTGCGGCAGCATGTGCTACCGAGCCTCGGCTGCAAGTGTTGTTAGCCTGTTTAAACAAGTCCAACGTACCTGCGATGTACGACGTAGGCAACCAGCATCGGAATCATTCCCGACTGCGGATACAAGCAGCGGCTCATGTGTGTGCTACCTCCATTCGCAACCTGCATCCGCAGGCTGCAGCCGAGGTTCGAATAGCTGCTTTACTTATATTCTTAACTTATAGTTGCGGTTCTTGTACTTTTGCTAATGAAATGGATGAATACCGAATTTTCTTTATCATTCCATTTTTAATTTTCTTTTTATATCAGTCCTAGACATTGATTTTTTTGACGTGACAACGTCTTATAAATCGATGAACTCCAAAAAGTAATCTGATATTACAGACAAGATGACATGCACTGTTTTAAAAATCAATATAAATATCATTGAGACAATATTGACTAAAAATACATGACATCAAGTTTTTAAAATCGAGCACCATTTTAGCACTCTGAACATAACAAACCTGGCAATCCATAATCTTTAGTGTGTATACATGTCTATAAATAGGTACTTATAGCTTGAAAATTGTTTTCGTTTTTTCTTATTTTATATTCAATTTTAGCCAAATTGTATATATTTGAACAGTTTTAGAAGCGTCATAAATCACATTGGTGAACATATCATTCTTAGAAAATAAGTGAGGAAAAATTAGTCTGTTCGTAAATAACAGGTCCGGGTATGTATGGGCTCGCGCATACTTCTTTCGTTAAAAAAAAATATTTTTGTAAGAGATAAAAATAAAAAACCAAAAACTTGGTTTATAAAATTTTTCACATAAATTTTGAGGTTATGTGAAAAAAGTGTCAATACAAAAGTTTTAGATCTTTTTATTACCTACAACTTTGCGATTTGACTTTTTTCGATAGGACTTTTAGTTTTGCCGGAAATCGAGAAAAACCGTTTTTTACCGGTAAAACCCCCCCCCCCCCCCCCCCCCGCCTCCCCTTCCCGACCTCAGATCGCCCGTAAATTATTTTTCCTTTTATTTTTATAATATTCCCCTCCTTTTCTAATGGGTTTCATCCTACTATTTTATTTTTTGGTTGTAAAAATTATCGACCCTGGTGTACTAGTAAAGAACTCATTCATAATTATCTACAATCCCTGCACTTACTCGTATATTGACAAGGAATCAAGCGGCTGAAACGTTTGCGAATTTCAAACTGGCTGTGTTTCGCTAAAGCTGTCACTTCAGTTCTGGTATTCCAGTTACGATAGAGGACCTAAACGCTTGAGATGTTGATTTTCCAAGGCAGAGAAAGAATTAATATTCACAAGTGAGGCCAGCATAACTACGCCTCGCCGTGTACAGATACAATTACACACACATACGCGTACAAGGAAACTACGCCTTGGCGCGTCAGTCAAACTATGGCGGCGCAACATCGACGCACTCACCACATGTATAAAATACCGGCTTAATGTTTCTGTTCACGACGTTCTGTCTTGATATTTTTATTTGGTCTGAGTATATTCTTACGAAAATTTCGCAGTTTTTCAAGCACTATAATTTATTTTGTTTCTAAACTTTCGCGATTTGAACACGTAATTATTTTATACTACGGGACTAATCGCGCACTAAAATTACGAGATAAATAAATACCTCCTCATCCCGACGTTTCGGCCGAGTTGCATCGACCGTGGTCACGGGTAGACTGGAATGTGCAACAGCTGGTACCGCCAATTCAATTTGAACTTGAAAAATTGTCATTACGACACACAATACTGACGGTATCTAACAATGTCCTTCTACCTACACTACGCGATTTGCATTTGTTGACAACAGGATTCCACGACGCCGATAACTTAAATCCATCCTCCCGGTTGAAATTCTTATGTTTTTTGATTTCCACCGCTTCACGAACTATTCTTGAAAAATAGTGTCGATCCGTGGAGAGGACTTTTGGGTCGTGGAGCTCGATCCAATGACCAGTACCTCCGTCAAGCAATTGCTCAGCTATAGCAGACTTCTGTATCTGGCGGTTTTTGACTGCCGCGATATGTTCTTTGATCCGTTCAGCAATAGTACGCTTCGTTTGACCTATGTAGGAACTACCGCAGCTGCAATCCACCTTATATATACCAGGAGTCTGAAACGGAATGACATCCTTCGGCGTTCTGACTTGGCCCAGTAGTTTGGATAAGGGAGTATACACTGTCTTGATGGAGTAATCCTTTAGCAAAGTCCCCACCTTATCCGTCACTCCTTTAACATACCTAAGTAAACTAAGTAAAATAATAATAATTTATTTTACTATTTTTTGCAAAAATAGCATGACCGACTTCACCCGTCTACAGAATTCGCGAATATTTCGCTAAGATCGATGTAACATTTTTCACAATATTGTTGTTTTATAAAAAATGGCTCAGCCGATTTGGATAAAAATTGGGACCAATTTTGAAGTATACTATTTCTAATAAAAAAAGAATTATTGAAATCGGACCGCTATGACGAAAGTTATGCGTGGTTATACATAAAAAAATATACATACTCGTCGAATTGTATTCCTCCAGTAGTGGTTCGTCGGTCAAAAAGGATTCGTTTGATAGTGGATTTGGCCCCCAGGTCCTGAACTGTATTGCCGAAATTATCTCCACCGATAGTCTTTTGTTTCTGATAAGACAGTCTGTTGCGGACCGCGGCGGTGAGCGCACGTCTCGCATTTCGGGGTTTTGTGATCGGAGAGCTGCGAAACTTTCGAAGATAAGACATCGATTTATTTGTGTTTGTGTCCGTGATTGTTGATGATTCAGTGACGCACGTGTTCAGGTTGTTTTTGGATTTTTTTCCGACGGTTCATGGTGAGTTTTATTTAAATACTGAGTCTAATAGATTAACTAAGATAGTTGCAAAGTTTGATGGACTCGAATTGCAATAGAAATTATTACAGTGCGAAAATGCTTGCAAAAAATATTTTATGTCAGGTAAATACTGGACATATACTTTGTTCTGTAATATTATTATCCAAACTTTAATAACATAAATATTCGTATTTTTAATTTTTAATTTGTTGCATTAAATGGATAATTTAAAAATCATAATAAAAGATTATGTCTATTATGTCAACCACGTTTAATTTTAATACTATTTCGGTTTAATATTTTCAGTATTTCATTAAAATAACATACGAGTACGTACACACCCAAACAGTGTAATGCACTTTGTGTAAAATCTGACATAAATCTGCGAACAGTATTAAGTAAATATTGTTTAAATTTACTTTTTGTGTATACTTATTAAGAAAAGTACATAAATATATTATACAAACTTCCTTATAATTCCTTAATAAACTTAATTTTTAATCAGCTTCTTAAACACATATTGCAAACTAAAACAAACGAAATATTATTTTTACTTGACTAGCTCGTTTTCTTAACTGTAATAAAATGCGGTAATTTCATATTACGACAAACACTTTATCAAATTACTTATAAATCTCACGCACTATGAATATCTAAAGAATGTCTATGTAAACACTAACCGTCTTACCACAAAAGTTTTACGCACGATTTAGGCAATGTTAAACAGTACAAATTGCATGGATAATCAGTGTTTAAATCTTTTGTGGTAAGGCCTTAACTTGTGGCGTCGAATTCTAAATATCATATTGTTTAGTGAAATAAGATTTTTTTAGGTGCTATAGAACACGCCCTATCATTACCATAAAAATATATTTATCTTAGAAAACCTTGTACAACACATATTGACTGAACTTTGAACACATTGACTGTATTTAACAAGATTTACATTTAACACGGGTAGACTGACGAGTCCACCCGTGTTAAATGTAAATCTTGTTAAATATGACCCATAATGAGAATGAATAATAATGAACCCAAGAATTGTAAAATTGAGATTATTTAAGATTTACATTTAACACGGGTAGACTGACGAGTCCACCCGTGTTAAATGTAAATCTTGTTAAATATGACCCACAATGAGAACGAATAATAATGAACCCAAGAATTGTAAAATTGAGATTATTTAAGATTTACATTTAACACGGGTAGACTGACGAGTCCACCCGTGTTAAATGTAAATCTTGTTAAATATAACCCATAATGAGAATGAATAATAATGAACCCAAGAATTGTAAAATTAATAAAATAACTAAGTAATTATTTGTTGTATAATAATACAGTCTTAAAAAAATTACAGTGACTAATTAGGAAACTCCCTCCATTAAAAAGTATTTTGTGTGTTAGCAATTCAGTCTATAAAAAAGTATTAACTCTTATCTTATATGCTTGAATGAATTGTTGCAAATTGTATACGCACGTAAATGAAAATTTGGAATATTATTTCCGAAAAATCGATTTTTTTATCGAACAGTGTTGCAAGCAGTATTTTCTCTTTGCTACTAACATGGATTCAAATATTATGTTCACATTTAATTTTGAGCAAAAGGCGGTCTATTACGAAACCTTATCGCCTATCGTAGATAAACCTTTGTTTAGCAGAGGAGTTCCTCGTGGACCAACGCAGTGGACTATTATGAAAATATATACGAATCTCTTTCTACCACTAATTGGAAGTTGAAATTATAGGAGGTTCAAAACTACACTAAACAACCAAACAAAATATTTGATAAAAAAAAACCCAGCAGATAAAGTATGTAGCACAAATTCCCTGATAATCGTGATATATTTTGTCTCTAATGCTATCTCTATACGATACTTTATAACCATGACTCTAGAATAATATGACGTAGAGATTACTTCTTTTGCATTCAAATAGTAACTATACAGGGTTATTTTTAAACTTTCGCGATTTGAACACATTATTATTATATACGTCGGGATTATGAGGTATTTATCTATCTCGTAAATTTAGTGCGCGATTAGTCCCGTAGTAATAGTAATATACTGGGTTATTTCTAATCAATTAGCATCCTTAGGGTCTTATTTTGTGTATTTTTGAGTTTTGACAAAAATCGTTGATCAAAAGTTGTTGGTTTTGATGTACAGAATAAGCCCCTAATAGGATGCTAATTGATTAGAAATAACCCTGTATAAGGTTCCCTTAGTGATCTAGCTGAAAGCTTGCCTTACAAACGTGAGGTATGAGTTAGACCTCGGCCCCGTACTAATGAGTTCTTTGGCATTAAAGTACGGGTTTACACACTGCTACTGACACGGTGTAATGAAACGCTTGTCCTAGACCTGCCCAGACTAGCCGCTATCAAGGAAACAAGCACTTCATACAGTTGATAGAGATTTTAATACAATGAGTTTATAAAAACACACAGACAAAAGATAAAGGACACTGGACTTACTCTAGGTAGCTATACTTAGGGTAGGCTTAAAGTCAACGCGAAACTCGGTGCTATCGTGAGATAGCACCGAGTTTCGCGTTGAAGTAGTTAAAATCCGGATATAGCGGGATGGAGAGCTTCTCACGGCGGGCGAAGCTCTCGAAGCACCACTGCTTCTTTGACAGGCGGAGGCTTCATCAGAGACGGGCGAAGGCCCTCCACCGCGCCGCGGTTTAACAAATCGCTGGCTCGCAGGCGTTCTCGCGAGCAGTAGCAGTAGTTCGGGCCGCGATGACGGCGCGTCAAAAATCTGGAAAGGGTGTAATTTAGAAGAAAGTTCAAGCGTCAATGTAGCCCGCGTTTTCGGACCATGTCGACTTTAGACATGCCCCAGACAAAGAAAAATATTAAATCTAACAAAACACAAAACCATCCATCATGGACCAAAGATGGTTCTAGACTGACTGTGTCAGTGAGAAACAATAGAATTACTAACTCAAAGACTCAGATTCGTATAACGAATCAAAGATCAATGATGAATCGTTAAACGAGGTTTCAATTGAAAACGTAGGGAAAGGTTAGTTTTCCTACAATGGTAATGGTATCTTTACAGATAAGCCCTGTTCTTGAATTAAATACTTACAGCCTCAAATGGCTACGATGTACGTAACATGCGCTAGGTCTGCCTGCCTGGTAGGTAAATCGCACGCTTATTGATTACAAATCCACACGTTCGTTTGTCCCCCTACGACTGTTGCGTACCGAACTCCGAATCGCGTAGGTACGATTCACGTTCCCACCATTTGTATGATGACGAAATACTGCATAGATGCCACTGCGCCCGCGAAGTGAATAGAGCCCAATCAGTGGCCAGGTTAGACGGGCTTTGCACCTCGAATATTCGATAAGCAAAATATTTCCCTTTACCGAATAAAACATCGAAAAATTCCCGCGCACGTAATGCTCGCGCTAAATAAAAAGAGTTCCACCTCATCTTGGAATATACACATACAGTGGAAAGAAATTAACTCATTCTTTGGCGTTAACAGTAGGCCTCGCAAAATGTATTATCTAAATTAATTTGTTGTCCTGCTCCACTACTGGACCCAAGCGGCGTTCGTGGGTAAGCCTATATTTATCAATGGACTATTAAAAAGGCCTGTACCTATGTACAATCGTACAATGTACATGTGACTTTTGCGTATATGATACTATCCTCTACATTTTATTCTATGGTATTATCGCAAATATACCTAAATCAGAGGTACATATAAATCAGTATAGGTACGTAATCTTAGGCATAGGTACAGGTGAAACAAAAATGAATTTAATTGCTGTCCAAAGTTCATACAATCATGCAATTGCAATTATGACAAACATTTTTTTTCCCAAAATAGGTATTTTATCAGTAAATCTAATATATTGTTAAAAAACCGGACAAGTGCGAGTCAGGCTCGCACATACAATACCGTACAAATGGTTCCGTACAATTCTAGAAAATTTCACAAAATTGGGAAGTTGTTAGAATCTCTAGGTATACTTTAACCATCAAAGAAAAAGTTTTTTTTTTCACTTTTCTCGTCATACATTGAAAATTACACATTGTTAAAAAAATTTAAAACCTGATGAAAAAAGCTCATTTATATGATACCTTACATGATACGATTTACTCACTTTGAATTTTGAACCCATATTTTGTGAATTTTGAGGCCCTATTTTTTTGTAATTTAAATAAAATGTACAGTTTTCAGATTTATTCTTATATGTGTACTCTGAGAAAATGCTTCTCACCAAATTTCATAGTTCTATGTCAACGGGAAGTACCCTGTAGGTTTCGATTTTTGTGAGTGTCGAAATATGCGGATTTTTACGACATAAACGGATCTAACTTTTTTAAACGATAACTAAGAAGTTTTTCTTTTACACAACTGCAAGAGACCATAGATATACGTACATGGTTTAAATTTCAACTCGATATCTTTACGCGTTCCCGAGATAAAGAGTGTTGACATATACACAGACGGACAGACGGATAACAAAGTGATCCTATTATAAAGGATCCGTTTTTTCTGTTTGAGGTACGGAACCCTAAAAAAGATTGTGATGCGATATTGCAGGGAACGAGATAAAGTATTTATTATGCGACATTAAAGATTGTATTAATTCTTTGCTGTGTTTTTCCTGAATATTGATTGATTTGATAAAACGTGTAAGTGTAATAATAATCTTGATAAAAATAATAGTATTATAATATTTAAGTACAGGATCACGCGGAGAGATTGTGTTTCCAATCATTATAAACACAAATTACAACATAGAGTCAAGCCAACCCGAGATTCGAGAATAATACTGTTATTATTATGTTTTGTCGATACCAAATTGCGAATTTTTATCGGACAGTTGATTTTTAGGGTTCCCTACCTCAAACGGAAAAAACGGAACTCTCATAGGATCACTTTGTTGTCCGTCTGTTCGTCTGTCCGTCTGTCCGCCTGTCCGCCTGTCCGTCTGTCCGTCTGTCCGTCTGTCCGTCTGTCCGCCTGTCCGCCTGTCCGCCTGTCCGGCTGTCCGTCTGTCCGTCTGTCCGTCTGTCCGTCTGTCCGTCTGTCCGTCTGTCCGTCTGTCCGTCTGTCCGTCTGTCCGTCTGTCCGTCTGTCCGTCTGTCCGTCTGTCCGTCTGTCCGTCTGTCCGTCTGTCCGTCTGTCCGTCTGTCCGTCTGTCCGTCTGTCCGTCTGTCCGTCTGTCCGTCTGTCCGTCTGTCCGTCTGTCCGTCTGTCCGTCTGTCCGTCTGTCCGTCTGTCCGTCTGTCCGTCTGTCCGTCTGTCCGTCTGTCCGTCTGTCCGCCTGTCCGCCTGTCCGCCTGTCCGCCTGTCCGGCTGTCCGTCTGTCCGTCTGTCCGTCTGTCCGTCTGTCCGTCTGTCCGTCTGTCCGTCTGTCCGTCTGTCCGTCTGTCCGTCTGTCCGTCTGTCCGTCTGTCCGTCTGTCCGTCTGTCCGTCTGTCCGTCTGTCCGTCTGTCCGTCTGTCCGTCTGTCCGTCTGTCCGTCTGTCCGTCTGTCCGTCTGTCCGTCTGTCCGTCTGTCCGTCTGTCCGTCTGTCCGTCTGTCCGTCTGTGTGCAAGTCAATACTGTTTATGCCGGAAACGCGTAAAGATATCGAGTTGAAATTTAAACTGTATACGTATATTTATAGTCTCTTGCAGATGTGTGAAAAAAAAAAACTTCTCAGTTAGGTATCGTTTAAAAAAGTAAGAGCCGTTTATGTAAACCGCATATTTCGCACTCACAAAAATCAAAACCTACAGGGTACTTCCCGTTGACATAGAACTATGAAATTTGGCGAGAAGCATTGTCTTAGAGTACACATATAGGAATAAATCTGAAAACTGTATATTTTTATTTAAATCACAAAAAATAGGGTTTCAAAATTCACAAAATATAGGTTCAAAATTCAAAGTAAGTAAATTGTATCATGTAAGGTATCACATAAAAGAACTTCATTAGCACATGCTAAAACAAGTTTTTAATTATTTTAACAACGTTTTTGTATGGAACCCTCGATATGCGAGCCTGACTCGGACTTGTCCGGTTTTTTTTCTCTTATCCCGGGTTGAAGCCGTAATTCAGAAAGTGTGTAAGAACGAAAGTCTAATCCAAAATCAATGGTTGAGAAATTCAGACCAGTATAAAAAACACGATTTACTGATATACCTAACGAGAGATCAAATTATCTACCTTAAAACAAAATTGCAACTCGGAATCGACAAAATGTATGAAACAGCTGTTTCTTTCTCGTATTTCGGTTTGGCGCCATAATAAAATTTGTTTACAGTGATGAACTGAATGAAAAAAAGTGCGATTCGGACTCGCGCACGAAGGGTTCTGTACCGTGTTGGAGCCCCCTTAGCCCCATTCTGCTTGTTATTATGAATAAGCGAGCAAAAAAAACTCCTAAAAATCACGTTTGTCGTATTCCATCCCTTCCCCCCTTCAATATTTACCTATTGTATTTTGTGTTTAGTATTTGTTGTTTCAGCGGCAACAGAAATACATCATCTGTGATAATTTTAACCGTAACTGTCTAGCTATCACGGTTCGTGTGATACATCCTGGTGACAGACAGATAGACGGACAAACAGATATCGGAGTCTTAGTAATAGGGTCCCGTTTTTACCCTTTGCCATGTTAAATGCCAAGTCGATGTCTGAATCACTCCTATGAAGTCCTGAATTTCTTATTAGTACAGACAGTACCTGTCTAAGTCATACTTTACGGGCATGCCGATTAGTGATGGACGACGAATGATCGTGACCACAGAGTTTTAGATAGAGTTTTATTTAAAATATCGATAGTTTATACTAACGATGTTTTAAATAAAACTTAATTTATCATTCATTTTAATTATAATTATTTTAATATCATAACATTATATGTGTATAGGTTTGTAATTAAATTAAACCCAATTATATGTTACATTAGCATCGATAATAGTGAAAAACGTCGATAAATACTATCGTATCGTATAAATATGTTATATTTTATTATAATTTATTTAATTAATATCATAACATTATTTACATGTGTACATACTTGATCTTAAATAAAAGTAAGTAAATAAAATCCAATTTCTCACCTACAACTCATTCGATTTCATTACAACATTGTTTGATAATCGATTTTTTCCACCACTATCCCAAATCTAAAAATGTCAATCTTCTATGTCAATGTCACTGTCGCAGAGATCAAGCTATCTTTTATGCAGTATAGTTTTGGCTTAGTTCATTCGTTCTGAATAATTCTGTACAAAGATAGTAATAGTAGTGACACATTTAAAGAATTAGGTGAATCTCTTATCTTTCTCTGTATCGAAACGGAAAAATAAGACGATTAAAATATTTACACAGCGAGTAAACAATCGTTTCAGGGTCACTTTATACTAACAAATTTTATTTTTGTTGTTTTTGCATCATATTATATAATCTATGCAGTATTGTACACGGATTGTAAAGAAACATCTGTTCCATTCACAAAGTTCATTAACTTTCGATAAATGGAATAGTTGACTTTTCTTTGCGATTTTTGTTAGCTCTTTACATGCTCTGTACTGTAAGTAAAATTTGGTCATAATGATGAGTACAATGTAATTCTAAATCATGTTCGTAGACTAGAGAAACAGCCTGTATAAAGCGGAGCGAAGCGGAAGTGTGCGGAGATGGACAGTGTTATAGTCCGTGAGGCCCTTGCATAATATATTATATCAAACAAAACCATTTGAAATGTAGCCAAGACAGGACAAAAGTTCGCATTTTCAAAAAGTTGTCAGATCTTATGTAGAGCCAAGCTTCTAACTCTACAAGTCCTTACTCCATAAACCTTACAGCTTCATCAATATATGTCACTTGGCCGTTTCCTCAAAAGTGGCTCGAGATGGTTCGTTTAAATTACACACGGCTGCTGCGTCGCCTTTTTCTTTGTCTTGGCTGGACACGCTGCCTATAATAAACATTTTTACTACCAACCAACCAGGAAATCGCAAAAAAATCAGCATTTCCAAACATTTTTTCAAAAATCATCAAAAGGTTTTTAAGGAACAGTTGTTATTTCTCGCGATTTCAGGGCAGGTCTCCTAAAAAGTTGGTTATTTTTAGAGTTCCGTACCTCAAAAGGAAAAAACGGAACCCTTATAGAATCACTTTGTTGTCCGTCTGTCCGTCTGTGTGTATGTCAAGACTCTATATCTCGGGAACGCGTAAAGATATCGAGTTGAAATTTAAACTGTATACGTAAACCTATGAATTCTTGCAGTTGTGTAAAAGAAAAGCTTCTCAGTTACCGTATAAAAAAGTTAGAGTCGTTTATGTCGTAAAAAAACGCATATTTTTTTTTTTTTTTTTTTTTTTTTTTTTTTTAACGCTACATATTTCAACGCTCACAAAAATCAAAACCTACCGAGTACTTCCCGTTGACACAGACCTATGGAATTTGGAGAGAAGCATATTATCGTCTTAGAGTACACATATAGGAATAAATCTGAAAACTGTACATTTTTATTTAAATCACATAAAAATAGGGCCTCAAAATTCACAAAATATTGGTTCAAAATTCAAAGTGACTAAATCGTATCATGTAAGGTATCATATAAAATAACTTCATTAGCACATACCAAAACAGGTTTTTTATTATTTTAACAATATGTTCGTACGGAACCCTCGATGTGCAAGCCTGACTCGCACTTGTCCGTTTTTTTGTTTGAAACTAATACAATATACATAATAGCACCAATGTACTTTATTACACAGTTTGTAAATACTACGTATATGAATAACAATTTATAGATACTTAAATGTAGGTACGCATATCGTCTTAATTATTTTATGTACTAAACGATTACCGGTACATTTATTTTTGGTTATGAAATTCAAGGGAATTTTTAAATCGTACTGATAATTAAGATTGTTATCATTTTTAATCCTGATAGAAGGAATTTATAAATAGAAAATGCTATTACGACACTTGCCTCAGTTATCTATAGCCTGGTATGGAAGTATGTGATAAAAATAGATATGCTTCTGCATTTAAGTGTTTTGTATTACAAGGGATTTCATCATTAATGGCGTTAAATTGCGTGAGCGGAGCGAGCGCGTAAATGTTTAGATTTTTTTTCTTGTTTTATTCTATCTTTGTTACAGTAGTAAAAGGAAAAAAATAAATACATGAAACTAACAGTTGTGCAAAAAATTTTGAAATATGTTTGATAATCTGAGTTAGGTTTCATAATGCAGACTGATGATATCTAAAAATAATAAATAAATAAATAATTGGGGACATTTCGTACACGGCCTCTGACCCCAAACTAAGCAAAGCTTGTGATATGGCTGCCAGAAACTGATATACTACTTATACATATTTTTAAATACATATTTATATAGATAGTAACTAAATAACACCCAGACACAGAGCAAACACCTACGTTCATCACATAAATACTTGCCCTGGGTGGGGATCGAACCCACACCTCTTTGACCCAATCACTAACCACTGAGCCACCGAGGCAGTCAAATATGATACTACGAGTACTGTTGTATGATGTCTCCCAAATATTTTTCGATATTTTCAGGATACCGTATTTAAGTGTTCTTAAATAAGATTCGAAGAAGGATTCCCGCAGCAGCACATAAACTTTTATATACCCAAAGTCATATATTATGTACTGTGTTATCTAAATTTATAGTTACAAATAACCTACAGTTTTAGCCTGGGGCTTTCGGAGTCTTTGTTACACTGAAATAATACCTTTGGAAGCTTTGTCTTTGGTCAAGATCAAACAAGAAAATACTAGTTCACTAATGGGTGATTCGATGTTTGTAGTTTTTTTCGATCTAGTAATTATTATTTAATTTCTAGTCTGGCTCAAAAAAAAAACAAAAAAGTATTTTTTTTACTTTAATAAAATACCTACACCATACTTGGTAAGCTAAACAATAAACAACTAATAAACTAATTTGGTAAGTTTTGGCGGGAACGCGGAAAAATCATGTCGCCTCATTGTATTTTTGTTAAACTTGTGTTTTTATCAGTGATAATTAGTGAAAAAATATGGTATTTCGTTGATTATGATCTGATTTACGTTCATGAGTGTAGGCAAGTGATATAATGTGCTGTATCATGTTGTTCCGTGTTGTTACCAAAACTCCATAGACACATGCCTCTAGTAAAGTCTCCACTGCTTTACTGAGGTATGACTTGGACTACGTTTGGACTTGACCGCGACTTTATTGAAATATGAGGTGACTATTTTGATAAAATAATTATCAAAAATTAATAAAGCTTTAAGGTCAAGTATTAAGTTTTATTAATTTTTGATGACTGGCAAATGCACAACATTGCGACGTCAAAACATAAAAGAAAAAGAAGAACTAATTTGGTAGATGTCGTCAATTCGGCCATATTAACTTATGTATCAATAAAGCCCTCCTTCCCTCTTTACCCCTTCTACTTCGACACCATCGGTCATTAGTCTTCCGTAGTATGTGGCCTGCCCAGTGCCATCTCAACTTGCCAATCAAAGGCTATCTATCTATGTTTGTCCGACAGAGTTCAATTCTTATTCGATCCCGCATAGATAACTAGTTGGGCTACTCAATACTCATAGTGACAGGTCAATCTAACTTAAAATAAATAAAATACCTAGTCATGTTTTGGTACTTACTTACCTTTGATTATTTTTGTGTCTAGATGGACAAATATAAACATCAATCACAAACAAAATGGCCTACTTTTGTGACATTAGGCCCAATTTTAAAGGCGCCATCGTAAAGGTGACGTCTACAAGGTGGTATATTATTCAGAGAAAGATCGAACCAAGATGATATATACGTCATTTGAAAGCTTGATTTATGGGCTTCTCAAAAATATTTAATTTTGATTTTCTTATCCCACCATTTTTTTTAAATGTGAAAAATAAATTGTATGAAAAATAATAATACAGCTCTGTATTATTTTTAGCATAGCAATAATAAAGTGCTTCTATCGTTATTTTACTTGCATTTGTAGCTGATTCTACCACATTGATCTTCTATTTGCTAAAATTAAAAATTATAACCTATCAGTGTGACCAGTTAGTAGGTACAATGTGACAAAAAACACTTAAAAACTGTGTCTAATTGGTAAAAATGGTTCTATTTAACAATAATGGAGGTTACTTATCCAGGGTTGCTAGATATAAACTATGTATTGAGCCAAATATATTTAGTTATCCTAATAGATTCAAAATTAATTTTAAAAAAATCGGAGGGCTCTTTTTTGGTTTTAACTGATGTAATAGACTCAGAAAAATATGAACTTTCTCGAAATGTATCGAGTGTTGTGGTTAGAATTTATGATTATTATTATACCAGCCTCCATAAATTTTGTGGACATGTCCTTTAATAGCAACGTAAACGTAAGTAGTATTCTCTCTATCAAATGCATATTATAGTGAAAAAGGAACAGCTACTCTAAATTGCTATTATAAAATTACGTTAATATTATGCGTGCATATACTGTGTCTAAATTGTCAAAATTCGTATACTTATTCGGTCCCTATAATTGTAGTGAATAGGTATTTTTGGGACGTTTTGCTCAGATAATTCGGTATCTAGATACCTAGTACATAATCAAAGTAGCCTACATTAAAAAATGTTTGCCCCATGACATATAAACATAAAATAAATATATAAAATACAATATTTAAACATGGCATTCAATATCATTAGGCCATTTCTGAGATCTGAATTAACAAACAAATCATAATTACACAAATCAATAAGCAGTAGATTGTATCATATGGGAGCAAAATAATATTTTTACGGCAAGGGCGCTTTTTTGAATCCAGAGCGAAGTGAGGGATTCTAGAGTAGAGTAGATTCAAAGTACGTCGCCCGAGCCAAAAATAAATTTTGCGCCCGAGTGGTAAACTCTACTTATCATTACCTCTATGAGAAATTATAAAACGCCTCATATTTTATTGTAATATTATTATTTAATAAAATGAAGAGTAACAAATGAATTTAAATTAAACGGTATCTAATAATAAAAAAAATGAAAACTTAAAGGCGAACCAAGTAGTCCTTAGGTGTTCAAATCGCGAAAGTTTAAAAACAACACAAGTAGTCCTTTTCGAATAGATGTGATGAAAATATTAAATATTGCTTGTAAAAGGTATACTGTCAGTCGTAAAACATCTACTGCTAGAAATTGAGTCTCTTTAAGATGTTAGGAGGCATCTTAGATTATTTTTAATATTATTTACGTGTAAGTATTTACATAAAAGCTTATTATGTAGTACAATTTCAAACCTAACTAATAACAAAAATCTGGAAGTGCTTTTGTACCGTTGTTACTCTTTCATGCAACAACATAGCAACATACATACTTGATTTTTGGAATGATTATAATTCAAAGGATGGAGAGTAACACAGGTTACTTCTAACTAGGGTTGCCAACTTTTTTACAAGAAATAAAGTATGTACAGGTCTATGAAGAATATAACAGTTTTATAGAAAAATGAACAGTATTTTATTTATTTATTGTTAAAGTTGAAAAACAAGGACAAGGTGTGTTTGCATTTTGATGTTGAAAACAGTATTTTTTTGTTCAACAGTAAAAAGTATATTTTATTGAAAAACAGTATAATACTGTTTAATACAGTATAGTTGGCAACCCTACTTCTAACCCGAAAAAATAAAACGTCCCTATGGGACAGCAAAAATCAAAATATCACGCAGAAAAAACCGCGGGCAACAGCTAGTACATTAATATAATAAGCTTCGTACCAAATGTATGCGCCGATTCAATATTTTGTTTCGTATTCTTCGTAAATTGTAACGTTTGGTTGATGCAATATTTCCCTACCTTTTATCCCGCTCCTGCACATACCTACTTGTTTATGTACGAGCGAGACCACTAAACACAAAACGCTGATACTATGGACAGTGCTGCCTCTCGCGCTCGTGTGGAGAACTAGTCAGTCGAAAAATCTTGCATGGTGGCAACCGCCTTCGCTATCTCATCAAGAAGATTACAATTCAGTGCAATTAGTGAGTGACGTCGCTTTGTATATCTGTGCTACAATCGACCCAGGCCATCTCCAAGGACTATCAAGGTACTGTGCACTCCTTTTCCTTTCGAAATTGCATTTTTACCTTGACTACTCCCGCGCAGTTTCGTTTTGTTTCATCTACCGCAAGCTTCAACCAAAATTATACAGTCCACTTAATTTAGTAAAATCCGCGTAAACATTTTCTTTCTTTTAAGATTAACTCAGATAGCATAGTTTAATAGATTAGATTTAGTGGACTTTTCATATACTTACAGTGTATTCCAACTTGCATATTGCTATACAACTATATCTTGCATATTGTTTTTAAAACTATTATTTGTGGAAGAGCCTGGAGCCCACGACACAGGCTACCCTAGTGTGGGCCCCAGTGTACACCGATTGCTTATTTAATCATTAAGTTTCAAACTGTATTCTGTTCGATTTAGGTGTAAGTTTATTAGTACTAAGGTTTTTTTGAATAAATATTTATTATTATTATTATTATTATTATTATTATTATTTTTTGATCCTTCTGCCGGATATTGAATCGGTGTTAGCTATCACCCTGATATTACTCTAAAATCATAGATTTCGTCGTACAAAGTCGCTCGGTTGCCACCTTCATTCCTGAGCCTACCTTCAATATTTCGTTTTTTATTTTGCTCAATCTCATTTGTTCGCTTTATTTGCATCTTGTAAAATATTCATACATAATCACAATTAAAAACAAAAGAGATTTGTTTTGTGATATCGCCTATCGATTGTTTACCTAAATATTCGATTAGTTGTTTCGCTTGACCCGCATCGATTTAATGTAACTCCATCGCTACTCGGAAATCTCGTAATTCTATCCAGAATATAATAGAACTCGATATCTAGATAGGTACATGCTTCGAAAATAAAATATTTGTGTCGTTTCGCTTTCATCTCAACTAGGCACCTGCCTACATAAAATTCGTCGAATCCGCATCGCTAATTTCGTTTTCATAATAGGTAGGTAGGTAGGTATACTCACTGCGTAAAATTTGTAGTCATTCATAATCGATCAATTCGCATAAATAGTACACGCACTTAGCTTCTTAATTTCTCTTAATATTGTCGCTCATCCCGCTTATAAATAAATCGTTACCGTATTAAATAACCAGTAACTTGCAATAGTAAAACCTAGCTAAATATTATTTGTTCTATCACTCGCATCAAATACCGTCACAACTACTCGCTATTGCTTACAGCTATACATAGGTACCTACTCGTTTCTCCGCCGCTTATCTGTTTACCTGATTGCAGGAGCTAGCATTCCTAATATTTATTGATTACTTATTGAAATGGCACCTCCTACAACTGAGTTCGATTCACAGTTAAAGATGCTTTATGCTAAGAGAGACAGGATTTTCGGGTTGGAGTGTACGAAAGGGGGCACTGAGGAAAAAAGACTTAGAAAAATTTGCACTAAAATCCTACACCTTATGTAATCTTCGGGATCCGGTGGGATGTGGGAGTATAAGGGTGGGGGAACCCCTGCACGCACCCTGAGGTCACTGACCTTGACTCCAAGATCATTGACCTTGAATGACCTTGACTCCAAGATAGTCGGTTTGACAACAAAATCATCAACCGTGACTGACCTTGACTCTGACCATCGACCTTGACTGACTACGCCTTATGTAATATTCGGGATCCGGTGGGATGTGGGAGTATAAGGGTGGGGGAAACCCTGCACGCACCCTGAGGTCACTGACCTTGACGCCAAGGTCACTGACCTTGACGCCAAGGTCACTGACCTTGAATGACCTTGACTCCAAGATAGTCGATTTTGACAACAAAATTATCGACCTTGACTGACCTTGACTCCTACCATCAACCTTGACTAACCCCGACTGCAAGATAATCGGTTTTGACTACAAGATCATCGACCTTGACTTCAATACCATTGACCTTAACTAACCTTGACTCCACGATTATTGACCTTGAATGACCTTGACTCCGAGATCATTGACCTAGAATGACCTTGACTCCAAGATAGTTGGTTTTGACAACAAAATCATCAACCGTGACTGACCTTGACTCTGACCATCGACCTTGACTAACTACGTCTTATGTAATATTCGGGATCCGGTGGGATGTGGGAGTATAAGGGTGGGGAAACTCCTGCATGTACCCTGAGGCCACTGACCTTGACTCCAAGATCATTGACCTTGACTGACTTTGACTCAAAAGCGAGCAAGCCGCGGCAACGGTCGGCGAAGCGCCAGAGATAATCTGTCCTTATTGCGAGTTTAGGTCGTTCCTATTTATCCTAACCAACAGAAAGATTTAGCTAATGTATTTCGACGTCTAGGTTAGGTTAGGTTTGAACAGTGACAACAACGCGCGAGCCGAGCGAGCGAAGCGAGCGTGCCGCGGCAGCGGCCGGCGAAGCGCCAGAGACAATCTGTCCTTATTACGAGTTTAGGTCGTTCCTATTTATCCTAACCAATAGAAGGACTTCGCTAAAGTATTTTGATGTTGTAGGTTAGGTTAGGTTTGAACAGAGACAACAACGCGCGAGCCGAGCGAGCGAAGCGAGCGTGCCGCGGCAGCGGCCGGCGAAGCGCCAGAGACAATCTGTCCTTATTACGAGTTTAGGTCGTTCCTATTTATCCTAACCAACAGAAGGACTTCGCTAAAGTATTTTGATGTCGTAGGTTAGGTTAGGTTTGAACAAAGACAACAACGCGCGAGCCGAGCGCGAGCGTGCCGCGGCAGCGGCCGGCGAAGCGCCAGAGATAATCTGTCCTTTAATTGTTTCTCACACCGTGTGGTATTCTGATTACCCCCCTTTTTTGTGTTCGGAATGGGTAGAGGGGATACTCAGGATCAATGTTTCCATACACCGTTTTGACCTCAGGTGGGTCAAAAATTTTTTTTCGGTACTTGTGTACGAGAGGGGGCGCCGTTATGAAGGAAAAATATAATCAGATTACCCCCCTTTTTTGTGTTCGGAATGGGTAGAGGGGATACTCAGGATCAATGTTTCCATACACCGTTTTGACCTCAGGTGGGTCAAAAATTTTTTTTCGGTACTTGTGTACGAGAGGGGGCGCCGTTATGAAGGAAAAAAGACATTGATTATTTTTCACACCGTGTGGTATTCTGATTACCCCCCTTTTTTGTGTTGGGAATGGGTAGAAGGGATACCCAGGATCAACGTTTCCATACACCGTTTTGACTTCCGGTGGGTCTAAAATTTTTTTTTTCGGTACTTGTGTTCGAGAGGGGACGCAGTTATAAGGAAAAAGGACATTGATTATTTTTCACACCGTGTGGTATTCTGATTACCCCCCTTTTTTGGGTTCGGAATGGGTAGAGGGGATACTCAGGATCAATGTTTCCATACACCGTTTTGACCTCAGGTGGGTCAAAAATTTTTTTCGGTACTTGTGTACGAGAGGGGGCGCCGTTATGAAGGAAAAAAGACATTGATTATTTTTCACACCGTGTGGTATTCTGATTACCCCCCTTTTTTGTGCCGGGAATGGGTAGAGGGGATACTCAGGATCAATGTTTCCATACACCGTTTTGACCTCCGGTGGGTCTAAAATTTTTATTAGACCCTTTTGTAGGATAAGTCAGTCAATGCCGATGCTCGGAGTCAAGGTCAGTCAAGGTCAAGTATTCTGGCGTCAAGATAGATGATCCAAGAGTCAAAGTCATTCAAGGTCAATGATCGTAGAGTCAAGGTCAGTTAAGGTCAATGGTATTGAAGTCAAGGTCGATGATCTTGTAGTCAAAACCGATTATCTTGAAGTCGGGGTTAGTCAAGGTTGATGGTCGGAGTCAAGGTCAGTCAAGGTCGATAATTTTGTTGTCAAAACCGACTATCTTGGAATCAAGGTCATTCAAGGTCAGTGACTTTGGAGTCAAGGTCAGTGACCTTGGAGTCAAGATCATTCAAGGTCAGTTACCTTGGAGTCAAGGTCATTCAAGGTCAGTGACCTTGGTGTCAAAGTCAGTCAAGGTCAATGACCTCCGGGTGTGTGCAGGGGCTTCCCCACCCTTATACTCCCACATCCCACCGGATCCCGAAGATTACTAAGACTTATGGCGTAGCATTTTAGTGAAAATTTTTCTAAGTCTTTTTTCCTCAGTGCCCCCTTTGGTATCCTCTGACCGATTTTCGCTCGTATGCAAAGGATTTGTCATCACTCGAGTGATCTTCAATCGGAAGCATCTAGGGAATCATTTTTGATTGAAATGGAAACCGTTAATGATTTGTATAGTGACTTTCAAGGTATGTTGGACAAAATAATGACTTGCGAACTTAAATTAAATCCAGACTATATGGTCGATTACCAGCCGCTTTCCGCGTTCGAGGATCTTTTGGGCAGCGTTCGACGCGCCGCCAATAAACTGCAATTGCAGACTAATGACGTCAAACCCGTGACGCAATCTCAACACAAATCGCCTATATTACCACCAATTGAAATTCCTGAATTTAACGGGGATATAAGGAATTGGCCGCTATTTTTCGCTAGTTTTCAAAATGCTGTACACAACAATAGCTCATTAACCGAATCAGAAAAATTGTATTATTTGATAGGCAAGTTAACTGGCAAGGCGCGATCAGTTTGTGCCGGCATAACTCCTTGTAACGAAAATTACTCATTAATTTTCGATTTGCTTAAAAGTAAATATGAAGATAAACGGCTAGTGGCTACTTCGTATTTAGATCAAATGTTCGATCTCAAGGGTATTTCGTCCGCAAATCCTAACAATCTCGAACAATTTCTTGATAAGTTTGCATGCTCAGTCGCCGCATTGAAAAACCTAAAAATTGATAACCTCTCAGATTTCGTGTTTTTATATATTGCACTAAAGAAATTAGACCCAGAAACCGCCCGCTCATTCGAGTCATACAAACGCACTTGTGAAATGCCCACATTCGATGATCTATCATTATTTGTTCGCGATCACATAAAAATATTGCAGCGCACTTCATCAGTAAGACATGAAGCGCCGAAGAAGAATGTCGAGCGTAGAATGGACACGGCATCTAAGTCACATACCACTTCCACTACGCAAGTCTATGTAAATGCCGCATCCAGTTCTCAGCAGTCATCATGCTCCTTGTGCAATAGTAAACACGATCACCTTTACAAATGTTCTGTGTTTCACAACTATAATCCGAATGAACGCTTTAAATTCGTTAAGGCAAATAATTTGTGCATTAATTGTCTAAGTTCCGGACATCGTGTATCCACTTGCGGGTCGAATTCTTTGTGTAAAAAATGTAATTTGAAACACCATACATTGTTGTGTTTTCGAGATGCATCTGTAGCTAATAATAATAATGCATTAATTGCGCGCGCGCACATTGGCGCCCGCCCCGCTGCCGTCCCCCCGCCGCAGTCCGCGGGGCAAGACGACACGTCCACCGCATTCTCTAGCTCCGCTCGTACTGGTGACGTCACTCTTTGTGCGTTATCAGATAACAAACCGCGTGGCCCTACGACGATCTTGCTCGCAACTGCGCGTGTCGTTGTCGTTGATTCTCGTGGTAATGAACACATTGTCCGTGCTTTGTTAGACAGCGCTTCACAAAGCAATTTTATAACTCGTAGTTGCTGCCAACGTTTAGGTTTGAATACGAATCGCAACTGCGCTGTTCCTACCGTGAGGGGAATAGGTGGTTCGACTAAAAATGTTCAAGGGTCGGTAAATATTCGATTTTTTTCTCGTTTCGATCGTAACATTAATTACGACATGGAGTCACTGATTATAGATAAGATAACTGAATGCTTGCCGACTGTCTCTGTCGATGCTTCGCATTTGTCGAACTTTAAAAACTTATCGCTCTCGGACGATACGTACTCCGTCTCAGGTTCGATCGATTTACTGATCGGAGCCGCGGTCTTCCCGCATCTTCTCTTGTCGCACAAGGTTCAAGGACAACCTTCTCGTCCCTCCCCGCTTGCATTGGAAACTGTCCTTGGCTATGTGATTGTTGGTCAAATACCAACTCATGTTAATCGTTTCGAAACCGCTTCGTATTGTTGTATTGCAGATCCTCTAGACTCTGCAGTTCGTAAATTCTGGGAGCTGGAAGAGCTAATCGCCCCACCCCCTCTCAGTCCAGACGACAAAATCTGTGAAGAAATTTACACTCGCACGACCTCTCGCGCTGATGATGGCCGATATGTGGTAGCGCTGCCCTTTGAAGGAGATGTACATTCTCTTGGTGACTCTCGACAAGCAAGTGAGCGACGGTTTCTTTGTTTAGAGAAAAAATTGCTTACCTCTCCGAAGTTGAAGACGGCCTACGACGGTGTCATCAACGAATACTTAGACAAGGGTTATATTTCGCCTGTACCTGCACACACAGAATCTTCGGATTGCCAATCGTATTTCATACCGCATCATGGAGTTGTAAGAGAAGACAAGGTCACGTCGAAGTTAAGAATCGTATTAGATGGTAGTTGCAAGACAAGCACTCGCGTCTCTCTTAACGACCTCCTCTATAGTGGACAAAATCTTCAAGGGAACTTGTTCAACATAATAGTCAATTTTCGCTTGTTTCCAGTCGCGCTTTCGGCTGACATTCGCCAAATGTTTCTCAGCATTGGTGTTCGCGAATGTGATCGTCGATTTCAACGTATATTGTATCGCTTCTCTCCGCAACAACCTTTACAGGTTTTTGAATTTAATCGTGTCGTATTTGGCCTGAAATCTAGTCCGTTTCATGCGCTACGAACAATCAAACAACTCGCTGTCGATGAAGGCGATTCTTTTCCAAAAGCTAAAGCCATTATTGACCACGGTCTCTACATGGATGACTTCGTGTATTCAGTCCCAGATGAGACGGAAGGCATATCGACCTCATCTGAAATGATAGGTCTGATGAAGGCCGGTCAATTTGAATTAGTAAAATGGACTAGTAATTCTCAAACTGTTCTTGATTCGATCCCTCTATCGCATCGTCTTTCATCCATCAAAGAATTCGATGAATCGGAACAACACAAGATTCTTGGCTTGTGTTGGTCACCCGCATCTGATTGGTTTAGCTTAAAGCTTAGTGTACCCACACAAGCTTGTACGAAACGCACCATATTATCATGTGTCGCGAAAATATGGGACGTAATGGGCTTTGTGGCCCCTGTAGTTCTTTACGCAAAATTGCTTATTAAACAGCTTTGGTTGTGTGAGTGCGATTGGGATGACACCCCACCCGATGAAATTGTTCATGCTTGGATGCAATTTAGAGAAGAACTCCATTTACTCTCGAATATAAAAATTCCTCGACATGTCGGAATCATCGCTGATAGTGTCGTTACACTTCTGGGCTTCGCTGATGCCAGTGAAAAGGCCTACGGGGGAGTAGTTTATTTTCACGTCCACAATCGGGACGGAAATACCGTAAGCCTCATAAGCGCGAAGTCAAGGGTTTCTCCTCAGAAGGTCGTATCTCTTGCTCGTCTTGAGCTTTGCGCTATGCTCGTTCTTGCTCAGCTCTTGAATAACATAATTGTTGCTTGCCAATCCCGCTTTCATATTAATAAAGTTTTTGCTTTTTCGGATTCGACTGTCGCTCTCTGTTGGGCGCATTCATCGCCTCATCGATGGGATACGTTTGTGGCCAATAGAGTGACAAAAATACAAAATTACTTGTCACCGAATGATTTGTATCACGTGTCCGGTAGAGAAAATCCAGCAGATTGCCTCTCTCGCGGACTGAAACCGTCGCAATTAATTGAACACCCGCTTTGGTTTGATGGCCCTCCGTGGGCATGCTTAGATGTTTCTCAGTGGCCCATCGATCTATTCAACCCTTCCATGGTGACAGAGGTATTTGAAGAGAAAAAACATACGTTACTTACTGCGTCGCCGCTTGAAGAATCTCTTATAATTTCTTTAGCAAATCGCTTCTCGTCTTGGTCAAAATTGTTGCGTTGTGTAGTTTATGTTTGTAGATTTGCAAAATTTTTGCCCCAACGCGATCGTATTTCAGCTTCAGATCTTGACTTCGCAGAGTTATTGATACTGCGCGAATTGCAACGCTTGCACTTTGACGCTGAATTTTCTAATCTAAAGGCAGGCAAACCTTGCACGCGCTCTTTCCAACATCTCAAACCTTTTGTTGAGAATGGAATCATTAGAGTCGGTGGTCGCTTAACCAATTCAAACTTGGATTATTATCAAAAACACCCTACCGTACTCGCTAAAATAGAATCGGTCATGAATACGCGACCTCTATGTAGAACTCTATCTAACGACCCTTCGGAACCTCTCGCTTTAACTCCAGCGCACTTTTTGAATCTCACGCCCTTAAGATACTTACCCGCTAGAGAAATTGATGAAAACCTGCATACACTCTCTCGGTACGAGCTACTTGACAAATTAGTTCAATCTTTTTGGAAACGCTGGAGAACTGGATACCTCCATTCCTTACAGTCACGATGTAAGTGGAATACACCAGTCGATCCCATCACTGTCGGGACTGTTGTTATTCTTCTAACAGAAAACTGTCCTCCCCTTCATTGGCCTTTGGCTATTGTGGATGAAGTTTTTCCTGGTACCGATGGAGTTACACGGATAGTTCGTGTTAGGACTTCAACTGGCTCATATTTGCATCCAGTTGTACGTCTCTGCCCCTTACCTAATCAATAATTTGGTAAACTTGCATGTTTAGGTTAGGAAATTATCGTAAGTTACATTCGTTTAGTATTGTAGATCATAATTTAGAATATAGCTAGCACTAGTCTCAATTGTTTTGAAGGCATCCCTTCAAGCCCGGGGAAATGTATGCGCCGATTCAATATTTTGTTTCGTATTCTTCGTAAATTGTAACGTTTGGTTGATGCAATATTTCCCTACCTTTTATCCCGCTCCTGCACATACCTACTTGTTTATGTACGAGCGAGACCACTAAACACAAAACGCTGATACTATGGACAGTGCTGCCTCTCGCGCTCGTGTGGAGAACTAGTCAGTCGAAAAATCTTGCATGGTGGCAACCGCCTTCGCTATCTCATCAAGAAGATTACAATTCAGTGCAATTAGTGAGTGACGTCGCTTTGTATATCTGTGCTACAATCGACCCAGGCCATCTCCAAGGACTATCAAGGTACTGTGCACTCCTTTTCCTTTCGAAATTGCATTTTTACCTTGACTACTCCCGCGCAGTTTCGTTTTGTTTCATCTACCGCAAGCTTCAACCAAAATTATACAGTCCACTTAATTTAGTAAAATCCGCGTAAACACCAAAAGTTGCCTAAAAACCTAATAAAATATGTATTCTCTAATGTTATTTAGATTACGAATCCTACTCGTAATTAGAATTCGAATTAGAAATTAGTAATGCAAAAGCTTATTAAAATACGTAGAAATAACACACAAAGCAAAAGTACTTCAGTTTCGCACGTGGAAGAAGCGTGTGTAAAATTGTATTATAATGTACTGAAAAATAACATGTAAATCAGTAGGTACCTATTCGTAATAAAAGAAAATAAAAACTAATGGACTCAATTATTAGGGTTCCGTACCTCAAACGGAAAAAAACGGAACCCTTATAGGATGACTTTGTTGTCCGTCTATCCGTCTGTGAGTATATCAAGACTCTTTATCTCGGGAACGCGTAAAGATATCGAGTAAAAATTGAAACTGTATACGTATATTTATGGTCTCTTGCAGTTGTGTAAAAGTAAAACTTCTCAGTTATCGTTTAAAAAAGTTAGAGCCGTTTATGTCGTACAAAACCGCATATTTTACACTATCAATACCTACAGGGTACTTTCCGTTGACAAAGAACTATCAAATTTGGCGAGAAGCATTGTCTCAGAGTAAACATATAGGAATATATCTGAAAACTGTACATTTTTGTTTAAATCACAAAAAAATACGGCCTCAAAATTCACAAAATATGGGTTCGAAATTTAAAGTGAGTAAATCGTATCACGTAAGGTATCATATAAAATAACTTTATAAGCACATGCTAAAACAGGTTTTTAATTATTTTAACAATGTGTTTGTACGAAACCCTCGATGTGCGAGCCTGACTCGCACTTGTCCGGTTTTTTTTAATAGATAGAGTGAGATAGAAGGGAAAGGTTTATATGTATAATACACCTGTGCGAAGCCGGGGCGGGTCGCTAGTATCTTACAAGTATCAAATAATTTTACAGTGGGGTATTTACGGGTCAGTATCTCAAGATTACTAGATATATAATATCACGATAACGAAACCGGTTATTACCGGAGGTGCTGAAATTCAAAATCGTGGGTATTACGGTGAAAAGCTGCTATTATTACCTATGAGATAAGCCTGTAATAAGACTTATAACATTATCAAAGTGTATATGACAGTTAACCTTAAAATACCTAATTATTTTTCGCAATAAATAATAAATAAATAAAATATTTATTGACCAAAAACAATATTTTTCAACTTAATGACATAACATACAATTTTCTTATAAAAGTTTTAGGTAGAAGGTAAATATACAATTTATACATTTAACATATTTGGAGGTAAATATACATTTAACATTTCAACTTTTAATATAATGCCCATTTTATCTGTTATTTTATTGGTAACTGGCTGGCTCCCGAACTAGTATAAAGATACTGTGCTACGGGATCCAGCGCCTTCCGTGAGAGACACTAAACGGCACAAACGACTTCAATCGTGCACAAAATTCAAATATTTCGTTCGAATCGATGTATTCATTTTTAACCGACGAACCACCGGAGGATATATATATTTTTTATTTTTGTTTTTATGTATAGCCACGCATAACTTTTTTCTTAGTGGTCCGATTTTAATAATTATTTTTTTAATAGAAAGAGTATACTTTGAGATTGGTTCTATTTAAATTTTATCGAAATCGGCTGAGCTATTTTTGATAAATCAACAATAATGTGAAAAATGCTACATCGATCCTTGCGAAATATTCGCGAATTCTGTACACGGGTGAAGACGGTCATGATAATTTTTGCAAAAAATAATCTTGTTTACATTAATGTTGATTTTTTCACCGACGATCCACTGGAGGAGTTATTATACATTATACAATTCGACGCGTATATATTTTTTTATGTATTACCACCCATAACTTTTTTCGTAGTAGTCCGATTTCAATAGGTAATTCTTTTTTACTGGAATAAGTATAGTTCGATATTGGTCCCATTTAAATTTAATTTAAATCGGCTGAGCCATTTTCGATAAATCAACAATAGTGTGAAAAATGTTACATCGATCCGTACGAAATATTTGCAAATTCTGTACACGGGTGAAGACGGTCATGCTATTTTTTGCAAAAAATAATAATTTAGTAGGTATATTATTCAATAATAGCACAGCCGATTTCGATATAATTAATATTTAAGTGGGACTGCCTTAGGATTTTTTAGGCACCCTTTCAAACTAAAAAAAATATTTAATCGGTTCACAATTACGAAAACACAATTATCGATGAAAAAAAACAATACATAATACCTATTCAGACGAAAATAGAACCTCCTCCTTTTTGGAAGTCGATTATACTCCATAAAATTTAACTTGATCTCTGCGACAGCTCTCAGAAAAATCACGCCTATGAAGTCCTGAATGTCTTAATAGTACAGACAATACCTTTCAATGTCATACTTTATGGGCATGCCGATTAGTGATGGGCGACAAATGATCGTGACCACAGAGTTTTAGATAGAGTTTTATTTAAAATATCTATAGTTTATACTAACAATATTTTAAATAAAACTTAATTTATCATTAATTTTATTGTATATTTTAATATCATAACATTTTTTACATGTGTAATTAAATTAAACCCAATTATATGTTACATTAGCATCGATAATATTGAAAAACGTCGATAAATACTATCGTTACATTATAATGAGTAGGTATTTAATTAATATCATAACATTATTTATATGTGTATATACTTGATCTTAAATAATAGGAAGTAAATAAAATCCAATTTCTCACCTTCAACTACTCATTCGATTTCATTACAACATTGTTTGAAAATAGTTTTTTTCCACCACTATCTCAACTCTAAAAATGTCAATCTTCTATGTCAATGTCACTGTCGCAGAGATCAAGTTAAATTTTATAGAGTATAGTGAGTTATAGGTAACAGAAAATAGCAGAAAGAGTTACACAAGGTATTTGCTGTGAAATAATCTGAGATATGAGATAAATGCCTATCGCCTAATAAGATACGAGTAAATAATCTAGATGTTAGCGTGTTTCTTGGAGTATTGCGTGTAGGAAATGTTGACTTTAGAGATTTTTTTTGACAAGTTTGATGCGTATTTTATAAAGATATATTTTTTACATGGAAGTTCTTTTGCTGTTGAAAACCTGATGTTAAATTTAATGTGAAGTAATTGGAATGATACTTAGTTATATCACTACATAGTATAAAACAAAGTCGCTTCCCGCTGTCTGTCCCCATGTATGCTTATATCTTTAAAACTACGCGACGGATTTTTTTATGTTTTTTTTTAATATATAGAGTGATTTAAGAGGAAAGTTTATATATGTATAATACACCTGTGCGAAGCCGGGGCGAGTAGTTAGTTATTTCAATAAACTCGTTGAGGGCGTGCAATGCGTATTTCGTATTAGGCGCTTTGCATATGGAGCTACTTGAGGCGACTATAAACTTTTTAAAAGTTTCCTGTAAAAAATTCGAAGTTGCTATTACGTTTAGAGTACTTGTTCACGTTAATAGCCGTGGTGGCCAAGAGGTAGTGATACCCGCCTTACAATCGTGAGGTCGTGGGCTTAAACCCCCGGTCCCGTACCAATGAGTTCTTTGGAATTTATTTACGGAACGTTGACTTGGAACTATGAAATTTGGCGAGAAACATTGTCTCAGAGTACACATATAGGAATAAATCTGAAAACTGTACATTTTTTATTTAAATCACAAAAAATAGGGCTTCAAAATTCACAAAATATGGGGTCAAAATTCAAAGTGCGTAAATCGTATCATGTAAGGTATCATATAAAAGAGCTTCAGTAGCACATGCTAACACAGGTTTTAATTATTTTAACGATTTTCGATGAATGACAAGAAAAATGATGATGAGTATAGATATTTTAATAACTTACTTCTCAATTTTGTGAAATTTTCTGGATTTGTACGGAACCCTCGGTGTGCGAGCCTGACTTGCACTTGTCCTGTTTTTTTTACTACCCCGTATCTTCCATAGGTCTTCGTCTCAAATGTCCTTAGGTAGGTTTTTAAACCAAATGTGACAAACCAAAATGGCGGATTTTTGGAGCCAAATTGTAAGCCATTTATTATCCAAACCGATCGAGTAGAGGATCAATCAAAAATAAAAAGGACTTAAAAGGAGATTATAAAACAAACATATACCGATTATGTATTTTTAACCAGGAATTTTTGACATTTTAATTTCTGACTGCCTCGTAGGCCCAGTGGTTAGTGACCCTAACTTTCGAGTCAAAGAGGCGTGGGTTCGATCCCCACCCAGGGTCGAGTGCTTGCTCTGTGTCTGGGTGTTACTTAGTTACTATATATATAAGTATATACTTAAAAATATGTATATGTAGTATATCAGTCTCTGGCAGCCATATCACAAGCTTTGCTTAGTTTGGGGTTAGAGACCGTGTGTAAGATGTACCCAAATATATATTTATATAATTATTTGGTCTTTTAATTCTTTGCTCATCTGTTGATTTTTGCAGTCGTTTTTTTTTTTGTAGAGTGCAATAGATATTAATATTCCTTTATTAATACAACCGTATACGTCAAAACTTGAGTTTAATAGGATGATAGAAGTATTAAATTATTAAAAAGTCAATAATAGTGATTACTAAGTACAACAATAAATAAAATAATCAATAATAATAAGGTATAAGAATTTTAGAATAGAAAAGAGATATTATTGTTCTCTTCCATGGTTGTAGTACTATCACGTCTTCAGACATCCACAGCTCCCTTCCTATTGTCCTGAGTGACAATGTGACGACTTGTAAAGCTCACGTCTCGCAGTCAGACGTATGAGAGATGACGGTAAGTACTGTCTTTCATCTTTTCATACGTTGAAGTGCTGACCGGATTTGCCGTAAAGAATCAGATTTTCTTAGAGAACGTCAACTGCTTTGTACCTAAATTATTCTGTATTAGTTTTCGTCCGCGTTTTACTTTGATTTCTGTGCAATCCAAAGGAACCTTTATTTTTTTTCGGGATAAAAAGTAGCCTATGTCTATGTCTAGGCAAAATATGAAGTCAATCCGTTGCTCAGATGCTGCGTGAAAGATGAACTAACCAATAAACCAACAAAATAATAAATCAACAAATACTTTTGGATTTATAATATTAGTAAGGTAGTAAGGATTTACGGTTAGCATTGTACTGTATCTGTAACGGTACTGTATATGTAACCATGAAGAGAAATGGGATGAGAAAAATGAAAAAAAAAATAGCGCCGGCTGTCTACAACCATGCCATGGTTATGATGCTGCGTTGGACCGACTGGTGCCGAAAATAAACATAGGAAGATAGTAAAATAGTTTAGTTTTAATTAATTTCTTTTGTTTTTGTTTTTCGTGTTTTTACATTTCGTACCTCAAACGGAAAAAACGGAACCCTTATAGGATCACTTTGTTGTCCGTCTGTCCGTCTGTGTGTATGTCAAGACTCTTTATCTCGGGAACGCGTAAAGGTATAGAGTTGAAATTTAAACTGTATATCTATAATCTTTTGCAGTTGTGTAAAAGAAAAACTTCTCAATTATCGTTTAAAAAAGTTACAGCCGTTTATGTCGTAAAAACCGCATATTTCGCACTCACAAAAATCAAAACCTACAGGGTACTTCCCGTTGACATAGAACTATGAAATTTGGCGAGAAGCATTGTATCAGAGTACACATATAGGAATAAATCTGAAAATTGTACATTTTTATTTCAATCACAAAAAATAGGGGTTCAAAATTCACAAAATATGGGTTCAAAATTCACAAAATATGGGTTCAAAATTCAAAGTGAGTCGTATCATGTAAGGTATCGTATAAAAGAACTTCATTAGCACATGCGAAACAGGTTTTTAATTATTTTAATTACGTGTTTGCACGGAACCCTCAATGTGCGAGTCTGACTCGCACTTGTCCGGTTTTTTTTTTGTTTTCTACAAATAAATAACTGTCTACTACGCTGACCCATTGCGGGTTGATGGATTCATATGCCTAATACGAGTTTCTTCTACAGACGTATGTAGATGTATCCTTCACCGAAAATCCAGTGGTAGCTATGAAATTCCATGCATAAGTTCCAAAGAACTCATTGGTACTGGCCGGGAATTGAATCACAATTTTAAGAAGGGTGTTACTACCTCCAGACTGTCACGGCACGCTGTGTTTGTGGTAGTTCTATTTGACATTACATTTACTTTTTTACCGACTTCCAAAAAGGAGAAGGTGCTTTTTTATTGAAAAGAGTATACTTCGAAATTGGTCCCTTTTTAATTTTATCGAAATCAACTGAACCATTTTTGTTGTTTTTAAACTTTGGCGATTTGAACACATTATTATTTTATACTACGGGACTAATCACGCACTAAAATTACGAGAAAAATAAATACCTCCTCATCCCGACGTTTCGGCAGAGTTGCATCGACCGTGGTCACGGGTAGACTGTAATTTGTTAATTTTAGTGCGCGATTAGTCCCGTAGTATAAAATAATAATGAACCATTTTTGATAAATCAACAATAATGTCAAAAATGCTACATCGATCTGTGCGAAAGATTCGCGAATTCTGTACACGGGTGAAGTCGTTCATGCTACTTTATGCAAAAAATAATTATTTGTAGGTATATTATGTTCATCGATATTTTCGCCAAGATTTTTTTTTGTGAAACGATTTAATAAGGTCTTTTTTGTTCAAAAGAGTGTACTTCCGATATGGTCCCACTTCAATTTCATTGAAATCGGCTGAGCCGTTTTTAATAAATCAACAATAATGTACATGGATGTCACATCGATTCGTGCAAACTATTTGAATTCTGTCCACGGTAAAAGTAGGTGTTGCGATTTTTTGCGGAAAATAATTATTTAATTTCGCACATCGACATTGTTCAACTTATCTGAAGTTGCGACTCGAACTGATTCTAAGCGTTATTTTAAGACAGAAAGTTCCAGAAGTTTGAAAACTGATGAAAGAAATATGAGTTCAGGCGTTTCGAGGCGGATATCCAAAAGTATTCTTACGGTTTTTGTACAAACTTGAAAGTTTTTGTTTCAGTTTTCTGATGTATTGTTATTTAGTACGAAAAGATATTTGAGAGACCGAAGTTTTCTTTTGACAGTCGTAAAAGAGTTCAGATAACTTCATCGCGCCTCTGATGGAACTCAAATGATAAAAATTGGATAGAAAGGGATATTTATTGCTTCTTCAAATCCATTAGCCATAGGAAATCCACTGCTGGACATAGGCCTCCCCTATAGATCTCCAATAAGACGGGTTTGTAGCGGCTTGCATCCAGCGTGATCCTGCGATCTTTATGAGGTCATCCGTCCACCTTCTGGGTGGACGTCCTACGCTGCGCTTACCGTTACGTGGTCTCCACTCGGGAACTTTTCGACCCCCTCGGTGACCAGTCCATCGCGCTATGTGCTATTTCAACTTGCCAATCCGTTGGGCTTTGTCGATAACCTTGGTTCTTCTACGAATCTCCTCATTCCTGATTGGATCAGAGGAGAGACTCCGAGCATAGCCCTCTCCATAGCTCGTTGGGCTACTTGGAGCTTAAGAGACTACGTTTTAGTGCCATAAGTCATTACTGGTAACACAAACTGGTCAAGCACTTACGACTTGACAAAATAAGTACTTCATTAGAATTAAAAATTATTTGTTTATAGAGTGGGTATTCTTGGTGTTCAATGTTTTGAAATATAGAGCTGTGGTAGACTCAGAGATAGGTGTGAGTTTAAATACGGAGGCACGTATTTCTCTCTTCTATCAGTTATGTGGATTTTGTTAATAAGTAGTCGTAGCTTCAAACGACTTTATTTTTTTATATTCTCGAAGATATATGCTGGTTACTGGTAAGGGGGCGTCCATAAATTACGTGAGGTGTTTTTTTTTTAAATTTTCTGACCCTCCCTTTCCTGTTGGTAAGATGTCGTCAGAGTTTGTTCAACACCCTCCCCCATCCCCCAATCTCACGTGAAATTTTTCAGAATGTGGGTTTCTTACGTAAACGCGTTGGGTTGTTATTGTAGAAAAAAAAAAAAACAATTTGCTTCGTGCTTTTATTAACGACTAGTTAAGACTAGTAATCAATATTGCTGAGAGTTATAAATGTAATAATAATTTAACAATAGAATACTTAAATCATGACTACTGTGATAAAAAGAAAAGAATATGGAATAATGGCGCGAAAACAAAGGACGGGCTACACTGTACCGTAAATTCAGACAAAAATTGAGCTATTTGGTATACAATAAATATGGTGGTTTGACATTCAGTAGATGTATAACGTCGAAGTATGAATGAAATTATTTTCTTTCGAACGAATTAGTGAATAATCTTAATCGTATTACGATGACGCTCAAGATTATATCTTGAGCATGTACATATAATTTGGATTGAATGGACCAAATAAGTATATTTTTTTTTGTTTCAATCAGAACAAAATTTGCGTGATATTTGTCAAAACCCTCCCTCTCCCTAACGTGAGATTATATGAGATTTGACTCGACCCCCTCCCCCCTTAAATCCTCTTACGTAATTTATGGACGCCCCCTAATTAACGCACATCTGCCCTTTTGAAAGCGACTTTAGTATGTAAGACAAGATAAACAACGTATATAATCGCGAAATAAATAACAGCAGTTCCTTGAAAAAAGTTTATTCATTATCAATAGAAAGTATGGAACAGCATATTTTATACGATTTCAGTATTATCTACCCAGTACAAAGTCCATCAACTTGCATTTTGTCGGTTAGAACTGATAAGAAAGATCCGTGTTAAACTCAGGCAGTTGGGACTGGGACAGACAATATATAGATTATCTAGAGTAGGCTTCTTTTAATGCGCTATATCTTAAGTCAGACGGATAAAGTATCAAAAATAAAGTGATAAATGTAAAGTCCTTCTCCGTGACGATTGATATCTGTATTTTGTCTAGTCAGAAGACTCCACGCCACCACTGAAGTACTTGGCGTTCATAGCGTAGTTTGGCTAGGTGTTCTTTAGAGATCATCGAAGTTAAGAGTGCGCCTAATGCTATGAAAAAACAAATTTCACCCGCGCTTCTTGCATCGCCCGCCATCATCTATGCTGCTTTGTTTAGAGTCGAAAATCGCATGACATGTTGCACGATGATGTTGGCTTCGAGCGCCAGCTTACATCTTTAGGTGACATTTGATTTATTTATTCAAAATTTAAGCATATACTAAAAAAACTAATCGAGGTGTTGTCGCTGATAATTTCGAGCATTTGAAAAAAAAACGTTTTTTTTTTTATGATGCGAAGTTTTCATTTTTTTCTAAAGTAACCACATTATTTTCCAAAATTCTAGGTTTTTTTTCTTTCCTATAGTATTTTTTTTAATATGGATATTTATGTTCGTTACCTTTACACCACGTCTTTAAAAATTCACCTTTCGCTTGATTTTGGCATTAGGCGCCCCCTTAAGGTCGGCCAGTCTTCAGAAGGGTGGCCGCGGTTGGCATTTACAACTGAGTGCTACCGTGGCTCAGATGACACGTATTGTAGGTCATGGTTGTTTTAACCGTTTAGCCATGTCAGAGACTTTTAGGCGGCTTAAAGAACTTTGAAACCAGGGCTAGCCACCCGACGACCCGACCCGATACGAACTTAGTTTATTATTATATAACTAGCTGACCCGGTGAACTTCATCTCACCATCTGTCAACTGGAACATTTTGTATGCGAAAATTAAATTCATGTTTTTATTATATTAATCATTTTTATATTTATATTTTCTCACCGTTTAAACCTTCCCTTAGCTTCCACGGATATTTCAAGACCAAAATTAGCCCAATCGGTTTAGTCGTTCTCGAGTTTTAGCGAGACTAACAACCACGATTCATTTTTATACATAAGAGAAGAAGGAAGAAGAAGATTACCACTGAAGTTCTAAAGACTTGGCGCCTCAATCGCTTAGTTCTTAGTTTCAGTAGTAGGTACCTACTTTTCCAAATTTTGCCGGCGGATTTTAGTGGTAGACCCTTATATCATTTAATTTTGTTCGTTTTAATAAGATTTTGTAACCACTAAGTACGTTAAAAAACAATATTGGCTTCGAAGGTTTTAAATCAAGGCCGAGAAAATTTTAATAAGGATAGGCGTTCTAATAAGGGTCCTTAATAAATGGAGAAGATTTTCTTCAAAAATATTAACATAATATTAAATGTACAAAAAATTATTTGCAAAAATATTTTTACATGACTGCCTAAAAAGGAGTTGACTGCCTCGGTGGCTCAGAGGTTAGTGACCCTAACTTCTGGATCAAAGAGGCGTGGGTTCGATCCCTACCCAGGGCAAATATTTATGTGATGAACATAAGTGTTTGCTCTGTGTCTGGGTGTTATTTGGTTACTATCTATATAAGTATGTATTTAAAAATTAGTATATATAGTATATCAGTCTCTGGCAGCCATATCACAAGCTTTGCTTAGTTTGGGGTCAGAGGCCGTGGGTAAAATGTCCCAAAAATATTTATTTTATTTATTATTTAGTATTAAGTTTTTAAGGATTATGTCGGTACGGTGGTATGTATGACTGGCTGGAAGAAATCGCTCTAAACGATAAGGCCGCCGGTAATCGCATAGTTTAAAATATTGTACTGCTTTTTCATACTGTTGATTGTGTGAACGATAAAGAGTTTATCAATTAATTTATGTATTGAACGATTGAATCGGTTGGAACGAAAGGTCAATAACTTATCTAGTGTTTTTTAAGTGTATCGTTGTTTCAGCTATGAGACGTCCACTGTTGGACATAAGCCTTCCCTGTGGATCTCTAATAATAAATAAATAACAAATCTTACACACGGTCTCTGACACCAAACCAAGCAAAGCTTGTGATATGGCTGCTAGAGACTGATTTACTACATATACATATTTTTAAATACATACTTATATAGATAGTGACTAAATATCACCCAGACACAGAGCAAACACCTATGTTCATCACATGAAGATTTGCCCTGGGTGGGGATCGAACCCACACCTCTTTGGTCCAGAAGTTTGGGTCACTAACCACTGAGCCAACGAGGCAGTCATAAATCGGTTGGAAGCGGATCGCATCTAGCACGATCCTGTTGCCTTCATGTGGTCATCCAGTATTTTACATTTCACTTTTTCATAATTAATTTACTATACCAATTATTCTTCTCCTTATAATCTTCTTCTAATCCAAGTAGATTAGAGCATATGCAGTGTTTTTACGTAAAAATAAAATAATAAAAAGAAACATTTACATCTGGTACATTTTTCAGTGAAATAAAAGCTTTCGAGAATTTCAATTTGAACAATGCACCAATTCACTGCACTCTACTAATTGAATTTCTCATTAAGGCTGAAATCCATCCAATTATATCGAGGGAACACAAATAATCCTTTGAAATGTTTGTATGCTGAAAGTATTGTGTGTATTTTTTACATAAATGAAATGAATGAAAATGAAATGAAATAATATTTGTTCGACATAAAATACACAAAAATTAAACATTCTAAAACCAAAATTGTACAACAATAAAAGAGTTAAATGACAGAAATGTCGAAAAGGGCTCATCTCAGCATTAATGTTGAGTGCAGGTAAATACCTTACACTCAGCGCTGGTTTTCAGATGAGCCCGTTGTCGAGGGTATAAACAAAATACAAATAATAAATAATCGTCGAAAATAAAAATAAAACTTTTGAAAATATTAACACAAAACTTGGAAATTATTTTCAGATCGTTGAGTTACAAAAAAAATATTACACAGGCAACACGCGTCGTGTGCGTGGAGGAGCGCAGCGACGACCGACGTACTCCCACCTATGGGCTTGCAAATTGGTCTCCACGCGCACCTCGCCTGTACCTTTGACAAAAATAAATTAAGAGAAATCTCTTTTTACAGTCGCCCGCGATCTTTACAATCACGTAAGAGCACATAATCATGATGAATATACTCGTAGGACATTACATTTCCATCAGATTATTTTTTTGGAAAATTGTTAGCCAGGCAATCCTATCAATTAACGATCTACATCAGTGCATTGCGAGACGGCTCCGCGTGCTAGCACTCGCCAACTTGAGAAAGGTCGCCGAATACGACCGAAACTATAGTCGTTACGACTATCCCCACACGTGAGTTCAGTCCCGTTATATATAATATAAAATGTGTGAAAACCACGTTAATTTCCATAGTAATAACGATCTACAATTGATACAATATCACCACATAGTATAAAACAAAGTCGCTTCCCGCTGTCTGTCCCCATGTATACTTATATCTTTAAAACTATGCAACGGATTTTGATGCGGTTTTTTTAATAGATAGAGTGATTCAAGGGAAAGCTTTATATGTATAGTACACCTGTGCAACGCCGGGGCGGGTCGCTAGTGATGAATATAAAAATATTTTTATGAGTTCTTGAAAACGTCCTAAGATATTCTGCTAAGCGCAGGCCTACAAGGGTGAAGTTAGATTTTGAATATCTATGTGAAAATCCCTTGAGCAATTACATTGATATAGACCGGTATAGCTAAACAATGGTATTCTGATATTTGTTTGATGCTCAGAGCAACTGTATACAGCATGACCTTTTATTCAGAGCACAATTTTGTATCGGGCAATAAATATCATTAATAGAACATATTTCGCTCATAAAAAGATCGACTTTTTAAATCAATTTTTTGTCAAAATATTCCAAATAAAATTATATTGCATGCACCCTACACTCCAGACAATAACTACCTACCAAAACGTCTCGGGCGTAGGTACGACGCGGCAGTAGGTACTCAGACGTAGGGTGACATTGATTACTCCATTTATCTGTATACTTTCTCTTGAAGTTATTTCAATATTTTTGTACTAAAGTGAGTGAAACCAATGTAGAGGTTTATTGTTTGTTTATTATACTTTAGTGACGTCACGAGCCCCCACTCCCGAACTTTGACTAGGTTTATCTTTGTCATTTATTGTTTGATTAACAAAAGAAAAAAACCGGCCAAGTGCGAGTCAGGCTCGCACATCGAGGGTTCCGTACAAACACGTTGTTGAATAATTAAAAACTTGTTTTAGCATTGCAAATGAAGTTCTTTAAAATGATACTTCACTCACTTTAAATTTGTTCGAGTCAGGAAATGGATTTTTATATATGCAATGAAACAACATCTCCCGAACGCATAGATACCTCGTACGTCGTCAGCTTAGAGTATTAATTTATACTCTAAGATCGACGGAGAAAGTTAATACCGCGGGCTAACTTGACGCCAACGCCATCTAGTTTTGATATGAGTAAATACTGAGATTTAAACTGTTGCTTTAAGAATTGATTTTATAACTTATTTGATTTGATTGCTATTAAGTTTGATGTTTTATATTTATACAACTATACAATTACAGTTTTCAGATTTATTCCTATATGTCTACTCTGAGACAATGCTTCTCGCCAAATTTCATAGTTCTATGTCAACGGGAAGTACCCTGTAGGTTTTGATTTTTGTGAGTGCAAAATATGCGGTTTTTTACGCCATAAACGGCTCTCACTTTTTTATACGGTAACTGATAAGCTTTTCTTTTACACAACTGCAAGAATTCATAGGTTTACGTATATAGTTTAAATTTCAACTCGATATCTTTACGCGTTCCCGAGATAAAGAGTCTTGACATACACACAGACGGACAACAAAGTGATCCTATAAGGGTTCCGTTTTTTCCGTTTGAGGTACGGAACCCTAAAAATACGTTTCCAATATTCTTTGATGATCTAACAAACGGGTCTATTATAATATTATTTTTTTACCCAGACATCATGCCTATTCATTATAGGTGTAGGTATACTCGTACACTATAACAAGCTGCTTTACAAGCGTGGGATCAAACAGGGACCCGTACCAATGATATCTTTGGAATGTATGTGCCCACACATGTACATACATACATGCTATATTATAGCTTAATTGGTAAATCGGTATCAAATTTGAAGGATCGAATCCTACACTACAAGACCATTGAATTTTTTTGTTAAAATGATCAACTCTGTATTTTTTCAATTTCTAATTTTATTTGCAAAAAACCGACTTCAACCGTGTACAGAATTTGCGAATATTTCGCACGGATTGACGTAGCATTTTTCACATGATTATTGATTTATTAAAAGTGGCTAAGGCGATTTCGATAATATTTGAATGGGACTAATTTAAATATACACTCTTTATTATTATATACTACGGGACTAATCGCGCACTAAAATTACGAGATAAATAAATACCTCTTCATGCCGAAGTTTCGACCGAGTTGCATCGGCCGTGGTCACGGGTAGATTGATTGAGGTTTGAGTCTACCCGTGACCACGGTCGATGCAACTCGGCCGAAACGTCGGGATGATGAGGTATTTATTTATCTCGTAACTTTAGTGCGGGATTAGTCCCGTAGTATACAATAATAATATATACTCTTTCCAATAAAAATAGAATTGTCGTAATCGGACTACTATGAAAGAATTTATGCGAGGTTACACATAAAAAACCGGACAAGTGCGAGTCAGGCTCGCACATCGAGGGTTCCGTACATACACATTGTTAAAATAATTAAAAACCTGTTTTAGCATGAGCTAATGAAGTTCTTTTAAATGACACCTTACATGATACGATTTACGCACTTTGAATTTTGAACCCATATTTTGTGAATTTTGAGGCCCTAGTTTTTTGTGATGTAAATAAAAATGTACATATTTCAGATTTATTCCTATATGTGTACTAAATAAATTTCATAGTTCTATGTCAACGGGAAGTACCCTGTAGGTTTTGATTTTTGTTAGTGTAAAATATGCGGTTTTTTTCGACATAAACGGCTCTAACTTTTTTAAACGACAACTGAGAAGTTTTTCATTTACACAACAGCAAGAATTCATCAATATACGTATACAGTTTATTTCAACACGATATCTTTACGTGTTATCGAGACAAAGAGTCTTGACATACACACAGACGGACAGACGGACAACAAAGTGATCCTATAAGAGTCTTGAAATACACACAGACGGACAGACGAACAGACTGACATACGGACAGACGGACAACAAAGTGATCCTATAAGGGTTCCGTTTTTTCCTTTTGAGGTACGGAACCCTAAAAACAAATAAACACGCGTCGAATTGAGTACCTCCTCCGTTTCGTCGGCCAATAATCTTTCAAATCTGAAATTTTCCATCAGATCCACTGTTAGAAATCATGTGACAATCCAGATGATTTATCTCACCGAATACTAAAAAGCTATCAATATACCTAATAATATTTATACCTTTTTATCTTTATAAGTACTCTCTATCTAAGCAATAATAACATTCTTCAGAATAGACTTTATCTTCGGATAACAGAAGACTGCCTTAGTATTCGATTTTACTTCATATAAAATGATGAAAATCAAGTAAGGCTTGCATATTTATGAAAGGAGAACAAAATACACTAGAAAATAGTGTAGTATAGTACAAATAATATAGGTACCTAATATTAAGTATTGTGATTTTTAATTTTGACTTGTAATGTTTATTTATAATATAATATAAGCCCTTTATTCAGATTCACATAGTTTTAACTTAAGTTTAATTTTAATCTAAGTAATTTAAGTTCTTAGTAATTAAGTATTTTCATCTTTGTGATTTTTTGTAAATTTGTTTGCCTGTTGGCAAAGGCCTCCTCCAACGTTTTTCATTCTTTTCTTTCTTCTGCCACTCTGTTCCACGTGGTTCCTGCCAACTGTCTCATCATTTCGTCATCCCATCTTTTCTGAGGTTTTCCTCTTTTTTTTTTTCCTTCCCTTGGGTACCATTGAGAGAGTTTTTTTACTCAATTTGTTGTTTTATCATGTGGCCCGCCCATTTCCATTTAAGTTACCTAATTGAGTTAGTTAATGTTTATTTACCAATAAATTATCTGACACGTGACCAGAATGCTGGCATCTACCTTGGCCAAAAAATTAGTATGGCAATTCAGCGAGGCAACGCCGCCAGCATTCTAGCCATGTTACCCTCTGCCCCGGGTCTTTTAGATTAGTTTTATTTTTATTTTAGTAATATCAGTTTTAGTGTTTAGTATTAGTTTTTAAATTAAGTAGGTTAATTTTAATAGTTAAAGTTTATGAAATGTTTTTAAAGGACATGTTCACAAAATGTATGGAGGCTGGTATAATAATAATCAAAAATTCTAACCACAACACTCGTTACATTTCAAGAAAGTTCATGTTTTTCTGAGTCTATTACATAAGTTAAAACCAAAAAAGAGCCCTCCGTTTGTTTTAAAATTAATTTTGAATCTATTAGGTTAAATAAATATATTTGACTCAATAGGTGGTTTATCTCTAGCAACCCCTCCATTATTGTTAAATGGAAGCATTATTACCAATTAGACAGAGTTTTAAGTGTTTTTTGTCACATTGTACCTACGAGTACTAACTGGTCACACTGGTAGGTTATAATTTTTAATTTTAGCAAATTAAGAAATGAATGTGGTAGAATCAGCTACCAATGCAAGTAAAATAACGATAGAAGCACTTTATTATTGCTAAACTAGAAAAAATACAAAGCTGTGTTAATATTTTTCATACAATTTATTTTTTACATTAAAAAAAATGGAGGGATAAAAAAATCAAAATTAAATATTTCTGAGAAGCTCATATATCAAGCTTTCAATTGATGTATATATCATCTTGGTTCGATTTTTCTCTGAATAATATACCTTGTGGACGTCACCTTTGGTCATAATAAACTAGTTCTTTTCCATCTGTATCTGTTTTTCTAAAAAATATGCTTTAGTTTCTAAATATTCGATAACATTTTGTCTAGTAATGTTTTCCAAGACATTTGCAACAAGTTTTCTAAATACATTATGAGGCTCATAACTATGTGAACAGTTGGTTGCCCGGCAGAGATTGCCATAAACAATAAGGCTGCGCATTGTCGTTTTTTTTCTTGTGTTTGTATTTTTCTGTATTATTATATTACTGTAAACAATAAATAGTTCATTCATTCATTCAGCGGCGGCTCCAGAGGCTAGTTACCCTGACTGACTGACTCTTGGGTTAAATAGGCGTAGGTTCGATTCCCACCCAGTCCGGATGATATTATCTAGACAAGTAGGTATGTATTTATAGTAAATATTTGAAATATTTATTATACTAGCTGACCCGGTGAACTTCGTTTCACGCGAAATCTTTGAAAATTATAGCCTATGTTTTATTCTGATGTTTAAGCATTATTATTGCAACGTTTTATCTCAATCCGTTCAGAGTGTCAAGTGGGAGATTTGCAAATCAAATCGAATTACTTTTACGTCGCGTAGACCGAGCGAGCCGTGCACACACGCGAGCACATTGACACACACGCTTGAATTAGCCAATCACAGACGTTGCCGCGCTCGTGTTCGTTCGGTTTGGCGCTCGTTACATTACCGTAAAAAATACTCACACTTAGCTATTCAGTTTCCTGTACGTGACACAAGATGGCGCTGTGCCATTTCCATAGAAATCACATCAAACGTTAACGCGATCGAGCTCGAGCGAAAATCTCGCACTTAGCCCTCAGTAGTGTTTGCGTGAAAGAGTAACAAACATCCATACTCACAAACTTTTGCGATTATAATATTAGATAGTAGAATAGTAGGATCAAGGATGTATGTTATGTACATGTAGTATATCAGTTTCTGAACGGCTGTACCGGCTTTTTTGATAGTCCACTGTAGGACGTAGGCCTACCTACGAAAGGTACTGTACTGTAACAGCCTTTTTAATAGTCCACTGCAGGACGTAGGCCTACCCACGAAGAGTGTTTGGGCCATATCCACCACGCTGGCCCAGTGCGGGTTGGTGGATTCACATACGCCATCGAATTTCTTCTACGTATGCAGGTTGCCTCACGATGTTTTCCTTCACCGAAAAGCCAGTGGTGTGAAATTCCGTACATAAATTCCAAAGAACGCATTGGTACTGAACCGGGAATTTGAACCCACGACCTCACGATTGTAAGGCGGGTGTCACTACCTCTTGACCACCACGAAAGGTAATTGGATCATATCCACCATGCTGGCCCAGTGCACTTTGGAGGATTCACATACGCCATCGAATTTCTTCTAGGGACATTTGCAGGTTTTCTCGCGATGAAATTATTTTTATCGTGCTTCACACACTAGGTGTATAGAAACTTTCTTTTTGTGATGAACATTTCAAAAAAGTTTTTGAAATGTTTATCACAAAAAGAAAGTTTCCTCGCGATGTTTTCCTTCACCGAAAAGCCAGCGGTATGAAAATCCTTGGGTACATCAATTCCAAAGAACTCATTGTTACGGGACCGGATTTTGAATCCACGACCACACGATTGTAAGAGGATTTCAACGGTCTCAAACATTGTTATTTGACTATTCCAAGTGCAATTGTTATGTCTACGGAATAAATGAACTTTGACTTTGACTTTGAACGGCTAAATGTAAGTAATGCCACAATGCCCGGGTTACCATATTTGTGTCGCGCAGTTGCTTGGCTGTTCCACTAAATTAGGCCCCGCTGTAGCCCTGGCCCTACTCTGTTTTACATAATGGCGACCTTGGCTCCATCCGTCGTGAAACAGCGATGATGCATAATGTAACGTCACTGAACCCTTAGTCCAGGTTTTGCGTAGTTTACTTCACGTGTGGCTCCATACATTTTGGTTAGTTCTTCCTTGTTTCCGCCAAGGGCGCTGTACAAAAATGTATAAAACAGCTGTAGTTTCAATTTACGTTTAAACCTGGACTAACTCCTCTGATGTAGGTACACAGGGTTATTTGTTTACCATAAACAAAGCCGAAGAAGGGTAAAGATTGAGACCCTTATTATGAACAACTTTCACTATTGGGCCTACTCGGAATTCGCTGATAATGAAGGATGATGATGATAGGAATTCGCGAAAAACATATCAGCTGTTCCATACAAAAGTGCAACTCGGGTCTCGGAATCGACAAAATGTATAAAACAGCGGATTTTTAGGGTTCCGTACATCAAAAGGAAAAAACGGAACCCTTGTAGGATCACTTTGTTGTCCGTATGTCCGTCTGTGTGTATGTCAAGACTCTTGATCTCGGGAACGCGTTAAGATATCGAGTTGAAATTTAAACTGTATACGTATATTTATCGTTTATTGCAGTTGTGTAAAAGAAAAACTTCTCAGTTTCCGTATAAAAAAGTTAGAGCCGTTTATGTCGTAAAAACCCGCATATTTCGACACTCACAAAAATCAAAACCTACAGGGTACTTCCCGTTGACATAGAACTATGAAATTTGGTGAGAAACATTGTCTCAGAGTACACATATAGGAATAAATCTGAAAACTAAACATTTTTATTTAAATTACAAAAAAAAAATAGGGCTTAGATTCACAAAATATGGGTTGAAAATTCAAAGTGAGTAAATCGTATCATGTATCACATAAAAGATTTATTTATTTAAAATATTACTAACTTCACTAAAACAAAAGACACCCATAGCAAAAACACCCGAAATAAAGACAACTTAAGCCTACCTTATTCCCGAACTAAAATGCTGAATGAAAGCCCATATTACATGGCAATCAAAATTTTTAACAGGTTACCATCAATTATAAAAAATGAAAATAAAATTAACAAATTTAAAATAAAGTTGAAAAGATACTTAAGGGATAAAAGCTCAGTAAAAGAATACATTGAAGCCACCAGCTACGTAGGCCACAAGAAAACTACGTGACGCTACTCTATGATGACAATAAATTAGGACACCCTGTATCCATAGTATTAAGTTAGTTCAGTAGACATATTATTATTTAACTTCATTGAGATGCTTCCCTCTAATATTAGATTACGACACCTTTATTATCCATAGTATTAAGTTAGTTTAGTAACACATTAAATTTTATTGTATCTTATTGATAAGTAGCGCCATATCGCCATAAAACATTTGCAATGCTCGGAAAGGGCGACTAAGTTTGTAAGTGCATTTTTTTAATATAAGACCTATGTAACACTTAGTGGCAAATAAATGAATATGAATGTATATGAAGAGCTTCATTAGCACATGCTGTAACATATTTTTAATTATTTTAACAATGTGTAATTTTTAATGCATGTCGATAAAAGTGAAAAACTGTTTGGTCGATGGTATAGTATAGAGATTTTAACAACTTACTTCCCAATTTTGTGAAATTTTCTGGATTTGTACGGAACCCTCGGTATGTGAGCCTGACTTGCACTTGTCCGGTTTTTTCTAGAATTCTGGGTTTGCCCCATGTTTGAATATGTTTGTGCTGATGGTCTAAATCACCTCTTTTTGGCTACGTATACCAGTTTTGGATAACCCTATATTGTGTACTAGCTATGAGACTTATCTTAGTAATCATGATGACTCTTATTTAACAACTAACCCGTTAGAATCATTTCTAACGTTCGTAGAGAATCGGATGCTATGCTGTCCCGTTCACACAAGCATAGATTTTCAATACTCGATCTTGTTCTTACTCAGTTTCGTGGCCATTGACGGATCCGTTCAGCTGTTATATTAAGTTAGATATAGAGCCCCTAGTTTGTAGTGGCTATAAGACTTATTTATCTGTGTTGGCACTATCATAATTTCTTATCATTAAGAAGGAAAATACCGTTACATGACGCAAATTTCCTTGCCGTAGGTATGACCACAATGAAGACGTAAACGATAATCACTGCAACGCAATATACAGCCTTGGCCAAAAGTATTAGGCACCCTGTATTTTTACTCTATCTTCTAAACTAATTTCACTCCTTTTTGGCACTTTTAACAAAATAAGGTGTCAATTTAATCACATCAACAGAAATGAAAGCTTGTTTACTTGTTAGAGTCCAGCACACAAGTGACCAAACATTGACTGATAAGACCGAAAGAAAACCGAACCTTTGTTTTCGGTCACCAGGTGTTTTATGACCTTGGCAAAGAGCCGTTTGATATTCTAAGAAGTTATTTATGACCCCGGTAAGTCATTTAAGATAAGCACTCAGTTATTGGTTAAGTAATAAATATGCATTTTGATTTTTTAAGGTGCCTAATACTTTTGGCCAAGGCTGTTTTTATTGCGTTTATACCAGAGATAGAGAGTTACAGCTTATTATTTATTTGTGGGCTTAAAATTTTAAGACTATTAAAACAGTAATAAAAGACTAATGATTAAAAAAAATCATACAACAAGTTCACTGACTCTCGACTAAATGCATGATACAGCTCAGCCATATCAGAGGCTTTAAGGTGGCTTAAAAACTGACACTAGGGCTAGCCACCCGATCTATACGAATTTACCTACATTTATGAGTACCTATAATTACATTTCTTTGAATTTCTGCATTTTACAAAGCAATGTTCTGTGTTTGTTTGCGTCTTTTAGTAAGTTTTTAAGCTAATTTTAGTAGCGTAACCTATGTGAAGAGGTAATAGTTCATAGTACCTCTTCGATGTAAAAAGCTGTCATTTTCCACTTATCTCATAAATTCTCGCTTAGCAGATCAATGAGTTGGCAGTCAAGCAAGGTTATGTCAATATTTAATTCTCCATCTGTGAATAAACATTCATAACTTATTCGTAGATCTATGTTTAAATAAAGAACTATTAAAATGGTTGGTTTTAAATGGCTAGTAAAATTTTAAGTATCTCAACATTTGAAGTAAAATGTCCGTAATTACCGAAGTCAAAGAAAACGTTTTATGTTATGTTATAGTTTGTATGTAGTTAGAGTTGGTGCAAAATGAGGAGCGTCTTAGATGAGGTCGCCCGTGTGCCAGTTTACTATTTTTTTTTACGTTGACAACACTGCTCTGTCATTGCTAGTAAAACTAAAAGTGTTTCGTACTTGGTAGATAGATAGATAGATAGATAAACGCTTTATTGCACACCAAGAAATAACCATAATAAGAAGAAATAAAGATACAAAAACAGTGTAACAAAGGGCGGCCTTATCGCTAATAGCGATCTCTGCCAGGCAACCTTAGGATGGAGAGGATAGATAGCGTATAAATAATGCACGGGGTGCGCATTATATAAAAAACATATATAGTTATACATATAAATTAAATTATACGTCATATACCTACATACACTAAATAGATAAAAAAATATAAATACTTAAAATACATAAAAATAAAATAAACCTATAACTAAATAATAAACTAATACATATAATTTATAATTTACATAGATTATTTATACATAAAAACAACAACAACAGTTTCAATAAAGCGACAGTTTCTGTAGATAATGGTTTTTAACCTGATCCTTAAATATGTTCAGTGATGGTGCTTTTCTAACGGTTACCGGCAATGCATTCTATAACTGAACCGCCTGAAACGCAAACGACCTGCCGTAAAAAGTCTCGCACCGTGCGGTAGGAGTCATAAGGGAAAGGTTATCTTTGGATCGGAGGGGAAGTGGATGTGCATCATGCCAGAAAGAAAAGGAGTTTTTTAAGTAGAATGGAGTAGAAGGATTGAAAAGGATGTTATAAAGAAGGTAAAGGATATGAGCATTCCGACGAAGACGAAAATGGTAGATACTAATTTGGTTTTCATCAGTAGACTCGCGTCTACCAATCGGTACCTTGGCTGCTGCTTTAAATCTTATTTTTAGTTCACCGCAACGCCACGTAGGTTCTTCTTTTGCACTAAATCTACATTGGTGGTTTATTAAAAAAAAAAAACATCCAATAAATACCTAATTCGAACGAAAAGTTTTGCATACCGACAGTCATTCGTAAATAGTGGACTAAGCTAAAAGGGGTAGATTTAGAAACTCGTTAGGCATGAATAACTTTTACTACGGAGTCAACCCAGAAATTCTAAGAATGATCAGATATATCTGCTTATTTTGCTGACCAAAATAATTTTATGGGAAATACAAAACTGCTGACCGTTTACGTCACATCAGATTAAATAATTATCACGCATGGCGCGCTAATAAGTCAGGTTGTGATAGAATATCCGTGTTAATTAGATCTTTCCTTATTTTACTAAGACATGCTTTTGTTGTCGAGGAAAATCTTTCATATTTATTTTACTAAAGTTCAGTCACACTAGAAACTAAACATAAGTTCTAAGAACAGTAGTTTGTTATCGCCCCTTCTAGAAACTCTCTAGAAATTATTTCTAGTTGGGGTAGCTGCCTAAATTTTTCCCTCCTTAAAGTTTTAATAAATTGAATTTCAAATTTAACTAATTTAAGGTTAGTACAGAAAGATAGAGAAAGACTTGAGGCATTCGAGATGTGGTGTTGGAGAAGGATGAAAAAAGTCAGCTGGACAAAAAAGAAAACAAACTAAGAAAAGCTTAAAGTTGTCATCAAGTAAATATAAAGCTTAAATAGGTAATCAAGAACAGACAATCTAATGAAAACTATAATAGAAGGAAAGAGAGGAAAGGAAGACCACGGGGATCATTTCTAGAATGGTCTAGACATGACATCTACCTTTTCTTTAATATGGATTAAAGAAAAGGTAGATGTCATGTCGTACAGGAAGGTGAAACTGTAGCAGAGACCGCGAGACATGGAAGTTGCTCCTCCAATAAGAGCCTTGCTCTTAAATTATGATTATAGAAATAAACCGTGTCAAATACATTTGTTTATCCTAAGAAATACAAAATTAATTTAAAATAATCGCAGGGCCCGCTTTTATTTTTAGCTGAGAATAACGTGTACTTTCTCGAGATGTAACGCGTGCTTGTTAGATTTTTTTATTTATGCTTAGACCAGCCTGCATACATATTGAGGACGTGTCTTTTAATAAGATTATGATTAATTGTTATACTCATAATTATAAAGATTTCTAGTAGATTTTCAAAAACTTTACATCACATCTATTCGAAAAGGACTACTTGGTTAACCTTTAAGTGCGCCCGAAGGTGGTGTTTTACATAAGGAACTTTATAAGTGCGCCGGAATGATCTTCGCCGCGTACTTTTTTTTTTGGATACTTTTTGTAATGTTAGTGTTCAGCGCCAAGAAAATGAATGAAAAGGATGTAAATATAAGTTTTCATTTGTTTTATTATTAGATACTATTTACTTTCAATTTAGATGTTACGTTCTACGTTTTATTAAATAATAGTATTACAATGAAATTTGAGGTGCCTTTTGTTTCCTCATAGAGGTGATGAAAAGTAGAGTGTACCACGCTACGTTCAGGATTCTACTAAAGAATCCCTCACTTCGCTCTGGATTCAAAAAAGCGCCCTCGCCATAAAAATATTATTTTTCTCCCATGATAGAATCTACTATTACTGTTATACCTGTTATCAAATAAAATAACAAGGAAATATACAATGTCGTAACACTTCTTATCTTGATTGCGGAATTAGAACTAAATAATTAAAGCTGTGGTACATCTTAGGCCTACCAACGACATATTGCAACTGATTTCGAAACGTAAATGATAAATTGTTTTTTAAAATGCTTGCTTATTATCTGCTGATAAAAAAGTAAAACAAAATAATTAACAAAAACAAATTACGTACATCCGGCTCAAATACAAAATGAACACCAATATTAATTGGATTATCTCCTTCGCGACAAAAATCTACAGATAATCAATTGTTAAAATGTATGCAAGTTTACTCACGTCCACATAGTTATATCACTACACTAGCTTTTACCCGCGGCTTCGCCCGCATAATTTAATTTATGTTTATCTTGTCAAAAAAATATGGTAACTAATACAGTAAGTGCGCCACAAAATATTAGCCCCAATTCAATGTGAAACGGTACACAAATATTGTAGCAAATAATCATTTCAAACCCAAAAAACAGCCAATCTCAAATAATTTGTTTCGTCATCGTTATCATCCGCAGCTTTTTTGACCCACTGTTGGGTATAGGCCTCTCTCTTGCAGTGCCATCTGCCTCGGCTCTTTGCCGGTCGTGACCAGGCTCGACCGGCGGTATTGATGATATCGTCGAGATAGTCGACCCACCTTGCTGCCGCGCCGCACATAGCTGAGCGCTCTCACCTATTCAAGTACCCTAGTTGACCAGCTTGGTCACCACCGTCTTTCTTGGTCAAGAAGCGCTGGTCGAATTAGTTGCCAAGCCATTGTGAACGATGTCATACGCAGGGCTTTTGCGACCGCCAATATCGCAGCCGTACTCTAACCGAATGGGTTTGCGCGTGGTGATGGCAAAAGGCCCGACGGTATGAAGCTGGTCCCATGGAAGTGTAGACGGCTCTTAGTATGGGACGCGACTTGCGTCGATACTTTGGAGCCGTCAGCGGAGCAGCACAAACGGCGCAAATATGCTAACCTCGGCAGTGGTTATATATTTGAGCCGTTTGAAATTGAGACATTGTGCGCGTGTTGGCCGGGAGCTCATCTTGTTTTCAAATGTCTTTCTGAGCGTCTCGTGTACCCGCCGCGTGACCAAAATGCTGGTGTTTATTTGGCTCAACGTATAACCAGCATTACCAAGCTGATTGGCAATGCTGCCAGCATGTTGGGCACGCTGCTAACTGGCAGTGGGCTTGAGCATTTAGAATATCTTTAGACCTTCAAGGGTCTGTGGATGATCCAATTGCTTGTTATGTAGTAGTAGTTTATGAAGTTTTACATTATAAGTCTGTATTTAGTGGTAGGTAGTTAATCACTTAAGCACTTGCTCTGTAAAAAAATCAAGTACCTTGCACCTTATTGTCACTGTTCAGACCTATCCCGATATCAAAATACCTTATACTTAATAAATGCTTCTGTTGATTAAGATAAGGTTAGAGTGTACCCGCCCATAGGTTTTCGCCTTGTCGTGGCAGGAGAACTTAGTAGCCGAGGCCTATGGGCGGCGCGGGAACTCCAGGTAGAGCCGCTTCTCTGGGTTTTTTCTGAGACAGCTGAGAAGGCGGCGCTCGAGGTCTCCCGATTCTTTTTGGTCTTTTCCCCCTAGGCAGTTTAGAAGTTTGCACTCGAGGTTAGGCCGATTTTCTGGGGTTTTTAAATATAGCAGCTTAGAGGCTGACCGGCAAGTTGCGTGCCTCATGAGGAGTGCCGCAACTGAGCCGGGCTGCACTTTTATCACTGTTCAATCCTAACCAACCCAACAGAAATTTATGTTCGTGTCAAGGTCACATCTCAGAATCAAGGTAAAAACCTTAGTGTCATGATATTCATACTCATGCCATACTACTTTTAAAAATCAAGTCGATCCGTTTCTTCGTATATTAGCATGGATTCTCTACCATAAAGGTAGAATAAAGAAATATGTTTAACCTCTAATGGTGGTATATTTAAAAATATTTTTAATGTCATACGAAATGACGGCCCAGTATTAAACGTCATTGTAATATGTAGCATGGCAAAGGGAAAACTATTTTGTCCAATTTTAATGTCAGTTATTATTGTCAATTCATACTTTATTTCCTCTTCGAGGAGCTATAATGGTGGAAAGACAATTTGTCCCTATTAATATAGTCAATGTATGTCACCTGTCATCTAATTACGTTTTGTGAATCCATGTTAGGCTCAATCAACCCAATTATGAATGAGCCATCGTAAATTTAATAGCAACGTAAAAAGTGTTCTCTCTATCGAACTCCGAAAGTGAAAAAGAAACAGAAATAGTCTAATTAACTGTTATAATTACGATGGTGTATTCAAAATTGGGCCTTTTAGCGTCGTTGTGATAGGTGACAGTTTTGCTAACGCAAGATTTTGTCCTATCCAACGGGAATTATGCAATTTTCGGGATAAAATGTAGCCTATGTCCTTTCTCAGGCTCTAGACTATCTGTGTACCAAATTTCATTGAGATCGGTTCATTAGTTTTGGCGTGAAAGCGCGACAGACAGACAAACAGACAGATAGACAGACAGACAGTTACTTTCGCATTTATAATATTAAAATAGTAAGAATAATATATTATCAGTATGATGATATCCAAGGACTGCTCGTCGCTTGATTTGACAGATATTCGATCGACAGTTGTTTATTTTGACATTCTTGCAGCGCACGCTCAGTAGCTCGCAGATGGCAGAATTTTCCTACTTACTCAACATTTATCGTTATATTTTGGACAATTCACAAAATATCTTTATAAATTGTAGCCTATGTGTTATTCTGATGTATAAGCTATATTATTACAAAGTTTCATCTCAATCCGTTCAGTAGTTTTTGCATGAAAGAGTAACAAACATCCATACATCCATCCATCCATCCATCCATCCATCCATCCATCCATCCATCCATCCATCCATCCATCCATCCTCACAAACATTCGCGTTTATAATATTAGTAGGATAGTGTAAAACAAAATCGCTTCCCGCTGTCAGTTCCTATGTATGTTTATTATCTTTAAAACTACGCAACGGATTTTGATGCGGTTTTTTAGGGTTCCGTTCCTCAAACGGAAAAAACGGAACCCTTATAAGATCACTTTGTTGTCCGTCTGTCCGTCTGTCCGTCTGTCCGTCTGTCCGTCTGTCCGTCTGTCCGTCTGTCCGTCACCCTTCGTGGGTAGGCCTACGTCCTGCAGTGGACTATTAAAAAGGCTGGTACAGTACAGTACAGGTACAATATATAAATATGTATTTAAAAATAAGTATATGTAGTATGTCAGTCTCTGATAGCCATATCACAAGCTTTGCTTAGTTTTGGGTCAGAGGCCGTGTGTAAGATGTCCAAAAAAAAAAATTACAATGTAACTTTTGTACACCAAAAACAACAGCTTAAATAACAAGGTACATAATGTTCTTAAAATTAGGCGTTACAAGGGCGGCCTTATCGCCTTGAGTGATTTCTTCCAGGCTACCTTTGGATGGACAAAAATCAGAGTACAAAAATGTGGTAAGTGGTATTTCAGATTTACTTATGTAAATATTAATATTTAAACAATTTCCTGTCTAACTGTAACGCTACATCAGATATTAACACAAACATGTCAATCATAGCATTGAAGGAACCCATGCCGCGCTATATATAAGCCATTATGGTTTACGCTAAAATAGTTTATTGTGTTTATGATTCAAAACGTTATGAGTTCTGTTTCATTTCCACGTGTTGTTTTATTTGTTTGGATGCGCTTGAAAACGGAGTGGAAAGATTTTTGTATTTTTCTATAATCATGATCACGAACTACTCGTACTTTTTGACCGACGAACCACCGGAGGAGATATATGTGTATATATATATTTTTATGTATAACCACGCATAACATTTTTCACAGTTGTCCGATTTCAATAATTCGTTTTTTATTAGAAAGGATATACTTCGAAATTGGTCCCGTTTAAATTTTATCGAAATCGGCTGAGCCATTTTTGATAAATCAACGCGAATTCTGTATAAGGGTGAATTCGGTCATACTAATTTTTGCAAAAAATAATCTTGTACTACGAGATAAATCGACCTATATTACCTATTTATTCTAATCAATATATCTCATGGGTCAGGCCCGTTTCTTTGATGGGTATCAGTGGAGCCGAAGCCAACACTGGATACCCCTTTTAGTACATCATTTAGCTATACATATAGTAGGGATGATAGTACAACGAAACCTATTTGAGTAATGAATTCAAAAAATAATGGGCTATAGTAGTGAACTTCTGGATCTACAAAGCCGGTCTAAGGAATGAGGTGCGGCACCCGCCAAATAAACGCTACTCACGGCGTTATGCCCTTTGACACTTCCACCCTGGAGCTTAGGTTCTTAGCTCTTACGATTTCCATTCCAAACCAGCCGGTTAAGACAAGAGGGGAGTCAGGGGTCTCATTTGAGTTGGAGATCCCGGAGCTCCCAAGAAGGCACATAGGCTGGCCACCGAGGGGGTTTTAGTGGGTACAATCCCACATAACTCGACTGCACCCCAAAGCGATCAGGCATCTTTGGAAGGGTTCGCGGTTGAATTTTCAAAATACATTTTTTGAAATTCAATACCTACGAGTATTTTCAAGCTTCAAACATATTCCTATGCGAATCAGATACGTGTGGTATGACTAAAAGACGATTCTTGAAGAATTCTGGGCCACCTTAGTTACTGGGCTAACATATTTTACCATTTAATTATGTTTCTGTCTACATGGACAAATATAAACATTATATTGTGATTGCACAATGAAAACAGCTCCGATCTTTGACATTGTGCGCGTACTTAATATGCCTAACCTGTTAAAATGTGTATGCAACTATGCATAGGCACCACATATAGACTTTGAGCAAATATCTACAGGGCCACAGTCCCTAATTGGAAGTAGTAAAAAAATGTCCGAGCGCCGTCATACAACTAATCTAATCTAAGTCGGTAGACTTGGATATTTAAATTAAATAATTCACAATGACCCGTTTTCTCTAATCTCGTCGTTATGTCACCTTATTAGTGCTTGTAACTGAGCACTTTAGCATCGCCCGGCGTTGTACGCGGCTTGCAATCGCCTTACGACTAACTAAAAAGCCAGCCCACTACGTAGCTTGGGCAGGGTTTTGGCACGGACACTTTATTTGCACGATTGCGACTCTATAGATATTTACTCGAAGCAAATATACTACATTTTTTTTTTCACTTTATTTGCACCATTGTAACTACAGATATTTACTCTATATATTTGGGCCGTTTTGTTCAGCCAAATTGGTATCTAGACACATACATAATCAAATATATTTTAGTTTAAAAATCAAATCACAACTCCAGCAATAAAATATAATAAAAATAGTATTTGCTTAAAGATTGAGTCATGATCGTATAAAGTGTTTATTCTGACAAACCTGCTGTTATCAGGCGATTTGATAACAGGGAGCACTCTTGAGACAATGATACCAATATCGCAACATCGGGCTAAAAACGTCTTATCGTGGAGATAAATCGATTTTGAAATACACAATCGATGACAGATACAGTTCTGGAACATTTGGAATGATATAAATAACGATCTAAAATGTATATATCTGTACATCATTATTATCCACCGTAGGACTTCCACTGCTGAACAGAAGCCTCTCCTATGGATTTCCATTAAGCCCAGTTGGAAGCGGCCTGCATCCAGCGCGTTCCTGCGGTCTTAATGATATCGTCGGTACACCTGGTCGGTGGACGTCCTACGCTGCGCTTGCCGGTGCGTAGTCTCCATTCGAGAACTTTACTCAGTAATTTACTTTACTTTTTTAGTTTTACTTCGCCGAGAACCTACGTACACACATTTTATACTACATGCATTTTCGTTGTACTGAGCTTTGAACTGGCCTTATTACTAAGTTCCACTGGCAGGAAAGTTCTTGGATGGAGACCACGCAGCGTACCGACGATATTATTAAGACTGCAGGAACGCGCTGGATGCAGGACTCTTCCTACCAGCCTTATTGGAAATCCATGGGGGAGGCTTATGTACAGCAGTTGACGTCATACGGCTGATAATGATGATGACTAAGTTCCAAGTTGAACAACGAGCTATGGGAGTCTCTCTGCGAGATCGAATTAGGAATGAGGAGATCCGTAGAAGAATCAAAGTTACCGATATATCCCAGCGGTTTGACAAGTTGAAATGGCAGTGAGCAGTACACGTCGAATAGTCGAGTTGCATGGCGTCGAAAAGTTCTCGAGTAATGTAATAGTCTTACATGTGTGAATATAACAGTGAGTAATGTCGTATTTCTTCATTAAAACTACCGTGACTATTCATCATAACTATAACAGAATACGGCTAAAACTCACGTTATAATTATGCGGTCTATCGGCAAGGAATCTGACCAGATTCGGAGTATTTAGTACTCCACCCTCAGGGAATACGCGCGCGCCAGTCGACGGGGGCGCGCGTATTCTCTGAGGATGGAGTACTAAATACTCCGAAACTGGTCGGATTCCTTGCGGATCGACCGTTAACGCGAGTTTTAGCCGTATTCTATTATAGTTATAATGTCGTATTTATTTGTGACATAGATACAAAAGTCTAGCATGATCGATTCATATCACACAATATAACAAGTTTTTATGACATTTTATTATGACAACTCAATTGTGATCGAGTGACGTCACAAGAACATTAAGTATTATCAACGGGTGAGTTAGCAATAAAATATTTTATGCATACATTTGGAGATAAAAGGGTTTTTGGAGTAGCTGTACCTATTCGGTTTATCATTTGATCGATTATCCTTTTAGTGCGAATGACTTTGGTGCACTTATAGACATTTATAAATAACTGAATAAAGCTGTATATGAATCAGTAAGTGCAACGTAGGATGTTTACCTACGATGTAGACAGAAGGCATCATTGAGACCGCAGTATTGTGTAGGATGCAAAACGCTTAGGTGTCCTACGATGCAATAGGCGGTATATATGAGGCTGTAGTCTCCACTTTTTGATTATGTTTCTGTCTGGATGGACAAATTTAAATATCTGTCGAATCCATAAAAGGATCCGCATCGGTTATGGTGATTCAATGTGGTAATTATTTTATACCATCTGACCCAACAACACTTCAGTGTGGCGTGGCGTGGGTTAAGCGGGCGAGGAGATAAATTGCGACGTCACGAACAATCAGTTTATTTCACAGAAGATTACGTATGACTACAATTATAGAGAAAACTTTAAGCGAAGGACATGGCGTTCCGCAGCGTAACGCACGCTGCTACCATCTTATCAAGAATCACAACTCGAGCCGTTCTAAACACAGTTCACCATAACCTCTCCGAACTAGGACTGACAAGTGACATCTCTCATGTCATCATCGCATTTTCCTTTAAACCAATCAGCAGCGTTTGTTACAAGCGTTACCCCAGGAATGTTGCCACTACCATTCCTAGTCCTTCGAAATTATACTAAGTGGCACTATTTAAAAATAAACTTAAAGCTATTGTCCCAATATTTCAATCACAAAGAAAACGACCCAAGTCTTTGACAGTATGCGCGTACTTAACATGTCTAACCTGTCAAAAATTGTATGCATAAGCACCATTATAGACCATATTTTGGGCCGTTTTGCTCATTCAATTCGGTACTGACGGACAGATTTGTAATCAAAGTGTCCATTTAATTTTCGATTCATCAGTCCTCTGTCGTTAGTCGTGAAACCGTGGTGGTCTGGAGGTAGTGGCACCCGCCTTACAATCGTAAGGTCGTGGGTTCAAATCCCGGTCCCGTACTAATGAGTTCTTTGGAATTTATGTACGGAATTACACGCCACTGGCTTTTCGGTGAAGGATAACATCGTGAGGAAACCTGCATACGTCCATCGAAGATATCCGATGGCGTATGTGAATCCACCAACCCGCACTGGGCCAGCGTGGTGGATATGGCCCAATCACCCTTAGTGGGTAGGCCTACGTCCTGTAGTGGACTATTAAAAAGGCAGTACAGTACAGTCCTCCGTGCGTCTGTGCCCTGCCAGATGCCATTTTAACTTGCCAATTCAACGGCTATGTTGGTAATTTTTGATCTTCAAAGGATCTCATCATGTCTGATAAATCTGTAATGACATATTTTACTTATTGATACTCTATTTCTTGCATAGGAACTAAATATTTTATCTTATATTTTATCTTATTTGTGTTGATCGTTTCAGATAAAACAGCACGTATACGAAAATTCATACAGCTATAAACTGATAAATTAGAAATAAAATGAAGATAATATAAAGTTGTTTATTAACAGAAGTCTGACAACCTATGGAAAATGCTAAGCTCGGAGTCTTTTTTCGATATCGGATCAATATCGAAAATATATCGTAGGGCTGTTTATCGATAAGGTTGAAAAGTTCTAGAGAGCAGACGTACTATCACTACATAGTACGAGTATATAACAAAGTCGCTTCCCTGTCTGTCTGTCCCTATGTTGTTTATATCTTTAAAACTACGCAACGGATTTTGACGCAGTTTTTTAATAGATAGTGTTATTCAAAAGGAAGATGTATAACTATCTATACAAGTATGTATTTAAAAATATGTATATGTAGTATATCAGTCTCTGGCAGCCATATAACAAGCTTTGCTTAGTTTGGGGTCAGAGACCGTGTGTAAGATGTCCCCTAATATTTATTTATTTTATATCTATGATATACCTGTGCAAAGCCGGGGCGAGTCGCTAGTTATACTAATAAAGCGTGATACGGATGACCTCATAAAAACCTCATTAAATGATAATGATGGGGTACAAACCTATTATAAACCTAAATTATACCTCTTTTTATCTATAGTAAAAATGTGAAATAATATTTGTCTGATCTATTTGCTTTATCAAAATATATGAACAAGACAAACATTGGACATTTTCCTGAGTGTTTGTTCTTAGGCCTATCGTATTACATTTTCGGTGAGGCGTCCATGTTGTAGGTATTTTCTGAAGCATGAAAATAGTGAAATGTCTAGACGTTATACTACGAAGCTCTGTGTTATTCTTGGGACATTTTCTTGTTTCTGAGTTTTCTGAAAAGGCTAGAATATTATGTGCTCTGATCGCGAACGTTAAAATATAACATGAGTATTACTCCAACGAGCAAATTTACGAGTGAGTTAGTTGTGGCCGGTTGAGATACCGTTAAAAATACATAGCAACATTAATAACTATAGTATGATAGACACGTGAATTAATAAATTATTATACAATAATTAATTTTCGCAATAAATCAGAACACCGACTCCACCGTGTAGAAAATTCGAATGATTTGCACAAATCGATGTGACATCCGATCTTTACTAAGCCGTAACCGGGACAAATAGGACCCGCGGTGCGATTTTTCAAAAATCAGCTTTAAACCGTAATATTAGAGTTCCTTTTTGTAGACACGCTAGTATTTAATATTCGGAATGAACCGTAGATGGCTTCAGAGTGCTCAAACAGTTCATTCACCTTTTCGAGTAGTCGGCAGCTATTTTATAATCGCGCCACTTGCACCAGTCCGCTTCCAGCGGCATTATGTGCAGCGATTTTGTGCTAAAATATGTCGTTAATTTTAACTAAATCGTATAGTGTTGTAAATTAAAACGTTGTTAAAAACGTTTCCTATCGACTGTTGTTTGAGATTAACAGTGTTAGTTATGTTGTGATCGAAATATTGTGCTCTAAAGTCGAAATGGCCGATCCGGCCATTGGCGGCTCCGTGTGGCTGTTTACCATTTTTTTAAAGTATTAAGGTAAGACTTGAATCATAGACTTATAAAAAAACACTTTTGCCAATAAATTAGGTTATGCCACGGTATTTTTTATTAGAACGTAGCTCGTAGTTCCTTTGATAGACGTTTTTAGCGGGACAGATAATACGCAACCGCGCGCGAAAAATTTGACGCGAGACCGTGACGTTTGATGTATAAATGGGTTTGAGACAGTGCCGTCCAAGTTGTTAAAACAGCTCAGCTGATTTCGATAAAATTAAAATGGGACTACCTCGGCAGTACTTATACCGTTTCGAACTATAAATATATTTTTTTAAATCGGTTCACAATTGGCGATATTATCGATGAACATACACAAAATAAAAATACATGAAGACGAACATATCTATTACCTCCTCCTTTTTGAAAGTCAATGAAAATATTCTATAGGTGTAGGAAGTTTCTCTAGACGTTTAGCAAACTGCTGAATTTTACTAAACCAGCCACTCACAATATACACAAAGATGTTTCAGTTTTTCTCGTAAAAATCTCATACGAGCGACACACGAATATATTTCTTTTTCTTGTCTTTATGAAGCCTTCGAACTTAGCTCATAAATAACTCCATACTCTGCAGGCGACTTTGAAAGAATAATAAACAATACGAATAAAAAAGGAAGTGGGAAATAGCTGAAATTTTATTATTTTATTACCTGCTCTTACCTTTTAACCGACTTCGAAAAAAGAGGAGGTTCTATGTCCGTCTCTATGTATGTTAATTTTTTTGTGTTTGTTCATTGATATTTTCGACAATTGTGAACCGAAATAAAACATATTTTTTAGTTCGAAAGGGTATCCTCTCAAGGTCCCATATAGATGATATCGAATTTTTTTTATGTATAACCATAACGCATAACTTTTTTCATAGTGGTCCGTTTTCTTTGACTCTTTTTTTATTGGAAAGAATATACTTTTAAATTGGTCCCAATTAAATATTATCGAAATCGGCTGAGCCATTTTCGATAAATCAACAATAATGTAATAATTGTACATGTCAGTTTTGCCATTTTTTGCAATTATTACTTTGCCATTGCATTATATAAAATCTAACTATATAAACTATTTATAAATATTTTATACTATATAAAACGGGACTAAACTCACGAGTAGGGATAGTCGTAACGACTATAGTTTCGGTCGCATTCGGCGACCTTTATCAAGTTGGCGAGTGCTAGCACGCCGAGCGGTCTCGCAATGCAATCGCAATGCTCAGTGCATTGAACGCGACTGAAACTATATACTCGTTACGACTATCCGTACACGTAAGTTTAGTCCCGTTATATATACCTAGTATAAAATGTGTGAAAACCACGTTAATTTCCATAGTATTTATAAATAGACTGTTGGAGGTTGGTAGTGACTTGCATACAACGCGATCCTGCGATCTTAATGAGCCCATCCTTCTCCTTTATCTTTACGCTGCGCTTGCCGGTACGTGAACTCCACTAGAGAACGTTTCGATCACACCGATCATCAGTCATCCGTGCTATTTGTCCTGCACACTGCCATTTCAACTTACCAATACATTTGGCTATATTGAAGGCTTATTTTATTTTATCTATTATGCATGAAAATCTCTAGCTTGGACTTTGTTTTGTTTTGTCATAGTTATCTAGTTTGCGCAGAACTGAGTGCTTTCAGAAGAGTTTATCACCTTCATTAGTTTGAGAGAGACGGACTAAAGAACGCTTTTGACTTTTTGCATTTGGTTCAGTAAACCAAAAGATTCTTAGATTCTTTTAATGAATTGGTCAGTGGCTCACTTTTCAAACGTTGAAAATTTCAATCCTTTTTATACTCGTCAAAAACTGTAAGAACTAGTTGTGTAACCATGTAAGATGCACGACAAAGTTTTACCAAGCTGAAAGTTTTCAAAGGAGCTGCACTTATTAAAAGCGCCTTTTGAAGAAACTGATTGAAAACTTAAAATTTTCTTTACATTTAAAAGCTATTTACTCTAAAAATTGTAGCAGCTAAATGTGTATAATAGCGGTAGGTATTGAAAACAGACTAATGTAACTTCCTACACTGCGCTTGCCACTACGTGGTCTCCATACTACGGCCTCATCGGTCATCAGTATTCCGCGCTATGTGTTCCGTGTACTATCTCTTTATCTTGCTAATCTATTTGCATCCAATCTTGGGCCAAATCGGTGGTAACTTTAGTTTACCTACATAACAAATCTCCTCATTTTTGTTTCGGTCTCGCAGAAATACTTTACCTAAGTGTAGCTCTCTCCATAGCTTGTCGGGCTTGTTTTTAAGGTCCATAAGCCATGGTGGTCTAGTGGTAATGTATACTCGCCTTACAATCGTGAGGTCGTGGTTTCAAATCCCGGTCCTGTACCAATTAATTCCTTGAGATTTATGTACGGAATTTCACACCACTGGCTTTTCGGTGAAGGAAAACATCGTGAGGCAACCTGCATACGTCTGTAGAAGAAAATCGATGGCGTATGTGAATCCACCAACCCGCACTGGACCAGCGTGATGTATATCGCCCAATCACCTTTCGTGAGTAGGCATACGTCCCTATTAAAAAAGCTGGTAAATTACATAAGGTCCATAGAAATGTCTATCTATAGTATTGAAATAAGTACAATTTATAGAATGATGGAATTTATTATAAATACCATAATTTAGAGATTACACGTGCCATGTTTCCTACATATACCCCGAAACTTTTAATTAAAATTTCGCAAATGCTTTAAAGTTGTCTAAAAGTTAAAATAGGTACCCTCCGATCAGGATTCTTGATCGAAGGTGCTACCCGTTTATAAACTGCAAATATTTATTACTTCAGTATGTTTTACAGGAGTTTCATAAAAAATCTGATGAAAGGAGAGTCGAAACTTAAGCCTTATCCTAAATCCGGGCTTGATCATCAACTCGCCTGATAGAACGTTGCGTTGTGGTAAAAAATAAAGCATGCTGTCTTTGAATAGTATATTGTATCATAAGGGAGCAAAATAATATTTTTACGGCGAGGGCGCTTTTTTGAATCCAGAGCGAATTGAGGGATTCTAGAGTAGAATCCCGAGCGTAGCGAGGGATTCTTTAGTAAAATCCTGAACGTAGCGAGGGATTCAAAGTACGTCGCCCGAGCCAAAAATATATTTAGCGTCCGAGTGACCGAGTGGTACACTCTACTTTTCATCACCTCTATGAGAAAACAAAAGGCGCCTCATATTTTACTATAATATTATTATTTAATAAAATGTAATGTATGTATGAAACAAATGGAAACTTATAATTACATTTTTTCATTCATTTTCTTGGCGCTGAACACTAACATTACAAATACTTCTAAATTCAAAAAGTGCGCGGCAAAGATCATTCCGTCGCACTTATTTGGTCCAAATTAAAAAAGTGCGCGGCAAATATAATTCCGTCACACTTATAAAGTTCCTTATAGAAAACACCACCTTCGGGCGCACTTAAAGGCGAACCAAGTAGTCCTTTTCGAATAGATTTGATGAAAAATGCTTTTTCACTCTAGTCGGAGTGAATACTGAACTCTCTCCAAACTCAATATGACTCTAATTTCCAGACCTAGATCAGAGGTAGTTTAGGTAGACTTGAGGCCCCAAATAGGTATTGTGTCATCAACCCTAAAGACTGCAAAAAACGCGCCTAATAGATAGTTATTGACGCGTAACACGTTGTTCGGACTTTTTTGCCAAAGTTAAGTCAATTGTTATTGGGTCCTCTGTCACTCACTGGCTGACCCAGATCTTAAAATACTTTGAGTAAGGGTGCCATAGTTAGGAGACGAGTGTTTTTGATATGGTATTGCTGGGCCTCCCCTACATACATCTTTATAACTAAACCGAATTAAACGGCTTGTATCCAGAGCCTTCCTGTACTCTGGATCGGATCATCCGTCTTGCCTTTAACGATGAACGCAGGTTTATAAAATATACAGGGTTATTTCTAATCAATTAGCATCCTCTTAGGGACTATGGAATATAACACATGGAATATACAGGGTTATTTCTAATCAATTAGCATCCTTTTAGGGGCTAATTCTGTAAATCAAAACTAACAACTTTTGTTCTGCGACTTTTGTCAAAAATCAAAAAAAAAATTTGTTTTTCCATTGAAAAATATTGTTCACCCGCGACAAAATGTATGAAACAGCTGTTTTTATTTTTTAGTTTTGATGATAGCTGTAGAACAAAAGTTGTCTATTTTGATGTACAGAATAAGCCCCTAAAAGGATGCTAATTGATTCGAAATAACCCTGTATATTCCATGTGTTAAATTCCACATTCCATGGTGTTAAATTCCATATTCCATGGTGTTAAAAAAACGCGCTATAAAAATGTGTACACATCCATAAACTTACAAAATTATAAGCCCCTATAGAATCGTCATTAATATCTGAGCCATAAATCATTCACAGCTGAATATAAGCTTGCCATATAGAATAGATTTGACTGCCTCGGTGGCTCACTAGTTAGTGACCCTTACGGGATCAAAGAGGCGTGGGTTAGATTCCCACCCAAGGCAAGTATTTATGTGATGAACATAGGTGTTTGCTTCGTGTCTGAGTATTATTAGGTATTATCTGTATATGTGTAGAAATTATGAGTGGATCGAAACGCAAGAATGAATGAATGAACACTTTATTGTTAACACTTAAATACATTACAGAAAAAATACACAGAAAGGAAAAAAACAAGCGACATAAACTAGTGCAACAAAGGGCGGCCTTATTGCTTATAGCAATCTCTTCCAGACAACCCTTTCATCTGGAGAGGAATTAATAAAAAAAAAAATTGAAAATACGGAGTAAGTAGCAAAAGAGAGTAGTAGACAAAAAAATACTTATCACAAATAATAAATACTTACATAACGAGCTAAAATTCGAATACGTTTAGTACCTACATCCTAATACATAAATAAAAAATATTAAAATAGGATACACTAATACATACAATCTTAATATATATAAATCTCGTGTCACAATGTTTGTCCTCAATGGACTCCTAAACCACTTAACCGATTATAATAAAATTCGCACACCGTGTGCAGTTCGATCCAACTTGAGAGATACGATAGTTTAAATCTCAAATTATAGTCGCAATTTTAATTTATTTAGCCACAGCAACGCGTGGCCGGGCAGCTAGTTTGATATAAATAAACATATATATATAGTAATAAATTAAAACAAAATTAACATCAGAACTACTGCGATGGCACCTATGAAAGGTAAAGCATTTTAAACGCTTTCCTTAAAAACAGCAATAGATGGGGCTTTGCGTATTGGAACAGGCAAAGCATTCCACAATTGGACAGCCCGAAAAGCAAACGACTTGCCATAGAATGTTTCAGAGCGCGCAGAGGGAGACATGAGAGTGAGGTTATCTCGAGACCTAAGAGGAATAGAATGAGAGGAGTGAGAATAACAAAAGAAATCTTTTAAGTAGCGTGGGTGGCAGGATTTAAAAAAATGTTATAAAATAAAGAAAGAATGTGAGCATTCCGTCGAAGGGGAATAGGCAACCACTTGAGCTTATTGCGTAACTGAGACACGTGGTCATATTTGCGGAAGCCGTATATGAATCTTTTGCAATGAATGTGAATGGGATGGATGATTGAGTTTATTAGACGAGAGTGAAGGAGAAAGTACGATTGAGATGATTTTTTAGAAATAGCAGAAGACGACGATAGATCATTAGACGGTGCGCGTGTGTTATTTTTCAATAAAATAATAAGAAAAGAGTTTTCAGTCCAAATCCTAAGTCGAATAGCTAAAAACTAAATAAGTATGTATTTAAAAATATGTGTATGTACTCGTAGTATAAGAAGTCTCTGGCAGCCATATGTCAAGACTCTTTATGGGAACGCGTAAAGATATCGAATTGAAATTTAAACTGTATGCGTATATCTATGGTTTCTTGCAGTTGTATAAAAGAAATACAACAATAACAAACAATTATCGTTTAAAAAGTTAGAGCCATTTGTGTCGTAAAAAGCCGCATATTTTGACACTCACTCAGGGTACTTTCCGTTGACATCTTAATATCTTAATATATATAAATCTCGTGTCACAATGTTTGTCCTCAATGGACTCCTAAACCACTTAACCGATTATAATAAAATTCGCACACCATGTGCAGTTCGATCCAACTTGAGAGATAGGATAGTTTAAATCTCAAATTATAGTCGCAATTTTAATTTATTTAGCCACAGCAACGCGTGGCCGGGCAGCTAGTAGAACTATAAAATTTGGTGAGAAGCATTGTCTTACAGTAGAAATATAGGAATAAATCAGAAAACTATAAATTTTTATTTAAATTACAAAAAATAAGGGCCTCAAAATTCACAAAATAAGGGTTCAAAATTCAAAGTGAGTAAATCGTATCATGTGAGGTATCATATAAAAGAACTTCATTAGCACACGCTAAAACAGGTTTTTAATTATTTTAACAATGTGTAATTTTTGATGTATGACGAGAAAATAGAAAAAAAAACTAACTAACTAAAAAAACTTTTTTGTCGATAGTTTTAGTACAGAGATTTAAATAACTTACTTCCCAATGTTGTGAAATTTTTTGGATTTGTACGGAACCCTCTGTGTGCGAGCCTGACTCGCACTTGTCCGTTTTTTTTGTATGATTCGTCGATATTTTCGCTAATTGTGAACTGAATAAAAATTTTTTTTTAGTTGAATGGATGTTTATTGTACACTTCCGATGTGGTCCCATTTAAATTTTATCGCAACCCGCTAAGCCGTTTTTGAGAAATCACCAATAATGTATTGTAATTTGAGCGAATTATTCGAATTTTGTACACTATGGAAGTTGGTTTTGCTATTTTTTTGCGAAAAATAATTATATAAACAATGCTTGTTACGAAAATTTTCAAAATCGCTTGTCTGAATTCGGTAAATTAAAATTACTTAGTAGTTGTTAAGTGGAATTTAATTTTCTGCTGTGACATCATTATCGAAAATAAATTAGAGTGAAATTGATTTTATCTGAAGGTTCTTCGGGAGGTAAAGCGGCTTAGCATAATTACTTTGATGTCTCGTCCACTACGAGTAGTATTTTGTGAACAAACATGCGCCAGGCAATTAGGCTTACAAAGGACGGTCTTGAGGTGATGGCTCACTGGGAGCAAAATTCAATTTTGATCACTTCTACGCAATATCAATAAGTAGCTACTAGATGTAAATAATTGACTATTCGCATGAAAGTCAGGGTTGGACCTCCCTGTACACGGAGGTGAAGACACAGGCCGAGCACCGCGAGACATGGATGTTGCTCCACCGGCAAGACCCGAGCTCTTAGGAGTGCTCATTTTTTCATGGCGATGAAAAAATCAGATTTCACCCGCGCTTCTTGCATTGCCCGCTATCATCTATGCTGCTTTGTTTAGAGTCGAAAATTGCATGACAAAGCTAATGACGATGTTTGCTTTGAGCTTCAAATTATATTTTTAGGTGGGATTTTATTTATTTATTCAAAATTTAAGCACGTGACAAAAAAATTAACTGATTACTTGACTAGAACATTAGTCTGGCTACGTAATTTGTCAAAAATAATGTGGTGTTGTCGCTGATAATTTCGAGCATTTGAAACAAAATGTATTTTTTATGATGCGAAGTTATTATTTTTTTCTAAAGTAACCATATTATTTTACAAAATTATACGCAGTTACTCTGCTACAATAGGTTTTTTCCTTTCCTATAGTATTTTTTTAATATGGATATTTATGTTCGTTATCGTTACACCACGTCTTTAAAAATACACCTTTCGCTTGATTTTGGCATTAGGCGCCCCCTTGAATTATGAATGAATGAAAGTCGTAAAAATCTCTGAAAAATACTGGAAAAATTTGGGCACACTTTTAGTCGTACCTACGTAAAAAAAAAACGATTATGATTTTATTTTAAATACTTAGATGTTTAAATGATTTTGTTTTAAATAAAAATACTTAGAAATGTGCGCTGCTTTGCCGGTACATGTACCTACTACAGAAACGCGCTGAATGCAAGCTGCTTCCATCTGGTCTTATTGGAAAGGTATAAGGAAGGTCTAATCGCGTCAGTGCATTTCTTACACCTGGTTTAATGGTGACATATAGATAATGATGTAGGCAAGTTCGCATAAGCTAGGTCTGGTGCCAGAGTTTTTAAGCCAGCTCAGACATGGAACGGTTCAAATAACACTAAATTTAACTGTACTGTACTGTATCAGCCTTATAATAGTCCACTGCAGGATGTAGGCCTACCCACGAAGGGTGATATTTAACATGTCATCCGAATTACAGTAATGCCCAGTTGTAAAAGCCACCCACAATCAATCATCTGTGAAGACTGACCGTGCTTTCGTCAATAGCTGATAAACCCATAGTCAAACTACGCTATGAGCAATATATTGATTGACTATAGCTTTACCCGCGTTTTTCTACAGGATTCTTATTTTTGTTTCCAAATAAAAGTAGTCGTTTATGACACTCTGCGCCCTTTGAATTAAATCGTCCCTAAAATAAATTGTTCTGTGTTCTCAGATGTAAATAAATTAAATAAATAAATAAATATTTTGATACATCTTACACACTGCCTCTGACCCCAAACTAAGCAAAGCTTGTGATATGGCTGCCAGAGGCAGATATACTACATATTATACTTATTTTTAAATACATACTTATATAGCTAGTAACTAAATAACACCCAGACACAGAGCAAACACTTATGTACATCACATAAATATTTGCCCTGGGTGGGGATCGAACCCACGCCTCTTTGATCCAGAAGTTAGGGTCACTAACTACTGAGCCACCGAGGCAGTCAAATGATGAGATGTTCTTGAATAACAAACAAATCAACAAAGAACAAATCTACTTTCGAATGTATGATATTAGTACCTAATGATTACGATCAATTGCTCCCAGTGTGTTAAAACTTAACACGGTCTTGTGAAATACTATACGTTTGGTCCTTCCGCTCGTTACGCCTACCAAAAATCCTCGATTAAGCTTGGTAATTAATTTTCGTAAGCTGTTTAGATATACGCACTAAATTGCGGAAAATATATTGTGGTGCGACTGATATTATCTCCTGGAAATAGGATATAGTAAAGAAATGACGCTGAAGAACGAGATATATATTCTTATCATAAGAAATATTTCATGGATAATTGGATACACAACTTTCTGTTTTTCGTGCTGGTTATGATATGATAAACAAACTGAAGAACTTCTTAAGGAGTCTCCGCTACTTAATTATGGACAAGAGAAGTGAGTATTGAAAATCTATTTTAGATATACTCCTAGATAGAGCCAGAGCCACAGGACCGTTACTGGTGTGTTGCCTACTCCGTTTTGAGGCGTCTTCAATTTATCGTAAAGCTTTGCGGAAAAAAATCTGTTAGAATAGCATTTTACGTACCACTTGGTAGAAATGCACGATCTACATACTTGGAGTTTTCCTGTGTTGTTAAATTAGATTCAGGGAGAGCCGTAAATGAATTGAAGCCAAACGCATTGACATACTCGTAGCCTTGTTTGTATAACAAATTAAAAAGACAGTGGAAACTGCGAGAAAATATAGAAAATCATAACTATTTGCCTCCTCTATGCCAATTTATTTCATAGTCAGTTATCTTATAAATAACTAGGTTTTGCGCGCGGCTCCGCCCGCGTGGTATTTTAGTGCTATCCCACAGGAACCGTTTATTTTTTCGGGATAAAAAGTAGCCTATGTCACTTTCCAGCCTTTAAACTATATCCATGTCAAAACTCAAGTCAATCCGTTGCTCCATTGCTGCGTGAAAGATGAACAAACCAACAAACTTGTCGAATTTATAATATTAGTATGATATTGTTTTTAAACTATCGCGATGTGAACACATCTTGAATCTTAGATATCATACTAATTATTAAAAGACATCACGTCACATTGACAGTCATTGACAGTGACATTCAATTCTGTCTATCTATTCAGCCTGTTCCATCTACTGCTGAGTATAGCCCTCCTCTCCTTCTCGCCATTCTTTACAGTCCTGGGCTAGCCTCATCTATTCAATTAGAATGATTATTTTGCTATCCACATGCTGTACACGTGGTCTATGTGTGTCCACATGGATGTATTGTCAAATCCACTTTTCTCTAGTGGAAAAAAAAGTTTTAATTATTTAACTCTACCATCTCTTATCTTATATTATATCTTTCTCATCCAAACTAATTCGCGCATCAAAGCTCAACATGACAGCTACAGCAGTTCCAAATTGTAAACACGTACTGTACCGACTTAATCCAGCCATTGTTAATAAATGAGCAAGTAATTACAACTGGATTTGATGAGCATTCATCATAAGACATTCACAAGACGTGGGAGTGTGTTGTTTGCAATGCATTAAGAAATACGGTGGATATAGATACGAATTAGACGTGCTAGCTGCTTAATTGAGCTAGTAAAAGCTGTGCTATTTGTATTCCAAGAATTAAAAAGCTTTTCTAAGCGAACTGTAGATTTTAACGTCTTTTTTTTTAAAGAAATAAAAATGTTTGTTTTGTTTATTGTTTCGTGTTTAAAAACTAAAATATATACTTACGACCTACATCTCCTCCTCCAGTCGATTTCCTCATGTCTGAGGGTCGTGACCACCACCTTCTACCAATCTCTCCCGGATGATTTTCTTCCACTCTTTCCGGTCCTCGGCGACATGCAGCGCGTCGTACACTGAGGAATCCAAAATGGTGCGGATCTGGTCGGACCAACGCATCGGACTGCGGCCTCGAAGACGTTTCCCCTCTACCTTGCCAGTAACCATTAGCTTTTCAAGGTTATCACCGTCTTTTCTAGCAATATGGCCAAAGTATTCAAGAACGCGTTTAAGGCATATAGTTGATAGCCTAGTCTTGACCTTGAGCTGTTTCAATATTGATGCGTTGGTACGATGTGCTGTCCAAGGAATTCTTAGCATTCTTCTCCAGCACCACATTTCGAATGCGTCGACACGCCCGCGATCTGCTGCCTTGAGGGTCTACATCTGAAGCTGAGACATTGCTCCCTTAGCCATCCCAATGCGGCGTCGTATATCAGCTTCACAGGAACCATTATTGCATATATTAGAGTCGAGATATATGAATTCGTCAACAGTCTCAAGATTCAGCATACCAGTGAAATTCAGTATCTTCGAGCGGTCAACTACCATGATCTTAGTTTTGGCTTTATTGATGGAAAGGCCCAAGTTGTTGCTTATCTGTTCCATTTTGTTGAGAAACAAATACATTTCTGCTTCGCTGGCCGCTATTAAGGTTGTGTTATCGGCATACCTGAGATTTGTGACTTTTACTCCGCCAATGCTCACACCTCCATCCCAGCCGTCGCAGGTTTGTCTCATTATGAATTCGCCATAAGAATTAAATAAGATCGGCGAAGCAATACAGCCTTGGCGAACGCCTTTTCCGAACCGAAATGGCTTGGAGACAGTTCTCTCAATCCTGACTACTCCTTCACTCATATGGTACAGGCTTTGTCTACTGACTAGCTACTGACTGGCTCGTCAAGTGGTTGGGCACCCCCAATTCCGTCAATATTTCCCATAAAGAGCTCCAATTCACGCAATCGAAAGCTTTGCTGTAATTAACGAAACACATGACGACTGGAATATTGTATTCGTACGCTTTCTCGATAACTTGTCTTATATTTAAGATTTGCTGGCGCGTACCTTTTCCTTTAACAAAGCCCGCTTGTTCCTGCGGAATTTGCCGATCAACGTAATGCCGAATCCGGTTGTTGAGGATGTGGAGCAGGACTTTGCTAACATGCGATATAAGTGCTTAAGTTCTGTAATTGTCGCACTGTTTCGTTGACCCCTTCTTGTGTAACGGTAAAACGACAGAATTTGTCCAGTCCTTAGGCCACTCACCACTTGTCCAAACTTTGTTGCAGATGTCATGCAACATACTAATGCCACTATCTCCCAAGATTTTCAGTGTTTCCGCGGTGATAAGGTCAGGCCCAGGAGCTTTCCCAGTTTTAATAGAGCGCAATGCAGATTCGACCTCAGATCTCAAAATATCAGGTTCCCTCTCGACACTACTGTGCACGGTAGTACTATCCGTATTTGTCTGTGCGAAGTCCTTATAAAGTTCTTCGCAATAGGAGCGCCATCTCTCCGCAATCTCATCCAGCTGATGCAAGAGCCGTCCGTTAGCATCTTCAACCACCCACGTCTTGGGCTTGAACTTTTTAGTGAGTAGACGGACTTTCTTGAAAAGATCAGCTGTCTGATACCTGAGAGCATGATTCTCTATGTCAAGACACATACCGTCTATAAACTTGTTCTTATCCTCTCTACAACATGCGTCTATTGACTTGCACAGAAGATCATATTCGCGCCTCACCTCAGGATTTTGCAACCCCTTAACTTTAATTTACTTCCTCTGTTGAGTGAGCGCCCATGTGCGGTCCGAAATCCAAGGTGTCTTTTTTGGATTTGGTTTCTGGGTGGTCCGCAACTCACTCAATGATTCATTAATTATATTTTGAAGGTGATAGAACCGACATCTACTACACTGTATTTAAAACTAAAACAAATTAATAACTAAACCTGAACTAATAAAAAAACTGGAAGAAGTGCATCGTTACGATATATTTTTATTTTAATACATCTACCTAGTATTTTTTTTTGTTGTAGCTAATAATGCTCGAATCAATTTTCGTGATTTCGCAGAAATATGAAATCTCACAGATTTCTAAGTAGCTAGCTCCTAGCTCGTTCTCCTAAGCTACCTTAGTATGCGACCACGAAAAGCCACGAAAATAACACGACATGTGAAAAAGTTCAGTTCAGTTCATTTATTCTCACATAGGTACAATAATGCACACTTATGAATGTCAAAGGTAAACAATAAATTAACATAAAACAATAAAACTAACAGAATGAATACATTTTCATTTACAAATATTGTCACATGTCAGTTTACGCAAGGAATTTTTGTCACACATAAAATGTTTTACACTATAGTATGCTTTTTGTATAAGAAAATCTTTGATAATATTTTCATGCATTGTTTCATTTTTCTTTGTCAAATTTTCAGGTATTATATTGTAATAGCAAATACTAATTCTTACAAGGAATTGTCGGTTTTAGCGAGTCTCGCTTTTGGTAGAACAATTTTGGAGTTATTCCTTGTATTGTAGGTATGAATATCATTACGTATTTTAAATTTGTGCAGATTCTTACGCGCGTGCATAATATTTAAGAAAATATATAAGCTAGGTAGTGTCATGATCTTTAAGTGACAGATATAGTACAGATACTTAGCCATAATTCTGTCTTGTTCTGATACGTAGAACGAAATATTTCGTGACATGCATCCTAGCCCGGTAGGCTAGGTGTATCACAGCTGTCGTGAAATTATAATTCTTGTCAAGACAGATGTGAACCTCATTAAATATCCCTATATCGTAAAGTAATTATGAATTCTCGAATAACCCAAACTTTGTTGTAAAGCTCATCCTTCGAGAATTATGGCGTACTTAGGTATGATTGAAATTGTCTCGGGTCATTAACTTTCCAATTAGAATTTGGGGATCGGTAAATGACCTTTTCCCTTGTGGAAAAACTTTTTAAAGGGGCATTTTCAATTTTCTTCATACATTAAGACCTAATCTCCACCAAAACTGGGCAGGGCTGTTAATTTATTAAATTAAAAGATTTATTGTTTCCTAAAAAGTAAGTAAGTTTGTATAGACCGGGTGGCTTGCCCTGGTGTCAGAGTTTTTAGGCCGCTTGAAGGGTTTCTGACATGGCTAAACGGTTAAAACAACCGGGTCCTACAATTTAACGTGTCATGCAAGCCACGGTAGCGCTCAGTTGGAAAATGCCACCCGCGGTTACCCATCCAAATACTGCCCGTGCGGAACGTTGCTTAATTTCTTTGTTTTCTGAGAAATATAAGAATTTGGCACACTGCATGCGTTCGGCGGTCTACGGTCAGGTCGAATTGAACGCAGTCCGCATTATGTATGAACAACGTTTTCGGTTTCTATAGGTGTATATTATTTACAGATATGCGATCTGACCATGCGATCTGTTAGGACGACCTTGGATTTAGGGTTCTTTTGAAAGTGAAGGCAGCGTTTCAAAGATATATCACTGTTTAATTAGACACACTTTTAGATTACAAATTAAAATGTCACATTTGTAAAAAAATAAACGTACGTAGAGGACGCTAATATGGGGGTCCCGGTAAAAATTAAAAACTTGAACAAAACTTTCGGAGAGCCTGGATAATGTCCCAGCTTTTGGAAATAGATTGGACGGCGACTCAGGGGTAACTAAAGGGGCGCTGAAGGAAAACCAGTATTTATACTGATTCTGGAAACTAAATCAGAAATAAATGATTTTAAAGAAAGACGGCTGTTGACAATCCAGGAATATTTATGAAAAGTGGATACAGCGGATGCAACTTGATTTTATGGGTCTGGTACAGGGCTGTACTCAAAGCAGGGGCGGTTTGAGGAGATATATAGGTACTCGTAACAGATCACGCAGCCCTGCCCGCATCGCCCAGTCCGCTGACCGGTTCCCCTGACCGGACAGCTGACCGATTACCCTGACTGACAATGTTGTTCATAAATAATGCGGGCTGCGTTCAATTTGACCGCTGACCGAAAAACGCATCCAGTGTGGCAAATCCTTTAATCTAAAGCTTTCAAGTCTTCTCCGAATGAGACTGAGTTTTGAGTTCTTCACTATCCAAATATGACATTTCTGCTAAAATATTACGGAATACAATGTTTTCCTCATTTCCGCATACTTTCGCTCCGCTTCACTCCGTTTCGGTGGAGTGTGGGTTTCCTGAGAAATGTAATTTGGAGCTTTTCAAAGTCCTCTCCAACTGCGACTGAGTTGTATTCTTCACTAAGCAAAAATGGCAATTGTGCTATAATAGTTTACGGACTTCAATGCTTTATAAAATATATGTAACTATGCTTCACTGATTTCCGAATACATCTGCTCCGATTTCCTCAGTTTTGGTGGAATATGGAATTCAGACTTGAAATGGAAGAGCAATGGGTTTTGAGATATCGACCATTCTATTATTAGGAATACCGGTTCCTTTTAAGTACACAGAGTTTGTTTGTCTAATTGTCAGTTCTTTGCCTATTCAGACTATTTATAAGTTCACTTTGAAAATTTTAGTCTAAATTTGTCTTCTGATATTATGTTCTTAAAAACGATCACAGAAGGTTTTTTTTTACACTACATTTAGATAAGAAACTAGTCAGGATTATTATTATTTTTTGTAGTTATTTGGGACTAATATGTCAATTGAATGGCGTTCATTGCAAAAAATTTGAATAACACTCCAACTAAAAAATAAATTACAACTACTGAACCACTATATGTACAAACAAAAACATATTTATGAAAATATTAAATACATTCGACCAAGTAAGAGTTGGACTCGCGCATGAAGTGTTCCGTATCGCACGGGAGCCCTTCGGCAAAAAAATCACGTTTGTTGTATGGGAGCCCCGTTAAATATTTATTTTATTCGGTGCTCTCGATATCACTATAACAGTCACCAAAGCGCCACCCTTTTATGGTGGACATCCCACGTGCTAGAACCAAGCGTTTTGAGTCCACATTCCTCATACGAACTGCCAGAATGTGGAACGCTTTGCCTGAGTCTGTCTTTCCGTTAAAGTACAATGTAGGTGTCTTAAAATCTCGAGTAAATAGGTATCTTCTAGGTAAGCGTGCTATATCCTAGACCACATATCTGCTTAACATCAGGCAGTGTGTAGTCAAAAGCAAACCTGTTTGAAATAAAAAAAAATCGCTCAGCTCACCTACATTCTAAACGAAACCGCATTACGAGTAATAAAGCTATCGCACAAACAAATCACGTAAAGTGCTATTCCCGTTTAATTGCCTATAGCTATTAATACCAGGTATTTGTTGGCTATTTTTAAGGCGGCCTTGGAGGAACATCAAATACTCGATCATCAAAGCAAACGGCTAGTGTGTGGACGAGACTAACAAGATTCGAATACTGATGGTAACAAACCATTGAGATAAACGATTTTAACTCTAGAGGTGGTGATGTAACATTTTAACAGCCTTTTAGCGGTGCTACAGATTTCAGCATTGAATAGGTATATATTATAAAATTTTAAATTAATCAATCTTTAATCATAATAAAATCCTTAACTTAAAAAACATTAAAATTAATATAAATTACTTTTTGTAAGGTATTAAATTTACATTCCCATGTCGACGGTGTGAATTGTATTTCTGATTTACCAAGAAATTTTGTAAGTACTAATACGATATACTAGCCGCTGGAGGTTTCACATACAATCGTACATACTCATCGAAATCACTTATTTACCTATGTGGAGCTTCACGGTACTGTTACGAAATTCACTTAATTTTCTCATATATTGCTGAAGTATCCAGTAATATGAACACACATATAAAATCATCCCATAATATAAACAAAAGAAATAGTAATTAACGATTAAGTAAATCACGCGTTACAGTAACTATTATTTTCACGCCCATGGCAACTCTCTGTGATCTGAGATCACAGACGACGCACGACGAGCGAACGAGAGATTTTGCGCGTGAGTGGCGGCGTCACGTACGTTATGTTGGTAGCATTTGGTATTCTCTATGAGCATTGAATTAGTTCCCAATTTGAGCCGCACGCGGAATTATTTTGGCGACGACTTCTACGACCGATCCGACATACTTTTATGCGGGAGCGAGATAGTTGCGAAATAAAACAACATTAAATATCATTCTAGTGCTTATAAAGTATAATGAATTCATAATAATTTGGAGGCATTATACCTAAACGTAAACGATTTGTTTCATTTGAAACAAAATATCAAGAGGAAGTATCTAAAAATTACTTAATTTATATAAATTATTACCTTATACTAAAAGTAAATAAGTACCTTATTTTATCTTAAGGGAAATAATCAAATGATATTTTGTCACACATTGTTGTCATACAGCCATAAACAGCACAAGTCCTCGCCATTGTAACAGTCTCTGTAATTTTTGTTGGAAAAATCACCGGCCGGTGCAGCCCGCGCGCAGTATACAAAATCTGTCTATGGACGCTGGGTGGAAGTGAGGAAGACTCAAACGGGTGGGGGGTAACGAGTGGCCGTTCTATACGTAGTATTATTATATCTTCTTTGCTACAATGTAAATATTATTGTAGCTTTACTATTGAAAAAACGTGAAACGGACCAATTGGTTGTGTATTTTTAAATTTCTGATAGGTTTGCGTTTGACTACACACTGTCTGAAGGGAATCAAAAGTACCTACGGCACAATCAGTTGAGCATAGTAGTTGTGCCTTGGGTCCGGAAGGTTTTGAGACACAACTGATTGATTCGTTGGGAAAAAATGTATGTATGTATCGTTAACTGACGAAAATTAGACGCAAATAGCCACTATAGCTATTTGCGTAATATGGTTTACTTTCAGTGCCAAAACAAACTAAAAACGAATAAACCCATGAAAGAAAGGAATTTATTAAAAACTCACATATTTTATCTTAATTTATCTAAGGCATGACCGAGGCTACTTTCACCATTGATAAGTTGCATCTGGTTCATAACTTTGTCATTGATGATCTGATCTTTTTTACGTTTTGCGGAAACGCCTTTTGCTATTTGCATTTTAGAAGTGGATACAAATACTTTAAGAGCATTCAGTAGGCGCCAAACATTGACTGTGTTTTTGTTCACGGCTTTATTTAATTTGCTGTGCCATCCTTCTAAGTAGTTATTTGTTCTATGACGCTCACCAAATACGGACAGAACAGACAGCACATTACACTTTTTATAAAAGAGGTGATCAATGTACTTTGTAATGATGACAAATCTAAAGTGCAACACTTGAATAAAGAGGTTTACTTTCAGTGCTTGAGAGAATTGAAGTAGTTGTACTATGGGGAATCAAAGTGGTTTCAGAGTTTCCTACAACTCAACCAGATCGGCATAGTAGTTGTGCAGAAGGTCTGGATTGAGTCGCAGGGAACTCAGTTTTGTAGAAGGGAATCAAAAGTGACCACGGCACAATCAGTTGAGCATAGTAGTTGTGCTTGGGTCCGGAAGGGATTTTTGCACGTTTTTATGTTTAATCACGGGAAGTGACTCACGTAATTTAATATTCGTAACGACTGTAGTTACGACCGCGTAGTGCTAGCGAGCGGACTAGTCTCGCCAAACACTGGTTATGTTATTTTATGGATATACAGTTATCCACCAACCTGCACTGGGCCAGCGTGGTGGATATGGCCCAATCACCCTTCGTGGGTAAGCCTACGTCCTGCAGTGGACTATTAAAAGGCTGATACAGTACAGTACAGTTATCTTTTATGACAAATATTAATAATAACATAAAGAAATAAATTTATCTAACTTAACATATTTATATCAGCCATATGAACGTCCAGTCCTGAACACAGGCGTGTCCAAAGAGGAATTAGCCGTGGACTACCTGCTTTCGCACAACTAGTTGTGGCGATCAGGAATATTATTTTAAAAATTAGACCGGTCAAAAGCGGCTTGATTATATCGTTTGTCTATCTAGTCAGTGGATCTAGTGGTAGATGAGCCGGTAGGTACGTGGTCTCCATTCGAGAACTTTACGGACTTATCGGCCATCCGTTCTGCGAGCTATGTCATGTCTATTGCATTTCAACATTGTAAGTCAACGTGTCCTCACAAAGTAATGCGTATGTCTATGTCAATAAAGTTTAAATTAAAATACTGAAGAAATTTATCGGTTTAGGAAATAATAAATTCTAAATTGTATGAAGTATGAGTGAATTATAGAGGTAGGCGTCTTGTTAACGAACCACCTGGAAAATATCACACCTTTGCCAGTAGGTACTATTATTTCTTCCGCATACCATAATTTTAGACCCAAACTACAAAAGTGAAAAGAAGTGAACATTTGCAGAGTTTGGAAGAGCGTAAGTCCACTAAATAAATGTCATATTTGCAAACCAAAAAAATATGATGAATGATTTTATTGAAACGTCATTATATCAGTTGTCATTTAAAATTATATCAGGAACAGAGCTATTACAACACATCAGGAAAAATAATTAACTGTGTCATTTAGATTTTGTGAGCTTTAAACAACGCTTTAAATCAGTTCATTCACAAATAGATTCTGCTATATAAACAACAACATATCAACTTTTAATGAGATTACATCATAAATATAAAATGAAATAAATTATTACAAAAATATAACTTTTAAATACAAGATTTTGAGATCCTGGATATCAAATAGCAGCAGAGTACCAGCCAAGACAAGTAAAACGAGCCCAAACACGACGGTTCTTGTTTAGTACAAGAGTTTCTATCCACCTTCCGACTCCATCATCAAATTAGCCCCAGGGTACTATGATATTGTATTTTCACGCAATAAACATACGCGTACAAAATTTCAGGTTAATCAAAAACCGGGAAGTTGGTCAAGTTTAACTTGCAAGATTCCAACCGAACTTACATACATACATACATTGCAAGTTATATAAAAGCTTGTAAAATAGTTAAAAAGATAAAATGTAAAGATTTTATTTATTCTTTTTAAGAAATGAGACACACAGCATCGCTTACTTGCTCAAATTTGTACAAAATCCAAGTAAATATAACACATTTAAATACATTTTGCTAAAAAATTAAATACACACAGTTTCTACAAAATGACAACCGAAACGGCAAGAGAATCAGCAATGGAAGAAAACTAATGAGGGTAGGAAGGTTTTCCCATTTTTAAAAACAGTATTTATATACCCTTTAGACATTGTAACTTTTTGAAATTCTTATTTACTTTGCCGAGCAAAGCTGTCGCAATTAGATAGGCTTAAAGCCACCGCAAGGGTTGGCTAAAACTTGCTGCGGTGTTGACATTTCACCTTAATAAGAATTTAAATAAAAACTGGCTAAGTAGGCAATGAGGGTTTTGTGCCAAATGAGTTGCATTTTTTTTTATCTGGGATAAGTTTGTTTGCTATTTTTGGAGATTAAAGCCAGTGTCAATAAGAAATCTTGAAGGTTTCTACAGATATGATTATAACGTTTCAAAAATTGGGCTCTAGATATTACGCCTCCTATGTTTAATTTTCAAAATTTTAAAGATTTATATTGCGGTTCACATACATTTCCAAGTGTATAGTTATTATTATGACTGAACTACGCAGCGTTGCTAATGCATATTTTCCTAAGTTAAAAATTCAAAGTGAAATTTTTCATATTGGGGAGAAAAAAGTATCCACATTTCCCACAAATTCCCCATGTAAAGTTTTAGTGACTAATATAGTCAACTTGAACAATATTTTAATGTAAGTTCTAAAGGGATGTTGCTACATCCCTAAATAAAATAGTGTTATATAATAATCCGTAATTTGTGAGCAATCGGTAATCCTGCCAATTATTCAATTTCTTCGTCGTTTAACGTTTTATCTCAAAGAGTTATCTTTGTGATAAGCATTTCAAAAATCTGAAGCGAACGCAGGATTTGAACCTTGCCCCTTCGGATCACTAGCCCGACGCTCTAACCAACTGAGCTAGCTCGCCTCCTACGCAAGCTTCAAATTTCTGAAGTGCTTACATTTCCCAACTTATAGCGTTGGTGGCGCCACCTGTGATACCCGTATTAGACAGGTTATCACTCAACTAGAAGTTATTAGAACTTCTAAAGATTGACGAGAGATGACGCACTGCTAAATCAATGTTATGATGTTTATTTTAAGTGCTTTCCACACTAGATTTTTATCTCAAAGAGTTATCTTTGTGATAAGCATTTCAAAAATCTGAAGCGAACGCAGGATTTGAACCTTGCCCCTTCGGATCACTAGCCCGATGCTCTAACCAACTGAGCTAGCTCGCCTCCTACGCAAGCTTCAAATTTCTGAAGTGCTTACATTTCCCAACTTATAGCGTTGGTGGCGCCACCTGTGATACCCGTATTAGACAGGTTATCACTCAACTAGAAGTTATTAGAACTTCTAAAGATTGACGAGAGATGACGCACTGCTAAATCAATGTTATGATGTTTATTTTAAGTGCTTTCCACACTAGATTTTTATCTCAAAGAGTTATCTTTGTGATAAGCATTTCAAAAATCTGAAGCGAACGCAGGATTTGAACCTGGCCCCTTAGGATCACTAGCCCGATGCTCTAACCAACTGAGCTAGCTCGCCTCCGACGCAAGCTTCAAATTTCTGAAGTGCTTACATTTCCCAACATATAGCGTTGGTGGCGCCACCTGTGATACCCGTATTAGACAGGTTATCACTCAACTAGAAGTTATTAGAACTTCTAAAGATTGACGAGAGATGACGCACTGCTAAATCAATGTTATGATGTTTATTTTAAGTGCTTTCCACACTAGATTTTTATTTCAAAGAGTTATCTTTGTGATAAGCATTTCAAAAATCTGAAGCGAACGCAGAATTTGAACCTTGCCCCTTCGGATCACTAGCCCGACGCTCTAACCAACTGAGCTAGCTCGCCTCCTACGTAAGCTTCAAATTTCTGAAGTGCTTACATTTCACAAAGATAACTCTTTGAAATAAAAATCTAGTGTGGAAAGCACTTAAAATAAACATCATAACGTTTAACGTTTTGTAAGAAACAGCTGTTTTTTTCCTGATTTCACTCTTTAGGAGCACCTAACGCCGATTTTGCAAACCCTATACCCTGGGACTATTACTATTAGACAGCTCTTTATTATAACTTCCATCCTAAGCAAGCCTAGTTTGAGTCATTATTTTATGGCCTAAAAGTTCCTTTGAGTCATCATCTCTACGCCTAACGGTTAGTTTGAGTCATTATCCCAGCTCAGACTGTCTTAAAAGTGTCATAAAAGTCAGATCTCTAGAAGTGCAAAACGTTGTTAAGGTTCTACGATAAATAAGATCTAGGATTCTTTACGTACTCTCAGTAGGTCAGTACTTGCGGGACCTATTTTACTGAAGAGTCGGAAATTACTTAGACCCAAAACATCATCACGTAGGCGAAAGAGTCTAGTTTTGGGCTAAAGATTTACATTTTAATACTATCTTAGTTTATTTTCTTGGTCCTTACCAAGTTAAGTAGGTTCTTAGGTTTTAGGTACAGAAAGACTTATTCTACAAATGGAAAATTAGAATAACACTTAATTTTCAAATTCCATGCAGCGGAGATGCGAATGTTGATGGATGTGCAGAGTGACAATAATGGATAAGATTAGAAATGAGTAAATTAGAGGAATTCTGAAAATAGCACCAGTAACTGAGAAATTAATTAATAATTTTATTATGTGTAATGTGACTGAGTGTCCAGGCTATCTTAGTATGAGCATAATTATCATGAGACGGGAAGAGAGTCATGTCACCAAAAGAACCGTAAACATGATGGTAAGCGGTAAAGATGGGAGCATGACCAAAAAAGTGTGGATGAACTGTTTGAAAGATGTTATGCGAGAGAAAGAAGTTGATGATGAGATAACGTATGAGATGGGGTGAAGTGGCGAAAAGAAACGTACCAACCCCAACTAGTGAGATAAAAGCAGGATGACAATGATGACTTAATTTTCAAAATAGAGTCAGTTGGGATAACAAATAAGTTGTCAAAAACGTATCGAGAGTTTGTGTATTTAAATCAGAATAGGTTAATAATAGATTAGTACTTTAGGTGTGCTGCGTTCATAAGAACTGGAAGCTCCTGTCTATTTATTATAAATAAAATCTAATCAATGTGTATTGCATTTCTGTATGTGGTTATTAGTTAAACCAGTACTTGTTTCTCAATTACTTAGACTGAAAGTTATGAAAGCTATACAAAAAGCCTATGTCAGAACGTAGGAACAAGCAAGCACTCATCAAGCTTACTTGCGATTTAAAGCGTCAATTTGTCTCAGAAGAAAATCATAAAATATAATGACCTGAGTTTGCACAAAAACATCTTGTTCAAAACACTTTCAAAGAAAATTTTTGCAAGATTTTCTTCATTTTGTTTTTTGCCATGTCATTTCAATCCAAACAACATTCCAAAGCTTTTGTAGATTACATTCTCTGATAACTTTTTGCGACTGATTAAAACTTTTTGCCGTTGTATCCGACTTAAATTGGCCTAAATACTGCTCGCAGAATACAAAACACACGTTTGGTAGCTGTTGTTTCCTCTCTTAGGGCTTTTTTATTTTGTTTGTGTAACTCCTTTCCGCTATCTGTATTGATTGTATGGAGTGTTCTGTTTTGGCCAGTGTTTTTATATTTGTTGTTATGTGAAACGACTTTCAGATCGGTAAATAAAGCACTGTTTTTCTAGGACCTGTCCTTCATGTAGCGGTCGTAATAAAATGACGTCACTAGAACGTTGTCTAGTCTATGCAAACAAGCGCTCGTAAAGTGGTTTGACTAGGTGTCCGTTAGCGATGATCGAAGTTAAGCAACGTTCAGCACGGTTTTTTTTTCTTTTATTTCGCATAAGTTCACATTTGACTACACACTGCCTGATGTTAAGCAGATGTGCGGTCTAGGGTGTCGGGATTTGAAGACACCCACGTTGTACTTTAACGGGAAGACAGACCCAGGCAAGGCGTTCCACTTTCCGGCTGTTCGTATGTGGAATGAGGATTCGAAACGCTTGGTTCTAACGCGCAGAATGTTCAACATGAAAGGGTGGCGCTTTGGTCGCATCTGTCTAGCCGTACGATAGAAGAAAGGGTCAGGGGGGACCAGATTGTGCAACTCCTGGGCGCACTCTCCGAAGTGTATCCGGTAAAAGGCCGACATACACGCTACCTTGCGACGATGCTTAATACTTTGCAGCTGCGACTTAGTCAAGGTCAGTCTTCACATGGGTGACCGCGGTTGGTATTTACAACTGAACACTGACCGTGGCTCAAATGACACAATAAATTGACTATTAAATAACATATTAAGTTGTATTAACCGTTTAGCCATGTCAGAGGCCTTCAGGCCACTTAAAAACTCTGACACCAGGGCTAGCCCTTATGTATTGATAAATGAACTAAAACTTAAGAAGCCAGTTATGCCGGTTGCTGACCAAGTGCTAATCTAAGTTCAAGTTAAGACATTAAGAAGGCAAGTAGTAAGTATCGCCGGACGTACCGCCAAAGGAACTAAAACTTACACGATAAGTTTGAAATCATTAAATCGCGCCAAGTGAAAAAGAAATATCATTGCCTGTAGCATCAACTATCGAAATTCATGTATTAGTATATATTTACAAAACCTAAGTCAGTAAAATTCATAGTATTGTATACTGGTACGGCGGGCAATTTCCAGTAGGTGTTTTATCAAAGGCTGTGTAACATTAAACATTCTCCTTCCTGATTTGCACATCATAATTCAGGCTTGTGTTTTATGAAAATAATACGGAATGAAGGCGAGGTGGTATATTATTTTAATAAATAACCAGATTTCACGCGGCGCGGCTGTCGACGTGTGCCCGCGTCGTCGGGGAGGCCAGATAACGTTATATTTATGTTGCTTTTAAGTAAATTTAGGAAAGGTTTAGAAAAAAGGTCATTTTGTTATATGATGAATATTTGACTCAAAGAGCTTAATTATTATATGTAAAAAAGTATAAGCTATACAAGTCATAGCTTAAGTGACTCAAAGTGCTATTATATGTAAGAAAATATAAGCTATAGTCATAGCTTAAGGTGGATTCAATGAGTCGCGCGCGAAATCCAAATATTTTTGGGATTTTTTGGTATTTACACACAAACTGCTGACTGTAACTTTACAAAAAATCATTTAGCGGTCACGGATAGGTACTGTACTGTACTGTACTGTACCAGCCTTTTTTATAGTCCACTGCAGGACGTAGGCCTACCCATGAAGGGTGATTGGGCCATATTCACCACGCTGGCCCAATGCGTGTTGGTGGACGCCATCTTACCTCACGATGTCAGTGGTGTAAAATTCCGTACATAAATTCCAAAGAACTCATTGGTACGGGACCGGGGATTTGAACCCACCACCTCACGATTGTAAGGCGGATGTCACTACCTCTTGAGCACCACGGCTTAATAGTAATTAATAGGTATTGTTGACGAAATATATACACGTAGAAACCAAAATAGTGGCCAGTTTATGCACAAGAGTCCACTAACTAAAAACTGTGGTGAAAATCAGTTGATGCACTTTCGTGCTTAACCTGACCACTAATTTGGTTGATAAGTGTATGTAACTTGTCAACGCAACCTATTAATTTGTAGTTTATCTGTAAATGCCAAAAATCCCAAAAAATATTTGTATTTCGCGCTCTGACCGAGACGATCACCCTTAAGCTCAAATTATTAATAGATGGTAAATGTACTGTTCCGGCATTTTGATAGTTCCCTGTTGAATACAATTAAGCCATCTCATGAAGAGTGACTGGACCATATCTGCCTCGCTGGCCTAGTATAGTTTGGTAGATTCAAAAGAAAATTCCACTTTGATTTCGCATCAACGAAATCACATGGTAAGAAAATTGTTAAAAATAAAAATTGCACAGACATACAGCTATTTTACACGATAACTTAGGTAAAACTTGCTTATAAACTTATTTTGAAAATATAACTTTTTAAATACAAGCTTTTAGGATCCCGAATATCATCATACACGAATATATGTACCTATATTATGTAGCTATGTGCTAGTCAAGACAAGTAAATTGAGCCCAAACAAGACGGGTCTATCTTATTTAGTACATGAGTTCCTATCCTATCCTAGCTTCCGACTTCATCATACAATCAGCTCCATGGTACCATATTATGGCATTGTCACGCGATATCTATGCGTGCAAAATTTCAGCTCAATCGGAAACCGGGAAGTTGGTCAAAGGACATGTCCACATAATGTATGGAGGCTGGTATAATAATAATCATAAATTCGAACCACAACACTCGTTACATTTCGAGAAACTTCATATTTTTCTGAGTCTATTACATACTCGTAAGTTAAAAATATAAAGGAGCCCTCCGATTTTTTTTAAATTAATTTTGAATTTATTAAATTTATAAATAAATATATTTGGCACAATAGGTAGTTTATCACTACCAACCCTGATTAAGTAACCCCCTAATTGTTAAATAAAAGCATTTTTACCTATTAGACACACTTTTTAAGTGTTTTTTTGTCACATTGTACCTACTAACTGGTCACACTGGTAGGTAATTTTAGCAAATTAAGAGATGAATGTAGAAGAATCAACTACGAATGGAAGTAAAATCACGATAGAAGCACTTGATTATTGCTAAACTAGTAAAAATAAAAAGCAGTAATGTTTTTTTTCATATAATTTACTTTTCACATTTAAAAAAAAATTGAGAGACGGAAAAATCTAAATCTAAATATTTTTGAAAAGCCCATAAAACAAGCTTTCAAATGATGTATATATCATCTTGGTTCGATTATTCTCTGAATAATATACCACTTGTGGACGTCACCTTTAACTTGAAATATTCCACCCGAACTTACATACATTCATAGGTAAGAGTACATCCCATCGACTTGGCATTTTTTCTGTTGATACCTACAACCATTGGAAGTTAAAAAAAGCTTGTAAAATTCTGAAATATGTTTGTTTTTGACGTTTTGTGTGTGTTTACGCTTCTTTGTTTTGAATATAAATAGCATTTTTTTGAAAATAATTTTAAAACGGCGCACTTTCGGATCATTCTCGTGTAAAAACCTAATTTCATTGTCATTGCAGACGGCGCTCGTGTTAGATAGATGTAATTACGTGTTTCACGAGGTCAAGGTCGTCTTATCGACGCTCAATGGATCGTTTTATAGCTTGTTTTTATTGTTATCATAACGATATCGGAATTTGTAAATATTGGGTACTTTAGTTGTAAATATCTGGTAACTATAGCGACACGGCTTGGGCGATGTGAATGCGGGCGGACGATTTTTCGAGTTGTAAAAGATGCTCTCTATAAACAATTAGATAATGGCAGTGGGCTTGAGCATTCAACTTGATCGACTGCCTCGGTGGCGCAGTGGTTAGGGCCCTGACTTCTGGATCAAAGAGGCGTGGTTTCGATCCCCACCCAGGGGAAGTATTTATGTGATGAACACAGGTGTTTGCTGTGTGTCTGGATGCTATATATACTATCTATATTTAAGTATGTATTTTAAATATGTATGTGTAGTATATCAGTCTCTGGCAGCCATATCACAAGCTTTGCTTAGTTTGGGGTCAGAGGCCGTGTGTAAGATGGGGACATCTTACATACGGCTTACTTATAATATTTATATTTATTTATTATCTTTAGACCTTTAAGGGTCTGTGGATTATACGATAGCTTTTAATGTATTTTTTATTACTTAAAAAATGATATGTAATATATCGAAAATCAATACCAAGTTGCCTCTGAAAAACGAGTAATTTAATGTTGGTTTGTTGCTCATTGCGCTTTTCGGTGAAGAAAAACATCGTGATGCAAACTGCAAGCGTCCGTAGAAAAAAATCGATGGCATATGTGAAGCCACCATCCCGAACTGGGCCAGCGTGGTGGATATGGCTCAATCACTCTTCGTGGGTAGGTCTACGTCTTGCAGTGGACTATTACAAAGACGGGTAAAGTACAGTTATTGTTATTTTGAACTATGCAGAAAAAAATAAAGAAACGATAAGTACTGAAAACTCCACCAACCCGCACTGGGCTAGCGAGGTGGATATGCTCGTAACTCGATTGCTTTGTGTAGCTTCACCCATGTTTTCAACAGTGGACTATAAAAAAGCTACATAAAACTTTTAAAAACTCCGACAAAGAAATCTGCTACAGACATATCTACAGTGAAAATCTGTAGAAAAGTCAGGTGTTTTTTAAATATTTTTCTTATGTAAGTGCGTGCGTGACTGAATTTCTAATTCGGCATCTTTTGGTAAACATGTTTACTGAAGTAAACGAGTCGGTATCGATATGCTTAAAAATGTTATTACGCTACATGAATGTAAATGATCAGACAAAATGACTAAGTACTTATACATTTGAACTATGATTGAAAAAGCTGTGAAATTCATACCAACTTCAGAAACCTACTTCCGTTTTACTATAAGCAGAGCTATCTGCTTGTCCTGTACTAAGCCAAAAGCGGACCATCAAAAATAATTTATTTATTTATTTTTGATGGTTATTGCTCATAAAAGTTAAAACAAAACAAGTTGTACACTAGATCCCACACTAGGGTGACCTGTGTCGTGGGATCTAAGCTCTTCCTTATAATATCACAACAAATTTACCTTTATATTATATTTTAGAGTGCCCTGGATACTAGGATGAGTGTGTCGTAGGATCCAGGCTCTTTCCCAGACGGGAAGGTAATACTCACTTATAACATGATTACCTACCTACATAAATATTTCAAATTGTGATTAAAATTAAAAATATCAAAATCTATAAACAACTTGTACAATAAGGCCAAGGGCAAAAATGAGCTGTTCCATACCAAATTGCAACTCGGAATAGACAAAATCTATTTTGAAACAGCTGATTTTATTCTCGAATTTATGGTTCGCCCCAATAGTAAAATTTGTTCATTATAATGGTCTAAATCCAACCTTGACACGAAATGTTAATAAGGCTTTGATAGTTAGCTACTACAAAAGGGAATGAACATTTTATGATGGCATTAACTATTGGAGTCACAAATATCGCGAAATGTGACATGTCTCGATTTTGCGGGGACTTAACTTCATACCTACAAAATTATTTTCAAAAATACAACTATGCGTAATGCCTATTATTACACACAGATCACAAAAAATAATGTATTCAAATGCGCTCACAGAAAAATGCATTCTACAACAAACTAGCTGTTCTGCAAACATGAATTTTGCTGTTGTATGAGTATTCGCTACATTTAAGAATCTCGCGCGTGGCTAACGATAAGGTTTCTCTTGATATCTCTATGATTAAAGTGTTTTACGTGATGAAAAAATGTAATTGAGTCTTTAATTAGGGAAGTTATTTCTCTAATCTCATTAACAACAAGCCGCAAATATAACTAACTTAACCCTGGTCGGGTTTTTGAAAAACAATTAAAGAGAATAAGTTACCAGCTTTTTCCGAATTTCATCATATTAATTTACGAATAAAACCAATAGATTTTTGACCTCAACATTTTCCAATAACTATTTAATCATCATGACAATTATTATCAGACGTAGACGTTTACTGTTGGACATAGATATACTCGTACTCTATAGATTTCCAACTTGTCTCACTTAACATATTTTTATTTTATAAAATGTATCGTAAGAAGAGCTTTTAAAAGTTTAAAATTAACTTTTTCACGATTCAACGTTCATGCTGTCGTAATATTTAATATCAAACTTCTTATCTATACAAACATCGTCCGACCTTTGTGTAATTCTGTTTACACAGTTTCCTTCCGTTTAATTACTTACGCCAGAGCTCAGGAGTGCGTTTAGAAACTCGTGACTTTTTCATTGGACGAAAATTTTACTGAGGAACTATTTTATTCTTAGGGCTCCGGCACACTAGGCGGAATTTTCGCCGCGGATCTTTGACGACGGTACACCAATACATGTAATTGCATATAAATTACTAATGACGGGCACACTAAGCGGAAGATCGGTCGCTCCGTCGAGGACCGCTCGCCCTTCAGCGTCTGTTCCGGCCTCCGCGCACCGATCTTTCGTCGGCGTAAGATCGGCAATGTCGCATCTAGGTCGCGCCACATTCATGGAACGCTTTTGTGAAATGTCAGCTGCCAGCGTCAAAAACATACTTTCTTCAAAACCTCATCCGGTATTAGGCCCAATTAAATTTATTAGCAACGTGAGGCATTTCATAGAGAGAACACACTCTATGAAATGCCTTAAGTGAAAAAGAAACAGATATATGCTAATTAGCTATTATAATTGGGCCTATTATCTTACTCTAGAAAAAATTATATCATGACGGAAGATCGGTAAACCTGTTTAAAGTCAGTAGGTAGATTTTCATGCATAGTCAATGCCCGCGGCGTTGTTAAACTCCTCCGTTGATAATTTCGTGATAGATTGGAGCACCTAAACGCACCTCAGAGATTGCAATAAAAAACTTTTTACTAAACATTGTTTATTTTGTTTCAGATTTCGAGCTTACATTCAACCCTGTCGTGAAACTAGTGATGTGCGCTCTCCGAAAAATTCTCGATAAAATGTCGGTGAATCGATAAAGTGCCACTATGGAAATGCGGTGTTATCTAGTGTTGTTTTTTGTGTTTAGTGTTGTGAATGGTGAAAATTGTCGCGGGGAAGCCCCGAAACCGAGAGAGTGTGATCGAATTTGCGATGCTAACAACAATTGCAAGATTAGAGCGGCTTTGCTGTTGCCGAAGAATACGACGTACGATGCTTGCCTGTCGGCGGTAAGTGCTCATAATTTTTAAAAAACTTCAAAAAAGGAAAAGGTTCTATACTAAATAAAACACCGGTTTTCACTCACGTATAATATACGGCCGGGCCGCTGGGAACCCGACCGGTTTCGGAGTAAATTAGTACTCCTTCTTCAGGGAATACGCGCGCTCCAGTCGACTGGCGCACGCGCACTGCGACGTTTAATCTTTTAAGTTCGAAAGAGTATTATAACTATTTTATTATATTTTATATTATACTCTAGAGGTAGTTTGAGTTAGAGGTACATTTAAGGCGGCTAAATCGACTGAGCCGTTTTGGAAAAATCAACAATAACATACAAATTGTATCTATTCATTGATTCTAGCGATATATTCGAATTTTGTACACGATTGAAGTGAGTTGTGACATTTTTGCGAACAATTATAATAAAATTATTGGCGAAAATTGCCGAATTATGATTTAAAATTACAATCTTATTTGTCGTGTCGATGGTTCAAAAATATTTAAATTATTTTCACCCAACATTTACAGTGTCCGACACTATGGTCATTTAAGCAGATGATCTGTTCATAAAACAATCATAATTATTTTATTATTTGAGTTTTGTGTAATTACATCATCTATTCGAGTCAATTCAAAATTATTTATTGTCACAAGATGAAGAAATAACGTTAGTTAATACTAGTAAATACGCTAGTTCACATCTAAAAATTGACACAAAATAATTTAAAAGTAACGTACAGATCCAATAATATTACCCCAAAAACACAAATTACACAAACAACAGGCTATCGAAAAATTCTTGTTTACTAGCATCTAACGTCATCAGAGTTGCCGCTCTTCTTAGAACGTTCACTTCGCAGATAAAATATCAAGAAATGTCGTATTATATTTCGTGCAATTTGCGAAAATTAGACATATTTTAGTTTAGATAAAGTGAAATATGTCTTTTTCAGGCTATTATCTGCATGGATAACCACAATCAATAGTATATTTTCAATGTTGTCAAATAGCCTATTGTTATATAGACGCTATTCCCCAAACTGGGTACAATAAAGCATCCGTATCTTCGGCCCTATGTATTCTTGCTATGAGAATGAGACTAAATAATTTTTTTGAAAAAGAAATTCATTAAAAAAAAATGGAATCAACATTCCAATTCCTGAGCTTGCCCTTTAATTTTAACCTAATATGAACTATCACCCGTTAAAACAAGTGGACCCACAATTTTATGTATTATCCGAGGCTTGGATAACGATAAATTATAGTTCCCACTTGTTTTAGTCAGAGACCTAAAGGTGGCTTAAAAACTCTGACACCAGGGCTAGCCACGGCCTATACGAACTTAACTAACTATAAATTGATTTAACAAAATTCTACCACACTTTACACCTAGTTAGCACGGGAAACCGGCAAGTTCCAGCCGCTACAGAATTATTAATTCAAGTGAAACGAGACCGGAATCTAATTACGACTACTGAAAATCAAATAACCCCGCGTCCTAGCTAAAAGCATGGCTAAAAGCTTTTATTAAAATCGCGTTTGGAAAGGTTAGAACGAGGAATTAGTAGATTGTTTAAAATAACCGGTCTAGTGCGTGTTTGACTCGCCCATCGATGGTTCCGTACGAATCTCAGTAACATCACTGAACCAGGAACTAAGTTGCTAAGCCGCTGCGCATTATTAAAAAACCTTACAGCGAAGCTAGCCGTAGAAAGGAAAGGTGAAGGGAAATCACTAATAATTACTATGTTTTTGTCATAATTTGAAAATTATAATATACAGGGTTACAGGCTAAGTAGACCTATTCCCTTTAAGCGTGTGTAGTTTACTACGTTTCTGACTAATTTGACTATACCTAAATCTCACAGTTTTCGAGATATTTGAATTCAAATACTTTCTATAAAAGGTTGTTTTTCGGACAATATTGGGTAGTGAGGTCATAAAACATTATTTTACATGTAAAAATCAAATAAAAACAATAATACGACTTACACATTTCAAAATATCTGAGCTGATAGCCGAAAATTGGGAATTTTATAAATACCAATTTCAAATATCTGTTTTTTTTTTAATTTAGGATAGTGTATTTCATAGTCAAATTTGTCAGAAACAAAGTAAACTACACACCTTTAACGGGAATAGGTCGACTTACCCTGTAACCCTGTATATCGTTGAAAACTTGTAGCTTGTATAGACAAAATGGCCCAGTCCTTAGACATTGTGCGCGTACATAATTATTGAGTCCAAACTGTCAAAATTCTCAAGCATAAGTACCATACATAGGTGATATTTTTTTTCAGCCAATTCGGTATCTAGACAGATAAATAATCAAAGTTCCACGTACCCCTTAAATAAAAAGTCTTGACAGACGGAAGAAAAACAACGGAATCGGAAGAGTGACACTGTTACCTGTCTAACAATGTAACTCTTCCGATTCCGTTCTTTTTCTAGTTACAGAACCCTAAAAACTGAGCGTTTGGTGTAAGCGAAGCGATTTAAATGCTGGTATTTTTTCAAGTTTAATATATGTATATTCAGCGTGGTAATATTCCTAGCATCTGGGATAAGATAAATTAAAGATTTTTTGGGAGAAACTATTCAACGCAGCGTAAAAAGGCAGCGTAGGATGTTCACCCACAGGGTGAACAGATAACCTCATTATGACTGCAGGTTTGTGCTGGCTGGATGCAAGCTGCTTCCAATAAGCTTTATTGGAAACCTAATAATTATATTTCGCAAAAAATCATAATACTGATTTCCACAGTTTACAGAATTCGAATAGTTTGCACGAATCGATGTGACATCCATGACAGACATTATTGTTGATTTATCAAAAACGGCTTAGCCGATTTCGAAAAAAAATAAATGGGACCACCTCGGCTATATACTGCATGCTCTTACGAGTACCTTACGAACAACATGGATGTAATTATTTTTTTAAGGGTTCCGTACCTCAAAAGGAAAAAACGGAACCCTTATAGGGTCATTTTGTTGTTCGTCTGTCCGTCTGTGTGTATGTCAAGACTCTTTATCTCGGAAATGCGTAAAGATATTGAGTTGAAATTTAAATTGTATACGTATATCTATGATCTCTTGCAGTTGTGTAAAAGATAAACTTCTCAGTTATCGTTTAAAGAAGTTAGAGCCGTTTATGTCGTAAAAAACCTCATATTTCGCACTCACAAAAATCAAAACCTACAGGGTACTTCCCGTTGACATAGAACTATGAAATTTGGCGAGAAGCATTGTCTCAAAGTACACATATAGGAATAAATCTGGAAACTGTACATTTTTATTTAAATCACAAAAGAATAGGGTCTCAAAATTCACAAAATATGGGTTGAAAATTCAAAGTGAGTAAATCGTATCATGTAAGGTATCATATAAAAGAACTTCATTAGTACATGCTAAAACAGGTTTTTAATTATTTAACAAGGTTTTTGTTCGGAACCCTCGATGTGCGAGCCTGACTCGCACTTGTCCGGTTTTTTTAATTGGTTCTCAATTGGCGAAAATATCGATGAACATACACAAAAAAATACATACAGAAGAACATAGTACCTCCTCTTTTTTAGACCATAGATGGCTAAACAGATGATTAAATAACCTCATTCTACTACATTGAAAATAATTTTATTGCTTTTTGTACAATACTTTCATCAAATTTGAAGCCACTGATACTTAACTAGGTGTGAAAACAGCTGCATTTGATAAGTGATACCATGTTAAACTAAGTAAGTTGATATAAGCCGGGTAGCTAGCCTTGATGCTAGAATTGCTAAGCCACCTAAAGGCCTTTGATATACCTCAACGGATAATACCACCGGGACCTACAAAATTTAGCATGTCATCCGAGCCAAAGCTGCGTTCAGACAATCTTCCTTAAACATTGTATATTTAATTAACAGACCGAGTAAGTAACACATCTAGGTATTTTGGTAAAGACTCGTTTTGTAGTGTATCTACACTAGGATCTAGGGCATGCCCTTAATCCAGGGTTCCAGCGTTCTGGCTAAATAAAACACAAGGGTAAACTACTTTGTTTCTACAGCAACTATTTACTTTGGCGCGGATTACTCACTTGATCTGTTTTAGTATTTAAAAGCAAGTGCCAAGGGGTGTACTTGTACCAGCCTCTTTAATAATTCACTGCAGGTCGTAGGCCTATACACGAAGGGTGATTGGGCCATATTCACCACGCTGGCCCAGTACGGGTTGGTAGATTCACATACGCCATCAAATTTCTTCCACGGACGTAAGAAGGTTGCCTCACGATGTTTTCCTTCACTGAAAAGCCAGTGGTGTGAAAATCCGTACAAAAAGTCCAAGGAATTAATTGGTATGGAACCGGGATTGGTACCTACGACCTTACGATTGTAAGGCGGGGTTATTACCACTAGACCACCACGGCTGCAAGGCAAGGAGTGTAGCACGTGAGATCACTACGACCTCCCTATCCTTAGTAAAGGCCGTATCGTACAACTTGGCGACTGTAATATTATACTCTATTTTAACTTGATCTCTGCGACAGCTGTCAGAAAAATCACGCTTATGAAGTCCTGAATTTCTTCATAGTACAGACAGTAACTGTCAATGTCATACTTTATGGGCATGCCAATTAGTGATGGGCGACGAATGATCGCGACCACAGAGTTTTAGACAGAGTTTTATTTAAAATATCGAAAGTTTATACTAACTATATTTTAAATAAAACTTAAATTATCATTAATTTTATTTTTGTTATTCATGGCATTTTGCGCCCCGGCCGGGCCAAATGCATTTTCCCAATACGTTAATGTGTCGCAGGAGGACATGATTCAGTGCCTAGAGTGTTCCCAAGTGCGATTTTTTAAAGGACAGAAAGGCCTCAAAATTCACCGTACGCGGTGCCATAAAAATAGCCAAATTACACTTTCGGCCCCTATTGCAGGCTCTGATGGAGCCAGCAGCAGTCCCGTGAGCGCTGCTCCTTCCAAACCGCTTTGGGAGGTTCTTAGCTCACTCAAAAGTTCTCTTCCTGTTTTAAAACGCATCCCGCGTGGTGCACGTTTTTCGGTTGCGCAGTGTTTATCTGCTGCTATTCGGAATGTTATTTCTAAAAATTCTTTAGTCGCCTGGGAACACCTCTTGACTTTTCCCTACGTTGTGCTTTACGTACATTCGGACCCAACAAACAAAAAATCCCTTACCACTAGGGTAAAGGAAAATTGCGTAAAGTACAGCGCATTGGAAGAGAACTCTTTAGATTTTGAAAGCATTATTCCGCCAACAAGGCAGAATAAACCAAATTCTAAAAAAACAGACGATTCGGTTACCATTAAAATAGTAGAGAGCAAAATTAGTGATGGCGATATCAAAGGCGCCGCACGAGTCCTGTTCTCCAGCGACACTATTGCCCCCCACACACCCGATACGGTCCAGTCACTCCGTGACAAGCATCCGCCGGCAGCATGTCTCCACCTGCCTGAGCCACCACACCATGATGACGTTGTCATTGAAGTGTCAGCTCGGGAGATTGCAGCGGCCGTTTCTTCTTTTCGGAGCGGCTCAGCCGGAGGCCTAGATGGTCTCTCGCCTCAACATCTAAAAGATCTTCTATCTTCTTCTATTCCCTCTCGCTCTCGCGCGTGAGCAAATCGCTCTCGAGTTTAAAATATTTAAAATAATTAAAAAATGGCACCAAAGACTGCCGAACCTACACTACGTGATATACTAAAAGCAGTGAGTGATTTAACAGCTAAAGTAAGCGTGATAGAAGCCCTAATTGTTAACCAAGGGACAATAAATATGGACCAAAGTCAAGGTATACTAATGGCTGTAAAAGAAGTAATTGAGGGTAAGTCCCCTGTAATACCAGTAAATGCGGGTACCTCGTGCGACATGACCCCACCGCAGGCGATGCAGGTGCAGCGACCTTTGCGCCAAGCGCGCTTGAAAGCCGCCGCTACTGCGTTGTCGACTGCAACCGGTCCCAAAAAAGGTAGCACAGCACAACTCACACAAAAACCACCTGGAAAACCCACACCGACGACGGCGGCTCGCGACATTTCTACACCGCGCGAATCTACCGCACTTAAAAATAATTTAATAACTACACAATGCAGCGATGACTCGGTCACAGCGACAACTCCGTGTGTGGCCGCGAAACCAGCGGGGCACAACAATGACGATGAATTAATCAGTAATGCAGGTTGGAAAAAAGTAACAAAAAAATCCACCAAAAAACGAGACATAATTACCGGTACTGGAAAATCAAATGATGAACTCCAAATAGCCGAGAGATTAAAATACATTCAGGCTTGGCAGTTTAAGCCAGTGACAACCGAACAAAATATATTGAACCACCTGAACAAAATTTTCAAATCTGAAAAATACTACGTCGAAAAAAGGCAAATTAAATCAAAATGGCATGCAGTCTTTATAATAGGTATCCCCGAGAGCCTGTATGAGAACATCAGCGCGCCGACTTCGTGGCCCGCCGGGGTTCGTGTGAGTAGTTGGATTTTTCGTGCGCGACACTCGAACGGCGACCCGCAGTAGGTGCGAGCGAGACCTCCGCCGCGCACGGCAGCAGTAGCGCCAGCGCATGGAATGCATCGTTACGTAATCAACACTGTCACCGGGACGACGAACAGCATTTGACAAGAAATTTACACTGCGCCCCGGCTAATAATACTAACAGTTTAGTTATATGTCTACAAAACATTCGGTGCATTAGTGCTAAGGGTAGATTAGAAAGGCTAGAAGTCTTGTTACAAAATGAACTCAAATGTAATATACTCGCGCTAACGGAACACTGGTTGTCTCAGGATAACTTAAAATGTATCGAGATATCTGATTTCAAATTAGCCTCCAGTTACTGTAGAAAAACGTTTCAACACGGAGGATCTTGTATATATGTAAATAAAAACACAAAATGTAGTGAAAATGTAGATTTAACTGCGTTATCTGTGGAACAATATTTAGAGGTGTCTGCGGTTGATCTGATAGATTATGACATTTCAATAATTTGTATATATAGAACGAATTTGGTGAGCACCAGCATATTTCTAGATCATCTTGAGCGTCTGCTCAATAAGGTGGGCGAGTTGGGTATAGAATGCGTTTTGATTGGCGATTTTAACTCGGACGTACTTGGCCCAAGCGACTCAAATACTAGACGACTGGCGGACTTATCGGCCGTCCATGGCTTGTGTAACATTGTGAACTTTGCTACGCGGGTGACCGCGAGCACGGCCACCTGCCTCGACCACGCGTACTCGAGCCTGCCGGCGGGCGCGGCGCGAGCCGAGCCCGTGCGCGCCGAGCTCAGCGACCACGTCGCGGTCAGAGTAGAACTACTCGCCGATAACCGTGTAAACACGCAGCAGCCGCGGTACGCGCGCCGTTTTACACGTATGAATACACTTAATTTTCTGGGAGCAATTGAAAGTGTAGACTGGGAAAATATTAAGTTTCGAAAGCAAACTTCCGCAGATTTAGCAATCACAATAATTAACGTCATAATGAATAAATTTAAGGCATGTTTTCCATTAAAGAAATATGACCAAAACAAGAAAAATTCTAGCTGGGTCACGTCGGAAGTAAAAGAATTTAAATCTTTATTATTTGACATAATTAAAATTGGTAATTTATTTCCTGACATTGATACAATTAATGAATTAATATTTGACATGAATAATTATTATGAAAATCTAATTAAAAACACTAAATCTACATTTTATTCTGATATGATGGGGACAGCGACTAACTCTTGCCGGACGATGTGGAGCATCGTCAATAAAGAGAGGGGGAAAAATAATTCCCCACACATTGACTTTACTGATGTAATTGTTTCATCCAATGGGGAAAAATTCGTCAGTAAAAAATCTGCAGTTGACGCGATGAATGCCCAATTTTTAGAGGCAGCTATTGTGTGCGGGGCGCCGAAGGCCTCGGTCGCGTGCGTCGGCGCCGCGCTGCGCTCGGCGCGTCCGCCGGCCGATCGATCACTCAGGTTTTTACGATTTAACGCTGAGGAAGTTTATAGGATTATTACGTCTCGTATACCACCAAAGACTTCAAAAGATATATACGGTCTATCTATGAAGCTCCTTAGACTAGCCGCTGCCCCCCTCGCTCCCGTGTTGGCTGAACTGTACAACCATTGCATTACAGAAGGGACATTTCCATCGCCGTTAAAGATTGCGAAAGTATCACCTCTATTTAAAGGTAAAGGGAAGCGCGAAAGCATAGACAACTACAGGCCCGTATCAATTATTCCCGCTATAGCCAAGGTTTTCGAAAATGGGCTAAGCACCCGTCTAATCGATTTTCTAACCGAAACGAATGCTCTTTCCGATCGCCAGTACGCGTACCGCGAAGGCAGATCCACAACCTCACTCACGAGAGAAATCGTACGCAGTATTGTGGCCGCAAGGGACGGCAAGAGCAAGCAGCAAGTCGCCATAATATTCTGCGATTTATCTAAGGCGTTCGACGTCGCTGATCGCGCTGTACTAAACATTAAAACACGGTATTACGGCGTCGATGGGGCCTCGCATGCTCTTATAGCGGACTTAATGAAAGGTAGGTCACAGGTGGTGGTGGGCGCTGCTGGTGATATCAAGTCAGACTCGCTTGAATCAGCGATAGGAGTGGCGCAAGGATCGTCGATCTCCAACATCCTCTTCTCTCTCCTCCTGAATGATTTGCCGACCGCCATCACCGCGGCTGAAATATTTATGTATGCTGATGACGTGGCCGCGGTGGTGACGGCGCTTTCGGTCGATCGGCTGGAGGAGAAGTTGAATACCACGACCATGCAGCTCGCGGACTGGTTTCAGGCGAACGGCCTAACACTTAACCTCAAAAAGACCCATTTCATTCACTTCTGCCTGGCGGGGCGCGCACCTAGACCCCTATCAGTGTCCGTGAATGAAATTAAAGTAGCACAGGTTTCGTCTACGACGTTCTTAGGCTTCGAGTTGGACAGAGGTTTACAATGGGAAAATCACGTAAATAAGGTGTGTAATAAACTGGGAAGCTCGTGCTTTGCGCTGAGTAGGCTCGCAAGAGTGGTATCTGCAGATGTCGTGCGATGCTCCTATTTTGCGACAGTACATTCAGTGCTGCAGTACGGAACAGAGATCTGGGGACGAGCTGCGGACTGGATGCGGGCATTTAGAATGCAAAAACGCGCCGTCCGAGCAATAGCGAAGATCCCACAAGATGTTTCTGTCCGTCCACATTTCAGGAGGCTAGGCATTCTAACACTGCCGTCACTTGTTATATTTCAGGTGGCGGTATATGTAAGAATTAACCTGGCGTCTTACATAAAACGAAGCAGAACGCGGGGCGGGGACTATCTCGTTACTGTACCTCATACGCTTGAGAAGTCCACAAAAGTTACGCATATAATGGGACCAAAAGTGTACAATATGCTGCCAAAAAATGTAATCGATGCCCCTAGCCTGCCTTGTTTTAAGGCTCGGTTAAAACGCTGGCTTATTGAGCAGACGTATTATGATTTTGACGTTTTTAAATGTGTAAAATAGATTACTTATGCAATATTAGGGCATAATATTTTTTTTTTTTTATATTTCTATACTATATGTAAATATTTTATGTACAGTATCGACATTCAATTTGAATTTTCTGACATTTTTATTTTGTATAATGACAATGATATTATTATAATTATTTAATGCAATTGACATCCTCATGCTGAAATGTTTGTCAATAATTGGTTATTGTTCTAGATAATGATTGAGACTGATTGACATGTAAATGAAATATTTTATGAATAAATTGAATATGAATATGAATATGAATATCTTTTAGCTCTGGTGAGGTGGCTGAGTCTCTCTTGAGAGAATTAACGGGTTTGGCAAATCTCATGTTATCTGGGCAGGTCAATGATGACGTTATCGAAGTCTTGTATGGCGCTAACCTATGCGCACTTGTCAAAAAAGATGGTGGCATCAGACCTATTGCTGTTGGCACCACATATCGTCGTCTCGCAGCCAAAGCCGGTTGTGGAAAAAAGGTTGCTCTTTTGAGTAGCCTTTTTCAACCAATACAGCTTGGCTTTGGTTCGCGGGGTGGATGTGAGGCTGCTGTTCATTCGCTTCGTACTTTTCTCGGTCAAAATTGTGGAGAGGTGTTGCTTAAGGTGGATGTCAAAAATGCTTTCAATTCGATTAATCGAGACGCCTTGTTGGCACAGGTCAAAGACAAAATTCCCGATCTTTTTAATTTTCTTTGGCAATGCTACGGCAAACCCACTAAATTAATTTACAAAAATGATGTTTTGCTATCTTCCGTTGGCTGTCAACAAGGTGACCCTCTCGGACCAGCCATTTTCAGCCTGGCCATTCATCCAATTGTTCAACGTCTCCAATCTAAACTCAACGTTTGGTATCTGGATGACGGGACTTTGGGTGGCGATGCGAGCACAGTCCTACGTGATTTGGAAATTCTTATTGACGAGTTTCGTCAAATTGGTTTGGAGCTAAATTTTTCGAAATGCGAACTTTTCGTTTGCGACTCATGTCCGGATAAAGATTTGATACTTAACAAATTTAATGATTTGGCACCTAACATCAAATCGGTAGACAAGTGTTCTCTTCGCCTTCTAGGTTCGCCGATATTAGATGAGTCTTTTCCGCCTTTCGTTCAAGAAAAAATTCAAAATTTTTTGAGTGCCTCTGATAGGCTACTCAAAATTAACGCCCACATGGCTTTTACCATTATAAGATGTTGTCTGTTTGTTCCAAAATTTATGTACGCTTTACGATGTAGTCCATTGTGGAAACACAATGAGCTCCTTTTGAGCTTAGACGATGTTGTAAAGCAGTCCCTAGTATCGGTTTTGAATATTGACATGAGTGAAAGGGCGTGGCTACAAGCCTCCTTGCCTGTTAGGCTTGGAGGGTTAGGGGTCCGCCAAATTTCAAGTGTTGCTTTACCAGCTTTCTTGTCCTCCATTAATAGTACTCAGAACTTGATTGAAAAAATCCTCGCACCTTCTTTAGGCCATTCTGGCGTAGATGTAGCTCATTTGAATGAGGCAACGAATGCTTGGAGGGTCGCTTGCCCAAATACCGAGCTTCCAAAGACTTTATCGTCGCAGAGACTGTGGGATCGGCCGATCTGCGAACTAGCACGGAAATCTCTTCTAGACACGTGTCCTAGCGTCGCGGATCGCGCTCGTATCCTTGCAGTCTCTGTATGGGAGTCCGGTCTTTGGTTGCAAGCATTGCCCTCTTTCAATACTGGTAACCTTTTAGACCCAACTGCATTTCGTCTAGCTGTCAGCTTACGCTTGGGTGCAAGGTGTTGTGAAGCCCATCGCTGTCAGTGTGGTACTGCAGTTGACCAGCTCGGTCACCACGGTCTCTCTTGCTCAAGAAGCGCTGGTCGGATTGGACGCCACGCCAGCCTTAACGATGTCATACGCAGGGCTTTTGTCACCGCCAATATCGCAGCCGTACTCGAACCGAGTGGGTTGGCGCGTGGTGATGGCAAAAGGCCTGACGGCATGACGCTGGTCCCATGGAAGTGTGGACGGCCCTTAGTATGGGACGCAACTTGCGTCGATACTTTGGCACCGTCACATCTTCTTGAGACTCAGAGTAGGGCTGGAGCGGCGGCCAATTCGGCTGAGCAGCACAAGCGGCGCAAATATGCTAACCTCGGCAGTGGTTACATATTTGAGCCATTTGGAGTTGAGACTTTGGGTCCGTGGGGGCCGGGAGCTCATCTCGTTTTCAAAAGTCTTTCTGAGCGTCTGGTGGACGCGACGCGTGACCAAAATGCTGGTGTTTACTTGGCTCAACGTATAAGCATTGCCATTCAGCGTGGCAATGCTGCCAGCATGCTGGGCACGCTGCCAACTGGCAGTGGGCTTGAGCACTTGGATTATCTTTAGACCTTCAAAGGTCTGTGGATGATCCAATTGCTTTCTATGTAGTAGTAGTGTAGTATTGTCATTATATTTAAATAAAAAAAAAATTATATGTATACTTGTGAATTAAAAAAAATTTTATTGTATATTTTAATATCATAACATTTTTTACATGTGTGATTAAATTAAACCCAATTATATGTTACACTAGTTTTTACCCGCGGCTTCGCCCGCATGATATTTTGATTTTTGTGCTATCCCATAGGAACCCTTTATTTACCCGGGATAAAAAGTAGACTATGTCACGTTCCGTTTTTCAAACCCGATCCAAAAAAATAAACAAAAAACGATTTGACGGTTGTTCGATTCGACAGTTGATTTATTTGACATTTCTTGAAGCGCACTCTAGAATAGCTTCTCAGAGTTCTTAGATCTTACTTAACACTTATCGTTATATTATGACCAATTTACGCAGTATCATTATAATTTATAGCCTATGTGTTATTCTGATATATAAGCTATATTATTGCAAAGTTTCAACTCAATCCGTTCAGTAGTTTTTGCGTGAAAGAGTAACAAACATCCATACATCCATCCATCCATCCATCCATCCATCTATCCATTCATCCATCCATCCATCCTCACAAACTTTCGCGTTTATAATATTAGTAGGATTAGCATCGATAATAGTGAATAACGTCGATAAATACTATCGTTACATTATTATGAGTATTTAAATCATATCATAACATTATTTATATACTTGATCTTAAATAATAGTAACTAAATAAAATCCAATTTCTCACCTTCAACTACTCATTCGATTTCATTACAACATTGTTTGAAAATCGATTTTTTCCACCATTATCTCAACTCTAAAAATGTCAATCTTCTATGTCAATGTCACTGTCGCAGAGATCAAGTAAATTTTATAGAGTATAGCAACAAGCTGCAGATAGCCCAATCCTGACTGGAGCTCATTTAACAGCTGCTCGAGGATTGCGTTATCCGCAGCTTGTAAGCTAACATCACATCCGCCAGTTTGCATGATTCGGCTTATACGAGTTTTTTGAGTTTATTACTCTCAACTGCGTTTAGCGCGTTTTGTAAGTAAGCGTGAACTATGCGTTAGTTAAAGGCGTGTAGAGTTAGAAGCTTGGCTCTACATTAGATCGGACAACGTTTTGATAGTGCAAACTGTGGTCTTGTCTTGGCTACATTTCACATAAAAATGTTTTTGTTGGATAATAGAACAGTTTGTTCTAGGAACCAACTAACAAAGAGCATATTATTATTTCTTCTTTGACCTAGAGCGACACGTGGCCACGAAGAACGTATCACGCGCTAGGGCTGCCCGCCTTCAGTATTTTAATTTCATCTACTTACTCTTTATAGTAGCCGGCAAACAAACTTGAACGTTAATCCATAGCTACCTCTCTTTTGTTTTCTCTGCTAATGAAAGGGAGAGAGTGATATTTTTTTGTTCAACTTATTTGCGGTGACCTATACCTACTTAAGTGAATTTCTAGTTTCTATCTATTATGATGTATAATTATAATATTTATTACAAACAAGAAATTAGTTGTGAATGAAAAAGGAAAAGTTCTATAAAAATACATATTGTGTTTTTTGGTGTTTTATAGGGTTCCGTAGTAAAAAAAGAACCCTAAAAACTTAAAACGAACGCTTGCTAGTACAAATCTACACGTTTGTTCGTCACTATGACGCGCCGCGACTGACCAGCATACCGAGAGCATACCGAACTCCGAGGAGCGTAGGTATGATTCGGGTTCCGACCATTTGCATAAAGACGGATTACTGTTTGATATCATTAATGTGCTTTTAGCGTTGTTTAAGCTTAGTTAGTTGCGAACGAAATTACTTACATTTAATCTAGGTCTACAGACTGAGATATGCTATTGTTACACGACTTAACAGGAACATAACACTTTCCGCCTTACCACAAAAGATTTGAACACGCTTTAAACTCAATTTATTTGTGCAATTTGTACTAAACATTGTCTAAAGCGTGCGTACCTAAAACTTTTGTGGTAAGTCGGTTTACCTTTACCATGCATCACAATGCGGTCTGTCGCGAGCCATTCCGCACCCAAATGTCCCTAGCTGCATTACCTAGGTCTGGCTAGGGAATTGTTTAGTTAATTATCACTACTCACTATCTACAGGGTTATTTCTAATCAATTAGCATCCTTTCAGGGGCTTATTCTGTGCATCAAACCTAACAAATTTTGTTAAAAAAACAAAACCTTTTGTGGACTGTTGAAAAGAGTTAGTACAATAGAGATGTGTTAGTTTAAATTTTAGCCTAAGTTAGTAGTTTCGATGCATTGCGTGAATGCATCGACTACTAACAAACCGGCGATCTGCATGCAGCACCCGATCATGAGTGTGACGCATGTGCTAGCCATCGCTCTCCTCGACCATATTTTAGGGAAGAGAACGACCCGACTCACGACGCCCGCGCCGCCGCAAGAAGGAGCCATCGATGGCGAGAATGAATGCTCGGGGCATGCACGCAATGCTAAATTCTAGATATGACACACTTGTTATGATTTATTTTGAAAAAGCGATCAACCGCAGAGTGCGAGGCTACGACTCCGTGTGTTACTCGTTGGTTTCAACTCTGTTTTTGATCGCTCCCATGTCCTTCTATAACAATTCTGTTGCTTTCCCCCGGCCTAGAGCCTCCATCACTGCCTCGCTCCGATCTCTGATGGTCATCTGCAGGTTGTATTCCTTAAGAGCCCTCAATAACGCGGAAGATGCACGCCGCACAAATCGACTGATGGCATCATCTTCGATGTCGTCGGCGTAATAGATGAAAGTTCCAGTGTGCCGCGATAATGCAACGACAGCGTGTGACACGCTCTCGTGTAGCTTCATTCCAGGCTTAGTTTTGATGGCGATTACCGACTCGTACGTTAGCCCCTGAGCTTTGTGGATGGTAAGGGTACGTGATTCTGCACCCTCTCCATAACCCTGGCTGATGAGAATCTCCTTTTCTTCCTGTGTATGCAATAAGAAAAAAGTGTTAGGGAGGATTTTGGATATTTGAGCCCCCTTGAACCTTTTCTGCTCAAGAGACTTAATACGGGGAGCTGAGGAATATATACCAGAGTATATTTTCCTCAACGCATACGCGACAACCATTGGGTTCCTATGTGTGCAGAGCAACTCCTGGGTGATATTTGCAACCAGGGTCGGGCGATTGTACCTCATCTCGAAGAGATTTTCTCTCTGTGTCTTAAGATACGAAGATGTAAAAATTTACATTACAGCTGTTGTGTGTGGTCTCCTGACGATTTCTATGAGAAGATGTAATGAAATGTATCGTGCTATAATTTACATCTTTACATTATAGCTGCCGTGTGTGAAGCCCTTTATTATTGTAAGTTCACGTTGTTTTTACCGTTTAGCCATGTCAGATGTCAGATGATCAGATCAAGTGGCATCAAAAGCTCTGACACCAAGGCAATGCACCCGACTTATACGAAATTACTTAAGGAATTCCTAGCTTCGTTACTGTGACACCAATCAGAAAGTGTTACGAATTCTTCGTAAATAGGGCTTGTAAACAAGGGAGGAATAAAAATCCCCAAGTGAAGAAAACAAATCCCCTTGTCAATAAAGTGAATAGCATATCCCTTCAATAGTGCGGATTTGTCCGTCCCTTCCGTATAGGGCTTACAGTTCTGCAGATTTCACTCGCTGTAGATGATTGAAGAGGTTTGTTTTTCGTTGTGAGTAAAAGCTTCGGATATTAAAAATAGAATTGAGATATGTTATTGCTTAGCTACTGTCATCGGCAATAACTAGCTGACCCGGTAACTTCGTTTCACGCAAGTTTTTTGTAAATTACAGCCTATGTGTTATTCTGATGTATTTAATAAGCATTACTATTGCAAAGTTTCATTCAGAAAACTGTTCAGTAGTTTTAATGAAAGAGGAACAAACATACATACAATACGGTATTTACTGCTTAGTTTTTATAAAGCGTAACTCAGGTCTTGCATGGAATACTGCTCTCACCTTTGGGATGGCTCTGCCAAATACCAGTTGGAGGCTTTGGAGTCCATTGAAAGGCGAGCCAGGAGGATGATAGGCAACGAAACCTTGACTGAGTCGAAGCTGCAAAGTTTCGAGCATCGACGTAGGGTGGCGTGTCTGTCAGCCTACTATCGGATACACTTCGGTGAGTGCGCCCAGGAGTTGCACAATCTGCCCCTGCCCCTTTCTTCTATTGGACGGCTAGACAGACGCGACCAAAGCGCCACCCTTTTATGGTGGGCTTCCCACGCGTTAGAACCAAGCGTTTTGAGTCCACATTCCTCATACGAACAGCCAGAATGTGGAACGCTTTGCCTGAGTCTGTCTTTCCGTTAAAGTACAATGTAGGTGTCTTCAAATCTCGAGTAAATAGGTATCTTCTAGGTAAGCGTGCTACATCCTAGACCGCATATCTGCTTAACATCAGGCAGTGTGTAGTCAAACGCAAACCTATTTGAAATAAAAATAAAAAAAACTTTTGTGTTTATAATACTAGTAGGATGAATTATAGACGAAATTTCTAGTCGGTAGTCGTCGGTAGAGCAATTTTCGCGGTTTTCTATTCTAGATTTATACTCAGATCTTCAGACCTACCTATATTACTCAGATTATATTATTTTGTATGTCATTTACATAGACGACATCATAAATCAGTGAGTACTAAACTTATGTGCTATATATGCTACTTATGATAATATGGAAGCCATATAAAACCTCATTTTGGTTTCGGGCGAAAATATCACATAAAGGTCGCCGCACATAAACGCTGGCAATGTTTGATATGAAAACAATGCGTTAATTGAAATTGGTTGAAGATTTTCAATTTTGAGTGTTATGGTATATTATGTTTTTGTTATTATACCGTTCATAGTACTTTTACAACGATAAACGATGGGCGTAACTTTCCAAAAACCATGGCGTAGCGTTTGGGGCACGAGTGGGCAAGTAAACAGGTAGACACATAGATACATTACATTTATTTATACATATACAAGTTGTAGTTTTACAAACTACAGGGACTTTTAGAGGTGAAAATAATAATAACTTTTACTGTACTTAAGACAACCCTAAATATCGAAAATATTGCTGTTCCATGCATTTTAGCGAGAATTAATAGATTTTTTAAATGGAACTGTTGTTTAACTTGAATTTGCTGGCGGTCCCATTTATAATTACGAGTATATGCACCTCTATTCCTACCACTTTAAAAACAAACATCATGTATATGAAACATATATTTCACGGTTCACTCATCAAACAAAAAGGTAGGTACGTGCTCTAGTCTTCTCAGGTGTTAAAAAATGCTTACGACCAAATAAAACATTACATAAACATCACTTAATTCAATCTAACTTCTAAAGTACCTATTACTTATAAGTGGATTTCATAGCGTAGTTTAAATAGGTGTTTGTCAGCGATCACCAAAGTTAAGCAACGTTCGGCACGGTCAGTCTTTGGATGGGTAACCGTAGGTGGCATTTCCAACAGAGTGCTACCGTGGCTCGGATGACAATTTAAACTGTAGATCCCGGTTGTTCTAACTGTCCAGCCATGTCAGAGGCCTTTAGGCGGTTTGAAACTTTAACCACAAGGCTAGCAACCCGGCCTATACGAATATACAAGTGTGCGCTACCCTTTACGTTTGATAATACACACGTTCCTAAGAACTCATTCGTCTGTCCGACACTTTATCACTCGATTTCCATAACCTAGAAAACTGTTCGGGAAAAACCCCTTCTATCATAAAATATATCTCCCCGGAGCGTTGCGTGGATCTCGCGAGATGAGGCATGTCATCCCGATTTAGTTGGGACCTAAAATCTCTCCTTACAGCACAGAATATTTAACAGTACTGCAGAAGGATCACTTCGAGATAACACTTGTACAAATAGCAAACTTTACTGCGAAAAATAAAGTGCGAATCAGTTCGTATAAGCGCCTACTGTTCTCGGCAATTATTAATGCGTAATTCTATTACTGTCTAGCACGGTATATCTCTGCTGCTTATAGTTGCAACTACGCGTAACGCTAACAATTACACAAAATCATTCAAAGAACACTATAAAGCCAATAAATAACTTACTTACATGCGCATACACAACATTGCATTGCGGGAATTGTGGTAATGCCAGTATACAATGTAGTTGAGAAACCCCTTTATAATAGAATGTAAATCACCTATTTACATGCCCGCAGTATTGTAGCCCCTGCACCATGAAAGTTCTATTTAAGCCTACTTCCCTCTGTAGGGCAACCACTGTTGCCCTACAGAGAGAAGTAGGCTTAAATACCAACCATTGGTTACTACCAACCATCATAATTATGATCAACTTATCTAAGCCCGCTCCAGGGCATTTATAAGCCTCATTTGCGAAATATAGGGAGATAATAATATAACTATTTTGACACATTGACACGAAGAAAAACAAGAAGAACTCTCTTTTGATTTTGAAAGTAATTTTAAAAGTAATATTTCATGAACTCGCATTTTGTGGTACATGAGTATTTGCTACATGCTAGAGTCTCGCGCACTGGGTGAAGTGACAACTCCTCTATAGATCTCTATGGTTGTACATCGTTTCCGTCGCAAATATATCTCGTTGATTAGTTGAGTGTAGAATATCCTTACAGTATTAGGGTGCGGTTGAAGGGTCAGCGATGAATTTAGAATTTGTATTCAGAGTGTTCAGAGAGAAAACTGGGTCGGTGGACTTATATTTGCAAAGGGTCACGGTTTTTTCTTTGATCTCGAGGAAAGTAGCTAGGTTTTGTACTCAGAATTGATGCATTTTGATTTCGGAAAATGTAAATTATTTTATGCTATTTTTTGGAAACAGGCTCTAATTGTTTACACGCGTTAGATTACTTCTCTTATAGCTTTAGTTATTTTTAATGTTATTTTTCCATAATATGATTTATTCAAAGAGAAATCTGATATTACTTACAAGTCAAACCATTAACCATTTAGACAAAAAAAGGAATACATTTTTATTATATAGCTTAGTAAGTAAGTAAGTTCGTATAGGCCGGGTGGCTAGTCCTGGCGTCAGAGTTTTAAGCTAATTAGGTAATGTACTAATCGGAGTTTCAAAAATCAACCCGTGACCTGGCAAAATAGACCTTTTACATTTGAATGAAACTTTTTATTTTCTGAACCATAGAGTAACCTCCTCAAGCCTGAACACATAAATGTTTCTTAAAATATGTTATACATGGAGTCAGAGTTAATTTAGTACCAGTACAAAAGTAGAGTTTTGGATAACACTTTCGAGCTAAATCGATAATTCAGCTGACCGAACAATTATTTTCACTTTTGCTGGTCAGAGAATTTGCTGACCTTATTAACATCTCCCTAACACTACTGGATTTTTTCATATAAAATATTTATCTTTTAATTACTTTTCTAACGGAGTGTAAACTAAGTCTTCTTTTAGTTTTTTCTAACTTCGGTGAAAAGGAAATTTATAAAATGGCACATGAATGGACTGTAAATGAACATTATTTTATTTCATCGGAAAATGTGGAATACAATTTCGTTTGACGAATTTTACCCGTAGAATAAAATGAATTAAGTTAAAATGATCAAATAGAATATCATTCAGTTACAGACGAAAGAAAATAAAGATTCTTTCTTTTTATAACTTTGACATGATCACAGTTAGACTTTGATTACATGAGACTGGAAAATACTAAAGACTTGGTTGAAGTTTTTTTTAAATAGAAGGAATCTTGGTCAATACATTATTGATGCATTATTATACACTTAAGTAATCGAGGTTATTTTTACAATAACCTGCACTATTCAAGTTTGCCTACTGTTGAAGTTTCCGCAAACATGTTGTTACAAATGGGGAGATATGTTTTCGGTAGAACCAACGATTTCGCGGTTGAAGGTGTTAGTGAGCTGTAAAGCTTTAGTGAATATATTTTTTCATAACTTTTTTATTCATCCATCAGCTATAGAACGTCCAACGTTTGACACATGCCTTCCCTATAGATTTCCAATAAGACCAGTTGATAGCGGCTTGCATTCATCGCGATCCTGCGGTATTAATGAGGTCATCCACATCTGTCATCAATTTAACAATAACTTTTCAAGCTTCTTTTGAAATAGTATTTTACTATATAATTTCTAAGACTTATTTGACTTCCAGGTAAACCCAGTCCTGGACCTGGCTATGTTGGATCCCACCGTGAAAGAAGTCATCCCGCCATGGGTAGACGTCGAATGGATGACCTATGACGTCACGGATTGCGATGCGGCTTACGCAGTCATATCAGCCATAGATGCGTACAATGACTGCGCGCACGTGTTCTTTGGACCGGCTTGTGACTTTGCCTTGGGTAAGTCCAAATTATTTATTTTAACTTAAAAAAAATATTCTATTAATATTAAAATGAACTTTAAAGCTTATAAAAGCTTATATATTTAAAATTTATAAAGCGGCTTTTTAGGCATTTCGTGTCTATGATTTGCCTTAGTTAGTTTTTCAATAAAGCTCTTAATGAACAGGTAGCAAACATTGCACTATTGCACTTTATTGTTATTTGCTACTTATGTAAGAAATTGGCGAAATATCGATATATCTAAGACTTGAGAAATAAAAAAGACTGGACTTTTGTCCGGTAAATCGTCGAACGCGGTTTACGCAGTCATAGCAGCCATAGACGCATACGTGTACATTCGTCAAGACTTCACGCACGTGTTATTTGGACCAGCTTGTGACTTTGCCGTGGGTAAGCCCAAATTATTTATTTTAAGACGTTTCTATTCTCACAGCAAAATGATTAACGATGCTGTCTTTGTGGCATTTTGTGACTATAATTTGCCTTCATTCGTTTTTCAGTAAATGGCAATTTTGTAATGAGTATACCTACAGTGTTTTCTATCTGAGAAGATTTATATTTACTAACTATAAAAGAACAATGATACAGCCACCGACATGAAATTAACGCTCCAGTGTGACTTAAACACTACATTTTAGAAATTAAGGCCGGCTTTTTCTGTATCTGTTAGTGTATCTGATGTTTAGACTTTCTAAACTACGCAACCGCCTGAATTTTTTTCTGAAACTGAAAAAAAAGTTTTCTCTATCATTTAGAATATTCCACTTGTAAAAATATATAGCTATATTCAGTCGTAGTCGGCCAAAGTCAAGACGGGCAGCTAGTGTTTGAAATGACTTAGAATATAAAATGCATAATTATTATGTAAGTACCTACCTCAGAGCAAATAAACAAATCAAGAGAGAACGTCGTTGAACAGTCAAGTGAGGCCGGTTTTTTAAACATGTGTTTGACACACAACTGACAAGCCAAGGCGTAGTTTCGTTGTACGTGGATGTGTGTGTAATTGTCTGTACACGGCGAGGCGTAGTTTTGGTTGGCTTCACTTGTTTGTTCAGAACATTTTCTCTTGATTTTTTTTTTGCTCTGAGGTAAGTACATAGCTGTGGCTAATGTCAATACTTATACGAGTACGTTGAGCCAAAGGTGATGTCCACAAGTGGTATATTATTCAGAGAAAAATCGAAACAAGATGATTTATACATCATTTGAAAGCGTGTTATATGGGCTTTCCAAAAATATTTAATTTAGATTTTTTCACCCCTCCAATTTTTTTGAAATGCGAAAAATAAATTGTATGTAAAATAACAATACAGCTTATTATTTTTTCTAGTTTAGCAATAATAAAGTGCTTCTATCGTTATTTTACTTGCTTACGTAGCTTATTCTTCCACATCCATCTCTTAATTTGCTAAAATTAAGAAATTATAACCTACTAGTGTGACCAGTTAGTAGGTACAATGTGACAAAAAATAACTTAAAAAGTGTGTCTAATTGGTAGGTACGAGTAAAAATGCTTTTATTTAACAATTTGGAGGTTACTTAATCAGGGATGCTAGAGATAAACTACCTTATGAGCGAAATATATTTATCTTCTCTAATAAATTAAAAATTAATTTAAAAAAAATCGGTCGGGTCTCTTTTGTTTTTAACTGTTGTAATAGACTCAGAAAAAAATTGAACTCTCTCGAAATGTAACGAGTGTTGTGGTTAGAATTTTGGATTATTATTATACCAGCCTCCATACATTTTGTGGACATATCCTTAACACCAGTATTTTGGTCATGCTCCAGACGCTAAGAAGGATTTTCGAAAACAAAAGAAAGTACATTAGTTCAGCAGTAAATAAACCAAGTTCAGAATAAAATTACCCTTCGCACAGAAGCCATGATAAATATTTATCAAAACTTCAAAGAAGGTGCAAAACAATTTATTCAAACTTCTGAGGAGTGAAATTAACACCCCTGACTTCAAATTAAAGTATTACGAACAAAATTTCTTCAATTAACACCATTTTTGCAAGTAAAGGGGTTGGAGCCTATTTTCTTCTCCAGTTACTTTAGAAAGTAATTTGTAAAAAGAATATTTATTAGCAATTGCTCACTTTTACTTTTGAAAATAATTTGATTTTTTTTAGCAATATTACACCATGGATACAGGGTTATCTGCTTGGTCTGTACTAAAACGAAAGGGGGTGATTAAGAACATCGTTACGAACAACTTTTACTATGGTTAACCCTGTATATTATAACTAAGCTCAGAATGTCACTTTGAAAAAGATATTTTGAGTATTAAGTAACAACAACAGGAATATTTAAAACGTTGTTATAAGACCTCAGACCAAATAAAAAATAAAGACAGAATGTTTTGATCAAACAAGTGAGGCCGACCAAAACTACGCCTCGCCGTGTACAGACAATTACACACACATCAACGTACAAGGAAACTACGCCTAGGATTGTCAGTCGAACTATGGCGGCACAACAGCGATGCAATCACACATGTATAAAAAACCGGCTTCACTTGACTATCCAACGACGTTATCTCTTGATTTTTTTATTATTTATTATCTATTATATAAAAGGCTTCCCTGAGTGACTGACTGACAGACAGCCTACAGCCCAAACCGCTTAAGATATGAGCTTGAAATTTGGAATATAGGTACATTGAACGACGTAATGGAGCACTAAGGACGAAAATTTTGAACTTTCGACCTCTAAGGGGGTAAAATGGGCCCTTTTCGTTTGTATGTAACTTTTTATTCCCTGTACCGATTGACTTAAAACTTTGTATACATGCTTTTCAAACAAAATAAAAGTTACGTTTTTTCCTGTTTTTCCGAATTTTCCTCATCTAAGGGGTCAAATAAGGTCCCAAAGTTGGTGAAAAAAGCGTCAATTACATCGAACCAGCTGAACGGTTATGGTTGAAAATTGGTATGAAGGAAGCACTCAGCATGTTTTATTAGAGCAACTTATAAAATCCAGGAAAATCTATAAGGTTCCTTAGGGATACGCAAAATTAATAAGTGTAGGCTACAGCCCAAACCGCTGAAGATATGAGCTTGAAATTTGGGATATAGGTACATTGAACGACGTAATGAAGCATAAAGGACGAAAATTTTAAACTTTCGACCTCTAAGGGGGTAAAATGGGCCCTTTTCGTTTGTATGTAACTTTTTATTCCCTGTACCGATTGACTTGAAACTTTGTAGACATGCTTTCCAAACAAAATAAAAGTTACGTTTTTTCCTGTTTTTCCGAATTTTCCTCATCTATGGGGTCAAATAAGGTCCCAAAGTTGGTGAAACAAGCGTCAATTACATCGAACCAGCTGAACGGTTATGGTTGAAAATTGGTATGAAGGAAGCACACAGCATGTTTTAATACAGAAACTAATAAAATCCAGGAAAATCTATAAGGTTCCTTAGGGATACGCAAAATTAATAAGTTTAGGCTACAGCCCAAACCGCTGTAGATACGAGCTTGAAATTTGGAATATACGTACATCGTACGACATAATGAAGCACTAAGGATGAAAAACGTACCCAACTCTAACTTACGGGGTAAAACGGGCCCTTTTTGTTTGCATGTAACTTCTTATTCCCTGTACCGATTGACATGAAACTTTGTATAGATGCTTTTGAGACTAAATAAAAAATATGGCTGTACCTGTTTTCTAAATTTTCCTTAAAAAAATCCTTAGGGGTCAGATACGTCCGAAAACTTCAATGCGTTTTTTTAAATAATGTAGTATCTAGGATTATGATAATGATTGTTTATCTTTAAATGGGGCAAAATGGGTCCCCAAAAGTTTACGATTTTTTTTTATTTTGTGAGCCAATAGTCTTAAGCTTAGCGCACATATGGATCAATATAGGTATTTTACTATGGGATCAACCCTGACAAGCGAAAATTACCTACATTTTCCATACATTTTGTCGCGGGTCGATGAACTTTTTGTGTTGAACAGCTGATTTTATTCACGTGCTTTTGGGGTTGGTACCATTGTAAAAGTTAATCAAATTATGAGTATATTAGCATCCTAGAATATGCCTGACTAGAATTACGACTTGTGTGTCATTTTTTCATTTGCCTGGAAGATTAAATTTCTAATGACTTAATGAAACATGTCGAATACCTGTACCGGCCTTAATTAATAGTGCACTACTGAAAATAGGTACTACGGATAGCACTACGGATAATAGAAACAGGTGGGTCTTAAGATGAACATGGACAAGACGAAAGTCATGTGTAATTCCCATGTTTTACCCACCTCGATTTCTGTTGGAAACTCGGTTCTTGAAGTCGTTGACTCGTACGTCTACCTAGGACAAGTAGTCCAGTTAGGGAGGTCCGACTTCAACAAAGAGGCCAATCGACGAATTCAACTCGGCTGGCAGCGTTCGGAAAAGTGCGTAGTGTCTTCTCGTCCGACATACCTCAGTGCCTCAAGTCGAAAGTTTTCGACCAGTGTGTGTTGCCAGTGATGACTTATGGCACAGAAACGTGGTCTCTCACTATGGGCCTTATTAGTAAGCTCCAAGTAGCCCAACGAGCTATGGAGAGGGCTATGCTTGGAGTCTCTCTGCGAGATCGAATCATTAATGAGGAGATCCGTAGAAGAACCAAAGTTACCGACATAGCCCAACGGATTGGCAAGTTGAAATGGCAATGGGCAGGGCACATAGCGCGGAGGGCTGATGACCGTTGGGGACGAAAAGTTCTCGAGTGGAGACCATGTACCGGCAAGCGCAGCGTAGGACGTCCACCCACAAGGTGGACGGATGACCTCATTAAGGCCGCAGGATCGCGCTGGATACAAGCCGCTTCCAACCGGTCTTATTGGAGATCCATAGGGAAGGCCTATGTCCAGCAGTGGACGTCCTGCGGCTGATGGATGACTGAAAATAGGCCTATCCGCGAAGGGTAATTGGGCCATATCCATCACGCCGGCCAAGCATGGGTTGCTGAATTCACATACGACATTGATTTTTTCTACGTTACGTACGTAGGTTCAGGTTGCCTCAATGTTTTCCAGCAAAGAAAAGAAAAATTTCTTACATAGTTACTCATACAATTATTATTAATGGCTCCCTCGGTGGCTCAGTGGTTGACCCTGACTCCTGGGTCAAAGAGGCGTGGGTTTGATTCCCAGGGCAAATATTTATGTGCTGTTCATATGTGTTTGCTCTGTGTCTGAGTGTTATTTATGTATTTTTATTTATTTATTTAACACTTTATTGCACACTATTTGTACAAAAGGAGGACTTAACGCTAAACAGCATTATCTGCCAGTCAACCGACATGTATAAATAATTAAATAAATATATCTTTATTGTACACAGAAACACAGTACAGAAACTATACAATATGCTGTACAATGGCGGCCTTATCGCCATTGGCGATTTCTACCAGGCAACCTTTGGATGGACTGGAATTATTCTAAAAATAGGAGTATGGTCGGTGGTGTATACAATACAGTACATACACTGAAATACATGTATATGTAATATATCAGTCTCTGCCAGCCAAATCACAAACTTTGCTTAGTTTGGGATCAGAGACCGTGTGTGAGATGTCCTCCAATATTTATTTTATATATTTATTTATTATTGAGTTAATTTCAGAAATTCGGCAATTTATCACCCAAAAGTTCACGTATGTACTCTGTAATAAGCTTTAGATACAAGTAAATTAAATAACCAAATACTGAGACAATTCAGGCTAAACCGTAGGCATTATTTTGCAAGTAATACAATAATAGGCCCAACAACAACATAAAAAGTGTTCTCTCTATCGAATGCTTAAAGTGAAAATGAAACAGATATAATTATGATAATTAGCTATTATAATTACGATGGCGCCTTCATAATCGAGCCTAATGCGGGCTTAACCACGAGCTACTATTATTTTAAGTAAGTGCCAAGAAAACGCGGGCCTAACTGTGGGTTTTTATCATTTTAAGCAGTTACGAAAATAACGCGGGCCAGACCGTGGGCTATTATCATTACAAGCAATATAAAAACGCAGGCTAACGGCATGCTATTATAATTTTAAGGATTTATTAAGACAACACGGGCCAGACCGCGAACTATTAGATATTATTATAAGCAAATTCCAAGATAACGCGGGTTGAACCGCGGGCTGTTATTTTAACTAAGTAAGTATTAAAACAACGTGGGCCAAACTGTGGGTTATTATCTTTGTAAGTACCTAATTATTAACACAACGCGAGCTAAACCGCGGGCTTTTATCATTTTGAGCAAGTACTAAGACAATACGGGCCAGATCATGGGCTATTATCATTGTAAGTAATACGACAATGCAGGCCAAACGGCGAGCTTTTATAATTTTAAGCAAGTATTAAGACATCGCAGTCCATGCTGCGTGCTATAAATAACTATCTTAAGCAAGTACTAACAATACGCGGGCCAAACCGTGATCTATTATCATTATAGGCAAATACTGTTACAATTTTGACCAAACCGTGGGCATTATCCTTGCAAGTAATTTTAAGCAAGTATTAAGACAACGCGGGCCAAATTGCGGACTATTAGATATTATTATAAGCATGTACAAAGACAACGTAGATCAAACCGCGGGCTCTTTTCATTTTAAGTAAGTACCTATGTACTAAGACAACGCGGGCGAAGCCGCGGGTTTTAAGCTAGTTAGGTATAAAGACGTTTTCATAGTGCCTGTAATGTGTCTACGGAATAAAGAAATGTGAAATATATTTTGTCACATATCTATAAATAACAGATTGTACATAATGCTATTGTCCCGTGAGGCAATTCGTAACCATAAAAGTGCATGGAAAATATTTCCAAGATGCTGTTAAAACAGTCAACTACGTATTAGATTTTGACGTTCCTTGTCTAAAATCCGACAATCGACACCAAACCAAGCTAATTTTCATATCTCTTTCTAACTTGTGCCATATTAAATCAATGTATCTCTTTGAGATTTTCTTGCCTGACCACAATATTATCCGTCTGGTATCTCTGTAGTTCTGGTTAATAATAAAACAGTTGCCACAAAAAAGTAATCAAATTACGAGATACGTCACCTATGTAGGGAATGCAATCTCGTTTAAAAGGTTGATATCTCGTGAGAATTGGTTATCGCGTAATCTCGGCCTTTTTTAGCGAGATTGATATCGTCCGAAAAATGGACGAGATCTCGCGAGACTAACGACATTGCACTCACCTTACTTGCACATACCTATGCTATGGTATAAAACGGCAAGGAATATTACTATTCGGTACTCTTCGGTCTTCGGTTTGTATGTATATGGATCTTCTGATTGAAAGCCACAGATAAATTTTGACCATCGCTCATTTCATATTCCATGTTATGTACGAGATGTACTACAGTAGCAATCCGTCTATAGCCAATCACAGGACGTAAAGCCTGGTGCACACTGATCCGCAGTGAAATAAATAATATAAACTGGATAGGATAACTAGAATGGATTGGGATTCCAGTTATTGACTCATCATTATCAGCCTTATGACTTCTACTCCTGGAATTAGGCCTTCCCCGAACTTAAATTTCCAATAAGACATGTGACACAGTGCTCTAGCATGTCTATATGGTATTCATTAGATCATCAGTCTACCCTGTCGGTGGTAGTCCTACGCTGCGCTTGCCGGTGTGCGGTCTTTTCTCTGTCAGTTAATAATAATTACATGTATTTTCGTATGCGGATACTTTATTGTAAAACAGGGTTTATTTAGAATCTAACTTTAAATAACATGAAACCATGTCGACGATATTCTGGTATTTTCCAGTACTAATAATGTAAATAAGCTTTAAAGCTCTTTGAATACTGTAACGTCAAAAGCAGTTTGTAATTTGACGTCATGCAACTAAACACTAGCTAGAAATATGAACAAGTTATTGGAAAGATATTGGGACAGCAGTTCTGATTAAAATATAGAAAACCGGTATGCGTAAAAAATCGTTTCGTAATGGGAAGAGGCTTGAGCTTATTATAAGAGGTTGAACTGCTGAACAGAGCTGATGAGGTGAGAGGGCTATGCTCATAGTCTCCCTGCGAGATCTAATCAGGAATGAGGAGACCCGTTGAAGAATCAACGTTACCGACATAGTCCAGCAGATTGGCAAGTTGAAATTATAGTGGGCTGGATGCATATATGTAGCACAAAATGGTTGTTGATGAGATCAATATAATGTATACTATTATACTTTTTATGATGTATAACAACTTAAGTTATAAACTTCTGGCTATGCGTGAAGGTGAACACAACATTTGTGTGAAAAATATTTTTGGTTCGATTCGGAAACGCCATTATGTTTTCTTAGGCATTTATTATGTAATTAAAATAGATTTCTGAAAAATGTCGCTATTTTTTCTCAGTAATAAGATTTGTCTCATAAGCTTGTTGTTATTGTTTGTTTGATATATATTTTGTTTTGCTTTATTCTAAAACAACAAGTTTTGTTTGAGTCAAACCGTTTTGTAGGTCAATCAATGGTAGGTCTTATAAATAAATAAATAAAAAGCCTTTTTATTTCTTACTACTAAAAATTACATGAGCTAATTTAAACCTAGTTATCTATATTAGCAAGAACCCCTCCGCGGGTGAAGGCCTCCTCCAAGGAACTCCAGAGTTCTCTGTCCTAAGCAGTTTGTAACCATCTTGGGCCAACCGTTTTTACAATATCATCGGTCTTATTGTAGGTCTTATAAGTCGTCTTTCGGCTTGTCTCAACTGTTCATTGATAAAAACACCCAAGGATTTGCCGTATTTCCAGCTTTTGACACCGTTTTCATCCTAATCTACGCCTTTTCTCATAAACGATCTACCGATTTTCCGTAACAATCTGTAGCGCTCCGTAATTCGATGCGGTACCTAATGTACGGTAGCCCCGGTAATACTCGACGGCTCACTAAGAAGTGTGCGGTAATATAAATACAGCCATCACATAATAGGTCGGTAGGCATATTTTTAGGGTTCCGTAACTCAAACGGAAAAAAACGGAACCTTTATAGGATCACTTTGTTGTCCGTCTGTCCGTCTGTGTGTATGTCAAGACTCTTTATCTCGGGAACGCGTAAAGATATCGAGTTGAAATTTAAAAGTTATATGTATATCTATAGTCTCTTGCAGTTGTGTAAAAGAAAAACTTCTCAGTTATCGTTTAAAAAAGTTAGAGCCGTTTATGTCATAAAAAAACGCATATTGTAAACTCACAAAATCAAAACCTACAGGATACTTCCCGTTGACATAGAACTATGAAATTTGGCAAGAAGCATTTTCTCAAAGTACACATATAGGAATAAATCTGAAAACTGTATGGGTTCAAAATTCAAGGTGAGTAAATCGTATAGAAATTTTAACAAATTTCTTCCCGATTCTGTGAAATTTTCTGGATTTGTACAGAACTCTCGATGTGCGAGCCAGACTCGCACTTGTCCGTTTTTTTTTGTACCAAATGTTTATTTTAATAAAATTATTTAGTCATATTCACATATCGAGAATGCCTAGACCCCAAGATACAGGTGCTTTATTGTACCCAGTTTGGGGGATATTTGTATCTTGTGACGATCCAATGGTTTCGGCGTACCTCGGACGAAAGATTGGCATATAGCTATATTCAATGGTATAACGTCACGAGCTTTTCTTCTTTACCAGGTTTTTTTTCAGTGAGAAATAAACCAAAGCAACCGCACATTACTTCCACCTTTTGACACCGCTTTCACCCTAATCCACGCCTTTTCTCACAAACGATCTACCGATTTTCCGTAACAATCCGTAGCGGTCCGTAATTCGAGGCGGTAATGGCGGGTAGCCGCGGTAATACCGCTCACAAAGAAGAGTGTCGTATATAGAGACGAATCACGTGTGTGATGATATACGAGAATATTACTTGGTACAGCTGACTCAACAAGATTATTTTTTGCAAAAATTAGCATGACCGACTTCACCCGTGTACAGAATTTGCGAATATTTCGCATGGCTCGATGGAGCATTTTTCACATTATTGTTGAATTATCAAAAATGGCTCAGTCGACTTCGATAAAATTTAAATGGAACCAATTTTAAACGATAATCTTTCTAATAAAAAAAATAATTGAAATCGGACCACTATGAAAAATGTTATGCGTGGTTATACATAAAAAAAATATATATACGCGTCGAATTGTATATCTCCTCCGGTGGTTCGTCGGTCAAAAAACTAAAATCAAGATGGTGCAATACGAAAACATGCGCTTTCGCTACTAGGAACTAAAAAAAATCATAAAAGCTCTCACAATCGATGTTTGGCTAAGTTTTACTTATGTGGTGTCAACTGTACCTGCTACCACATACAGTAACTTTGTGTGATATCGATTAATCATATGATTAATTTTCGCAAAATTACTGACTTTCATCGTGTACATAATTTGAAAAGTTCGCGCGGGTCGGTTTAGTAATTTTCACATTATTGTTGATTTATCAAAAATGGCTCAGCCAATTTCGATAAAAAAAATGGTATCACTTCGGCAGTATACCCATTCGAACTAAAAAAAGTTTTAATTCGGTTCACAATTGGCGAAAATATCGATGAATAAACACAAAAAACCCGGACAAGTGCGAGTCACGTTTGCACATCGAGGTTTCCGTACAAACACGTTCTTAAAATAATTAAAAACCTGTTTTAGCATGTGCAGATGAAGTTCTTTTATATGATACCTTACATGATACGATTTACTCACTTTGAATTTTGAACCCACATTTTGTGAATTTAGAGGCTCTAATTTTTAGTGATTTAAATAAAAATGTATAGTTTTCAGATTTATTCCTATATGTGTACGCTGAGACAATGCTTCTTGCCAAATTTCATAGTTCTATGTCAACAGGAAGTAAGTACCCGGTAGGTTTTGATTTTTGTGAGTGCGAAATATGCAGTTTTTTACGACATAAACGGCTCTAACTTTTTTAAACAATAACTGAGAAGTTTTTCTTTTACACAACAATATTACACAACAGCAAGATACTTTAGATATACGTATACAATTTAAATTTCAACTCGATATCTTTACGCGTATAAAGAGTCTTGACATACACACAGACGGACAGACGGACAACAAAGTTATCCTATAAGGGTTCCGTTTTTTCCGTTTGAGGTACGGAACCCTAAAAATACATAGGTAAGAACAAACATACGAACATAGTACCTCCTCCGTTTTGAAAGTCAGTTAACAAAATTGAGCAACTTTTCGATATCATGATGATGATTTTAATTACCAACTTTCGTTTTAGTAAGTAATCTTATTTTAATTTTAGATAAAATTTAAATACGACATTTTCAAGTACTCCTAATTTTGTCTCTAATTGGCAAAAAACATTTTAGGTCTACCCTCAGATAAAAAGCCTAATTTTTTCCGCGAAAAAAGGTACAGGCTTAATAACATGTTGCCTTTAGTTGCCGAAAAAATGTTTGTTCTAAATATTTCGGACATGAAAAAAAACTATTGAACCAATTACATGATTTTTTGTGGCTTAAGCTTTCATGGCTAACTTACTCGTTGATGCTTTTTCTATGTAACAAAAAATAATAGCTTTACGTCTAACCAAGTCAAATTAAAAGTATTTTTATAATTTACTATTATTTATTTAGAATTGTGGGGCCGCGCCGCGGAGTACAAGAGAGCTTTCTCTATGCAAAAACGGGCTATGCGAGCCATTTTCGGGGTTTCGGACGACGTGTCCTTTGTGGAGCTCCTTAAGGAACTGCGCGTACTGCCACTGCCGAACTAATCTATCAGGTGGCCCTTTTCATGCACAACCATTTAGAATTTTTTGAGAGGAAAGGTACCTATTCTAGGTTACAAAAACATGCGCTTTCGCTACTAAGGTACCTATTCTATGTTAAATTTTAAAAGCAATGCTAGGAAAAACCTACTGGTGACTCCTTCGCGTAAGCTGGCGAAATCGGAGAAGTTTGCATATATTGGTGGGCCCGCTATATACAACCGAATACCCGTATAAGTTCGGGATGTACCTTCCGCTGGGTCGTTTAGGGATAAATTAAAATGTTGGCTTCATGAGCAACTATTTTATGATGTAAATGACTTTTTTAAATTACCTGAATTGTATTATGATTAAGCCGTGGTGGCCTAGAGGTATTGACAGTCGCTTTGCAATCGTGAGGTCATGGGTTCAAATCCTGGTCCCGTGCCAATGAGTTCTTTGAAATTTATGTACGGAATTTAACACCACTGGCTTTTCGTGAAGGAAAACATCGTGAGGCAACCTGCATGCGTCCGTAGAAGAAATTCGATGGCGTAATGTGAACCCTCAAACCAGCAGTGGGCCAGCGTGGTGGATATGGCCCAATCACCCCTTCGTGAGTAGGCCTACGTCCTGCAGTGGACTATTAAAAAGGCTGGTACAGTACAGTACTAAGATCTTGTGTGAGTAAACCTTTTGTGGTTAGACCGTAAGACGGCTTATCGTTTTCCGAAAACAGATCAAGGCAGATTGTGCTAAAAATTATGGCGATCACATAAAAAATATTAATTCAAGATCTAGACAAGAATCTGAATATAAAACTAGTCTCGCACATCTAGCTAAGCTAGCAAAGAAAATATTTATATTATATCTAGTGACCCGCCCCGGCTTTGCACAGGTGTACTATACATATAAACCTTCCACTTGAATTAATCTATTAAAAAAAACCGGACAAGTGCGTGTCAGGCTCGCACATCGAGGGTTCCGTACAAATCCAGAAAATTTCACAAAATTGGGAAGTAAGTTGTTAAAATCGCTATCGCTAGAGTACCTACCTTACTCTAACCATCGACAAAAAGTTTTTTTTTTACTTTTCTCGTCATATACGATTTACTCACTTTGAAATTTGAATCCATCATTTGTGAATTTTGAGGCCCTATTTTTTGTGATTTATTTAAAAATGTACAGTTTTCAGATTTATTCTTATATGTGTACTCTGAGACGATGCTTCTCGCCAAATTTCATAGTACTATGTCAACGGAAAGTACCCTGTAGGTTTTGATTATTGTGAGTGTCAAAATATGCGGTTTTTACGACATAAACGGCTCTAACTTTTTTAAACAATAACTGAGAAGATTTTCTTTAACACGGCTGCAAGAGACCATAGATATACGTATACAGTTTAAATTTCAACTCGATATCTTCACGCGTTCGCGAGATAAAGAGTCTTGACATACACACAGACGGACAGACGGACAACAAAGTGATCCTATAAGGGTTCCGTTTTTTTCGTTTGAGGTACGGAACTTTAAAATCGGCATCAAAATCCGTTGCGTAGTTTTAAAGATATAAGCATACATAGGGACAGACAAACAGCGGGAAGCGACTTTGTTTTATACTATGTAGTGATGAAGCGTAATACCGAATCAGAATATCAAACAATCTTCATAAGCAGGAAAATCTATGTAGCCTCTAAGAAAAGCCTAGAGGTTGGAAAAATTACGAAGCCTTAAAGTACGCATGTAAAAAGTAGATTTTATTCCCTCCACAAACGATCCTTGATTCTCGGTAATATTGGGTGAGTGGGTGATAACGTATCCGGTAATAAGGGTTCGTTATCCGACACTTGTTCATACATATGTGTGGTTCACGTGACGAGGATGTGACGTTCATATTTTCCAATTTATGCATGATTTTTGTACTTATATATAGGAACAACTTTTGTAAGGATAAGTAGGTATACTTACCTGCTTATCTATATCTTATATACTTATGATACGTTAAGGATAAGTAGGTACTTACCTACTTATCCTAAGCAAGCACTTGCTAATATATAAAATAGCACTAATTAAATGTAATATGTTGTTATTAATCTTTCGCGATGTGAACACATTATTATTATGTACTACGGGACTACTCGCGCACTAAAATTACGAGATAAATAAATACTTCATCATCCCAAACTTGGTCGAAACGTCGCATCGGGATTATAAGCTATATAAATATCTCGTAATTTTAGTGCGCGAGTAGTCCCGTAGTATATAAAAATAATGTGTTCAAATCGCGAAAGTCACGGGTAGATGTACCCGTGACCACCATCTATGCAACTCGGTCGAAACGTCGGGATGATGAGATCACCGATGTGGATCAACGTTTGGCACGGTAAGTCTGCGGATGGGTGACCGAAGGTGGCATTTAGGACTGATCTCTGACGCTCGGATGATACGTTGAATTGTGGATCCTGGTTGTTCTGACCGTTTAGCAATGTTGAAGGCCTTCTGGCGGCTTTGAAACACTGACACCACCAGGCTTAAGGGTTATTTTTGAAAATCAAATCAAAGTAGCAAAGGCAGAGTTTAAAAAAACTATAACGTAACGATAAAATAAGAAAAGGTATTTAAAACAAAAAAAAAACGATGTATTTAAAACAAAACTTAGTCAGAATATCAAACAACCAACACAAATATCTACGAGTAAGTACCTAACTTCAAATAGATATACTTAAAGCCCAGAGGTTAAAAAAATACCAGACTGAAAGTACAGATGTATAATGTTGGTTTTATTTCCTTCCATAAACGATCTTTATTAATAAAGTATCAGAGAGAATTTTAATTTAGTCACTTTGTTCTCCCAGAATACGCTCTCCACATAACATTAAGTTATCTTATTTGTTCTGTAATAGAAACGCTCTTGTTCAATCTCGTAATGTATGTACATGCGAAATTAATTAATTTTATAGCAGAAGATGTAGTTAATTCTTCATTAATAAGAAGTACGCATCCGCCACTTGAATTGTCTCTCGAAAATTGTAATGAATATTATAACTTCACTACTAATTAATACCGTAAACTACCGTGGTTCGGATTCTACGATTTTTAGGTCCCGATCGTTTTAACTGATAAGTCGAATCAGAGGTTTCCAGGCGGCTTAAAACACTGATGCTAGGGCTAGCGAACTTACGTTTTAGGGTTCCATACCCAAAAGGTAAAAACGGGACCGGATCATCGAGACTTTGATGTCCGTCTGTATGTAACCAAGCTGTATCTCAAGAACCGTAATATCTAGAAAGTTGACATTTTCGCTGACGAGGTATTTTTATTGCTACTATAACAACAAATACTAAAAACAGAATATAATAAATATTTAAGGGGGGCTTCCATACATAAAACCTGAGTTTTTAGCCGTTTTTCGCTCGATATTAATAACAATATAATAATATTAATATTTTTTTACACAATTGTGACTCTATATATATTTGCATGACAGCGAAACCCAATACTCACCCAGCTGTTATGCTATGAAAGCTTCAGACAGGATTGAGTGTAGTTTGACTAGGTGTCTGTCAGCAATCACCGAAATTAAGCAACGTTCCGCACGGTCAGTATTTGGATGGGTGACCGCTGGTGGCATGTTTCTTCTGAGCACCACCATAGTTGGTTAGTAGTTAGTTCGGATGACACGTTAAATGTAGGTCCCGATTGTTTTAGCCGTTTAGTTATGTCAGAGGCGTTCAGTCGGTCCAAACACTCTGACGTGGGCTAGCCACCCAGCCTATACGAACTAACTTACAGACATGCCACACGGGCGTTGACGCCGCGTAATTGCACCGCGGCGTCACCGCCGCTGCACCGCCGCGGTGCAGCGGCGGTGCTGAGCGTCGTCGCGGCGTCACCGCGGCGACCAGTGTTGCCGGTAGCGATTTAGACATTAAATCTAGAGTATTCGAGTATTCTATGAATTTTTAGCGGGAAAAAAGGTTTTGACGACAACCGTTCAATCTTAAACTGAAGATGAGAAAAATCCCTCGTACACGTTAGAAATCAGATCGTGTAATTTGTCACGACGAATGTCACAGTAACAGCTTTCCAAGTGACAGGTGTCAAACTTCAAAGTGATTTATCTCGGTCATTTTCAATTCTAGACTACTGTTGTTTTCATAAAAGTGATAGAACTCGACAAGATCTACATTTCGGATGACAGCTGTTAAACTTAAAAGTGATTTATCTCGGTTATCATCGATTCTAGACTATTGCTCTCTTCACAAAAGTAATAGAGTTCGACGAAATCTACATTTCGAATGACAGCTGTCAAACTTAAAAGTGATTTATCTCGGTAATTATCGATTATAGACTACGGCTGTATTCACAAAAGTGATAGAATTTGACGAGAGCTACATTCTGGATAACAGGTGTCAAACTTAAAAGTGATTTATCTCGGTTATTATTGATTCTAGACCATTGATGACTTCACGAAAGTGATAGAGCTTAACGAGATCTACATTTCAGATGACAGCTGTCAAACGTAAAAGTGATTTATCTCGGTTATTATAAATTCTAGACTACTGCTCTCTTCACAAAAGTAATAGAGCTCGACGAGATCTATATTTCGGATGACAGCTGTCAAACTTAAAAGTGATTTATCTCGGTAATTATTGATTCTAGACTACTGCTCTCTTCACAAATGTAATAAAGCTCGACGAGATCTACATTTCGGATCACTTTGAAGTTTGACAGCTGTCATCCGAAATGTAGATTTCGTTGACCTCTATCACTTTTGTGAAGACAGCAGTAGTCTAGAATCGATAATAACCGAGATAAATCACGTTGAAGTTTGACAGCTGTCATCTGAAATGTAGATCTCATTGAGCTCTATCACTTTTGTGAAGACAGCAGTAGTGTAGAATCGATAATGACAAAGATAAATAACTTTGAAAATTGACAGCTGTCACTTGAACAGCTGTTACTGTGACACTCGTGAAAAATCACATTATTCCTCTAGTATATCTGTGATCAAACGAAAAACAAAAAATACACTTTCTGATTTATAACATTAGAAAGAGTTAGCGAGGACAAAGTTGGACCGCTGACGCTACACACGATCCGATTTGGCGGTTGGCTCACACAAAATCAGAATGTATATGAGAGATTTTACTTATCTTCAGCTTAAGGTTGAACGGTTATCCCTAAAACCTTTTTTTCCGCTAACTGTCTAGATGTCATCAGTGTCTAAGGCAACACTGGGCGCCGCGGTGTCGCCGCGACGACGCTCAACACCGCCGCTGCACCGCGGCGGTGCAGCGGCGGGGACGCCGCGGTGCAATGTCGCGGCGACACCGCCCGTCTGGCATCTCTCTTAGGATTGAGTTTTACGCTGCTTGTTGCTAACTTCAGATCAGATCAAGAAGTTACTTTTAAATCAAAAAGTAACAAAAAACTAGAACATCATTCTGTAAAGGCTCGGCTTACATATAAATCAAATCTCACCCCTCCAATTAACGTTGGTCCTTTAAAATGATACGAAAACACGACCCAAATAAAATTCACCTTTAATATATAAACTCGTAAATTAGTATTATAAAGGGACCCGTGAAATTAATTATTTTGTCGCATAACAAGGTGTCTGAATAAAAATAAAAGTAATCAGTAAAGTCAGAAATGGAATATTATTTTTATACGGTGCAAATCGAAAAGGGGTTTGTAAATAAAGAAATGCGTAAGGGTTTTGTTTGTGAAAAACAATGATACAGTACCCGTACTGTACCAGCCTTTTTAATAGTTCACTGCAGGACGTAGGCCTACCCACGACGGGTGTTTGGGCCATATCCACCACGCTGGCCCAGTGCGGGTTGGTGGATTCATTTACGCCATCGAATTTCTTCTACGGACATATGCAGGTTGCCTCACGATGTTTTCCTTCACCGAAAAGCCAGTGGTGTGAAATTCCGTACATAAATTCCAAATAAAGGTCGATTCACACATATCAGTGAACCCACAGTTCCGGCACAGTACCGCATCAGTGATAATTATTCTTTCAAATATTCTCTATGGATGTATTCACACTTGTCAGTGTCAGTGTCGTCTCAGTACCGTCAGTGTCAGTGCCGGCACCGGCCATCACGGACGTGATCGGCGACGACGATATTTTATCACGGATCACTGACGCCGCTGCATCAAAAACAAAATGGAGGACGAAATGTTGATTGAATTAGTTCGTGAGAATACTGTTTTGTATGATTTATTCTGTGTTATTGAAGAGTGCCATCAAAACAATCGACATCAACGCTAGTCTGAAGGGAACGTCGTGCACGAAGACCCGCAGAGAACTGTACTGTGCCTGATATGTGTGAATTGAAGCACTGATGCACCACTGTAGCACGGATACGGAACTGTAACGGTACTGTGCCGGAACTGTGGGTTCACTGATATGTGTGAATCGACCTTTACTCATTGGTACGGGACCGGGAATTTGAACCCACGACCTCACGACTGTAAGGCGGGTGTCACTACCTCTAGACCACCACGGCTACTGAATAATGATAATGCTATGATGGCTAATGATGGGTAAATCAATCTAATGTGCTAATGTTATTTTTTAACTTTGGCGATTTGAACATATTATTATTATTTATACGGGACTAATCGCGCATTATAATTACGAGATAAATAAATACCTCATCATCCCGACGTTTCACGGTCACGGTCACGGGTAGACTGACTGACGTGTTCAGTCTACCCGTGACCACGGTCGATGCAACTCGGCCGGGATGATGAGGTATTTATTTATCTCGTAATCTTAGTGCGCGATTAGTCCCGTAGTATAAAATAATAATGTGCTAAAGTAAGTAAGTTCGTATTGCCCGGGATGCTAGCCCTAGTGTCAGAGTTCTTAAGCCAATGATAGAGGACATTAAAAAACAGTTTAGTGAAAATAGTTTCATGACAGACGGTATAGTTATTTTTCACAAAAAATGGCACCACCGAGTTTCACCGTGTATAGAATTAGAATAGTTTGAATTTCGATGTGACATCCAACTACATTATTGGTGATTTATCAAAAATGGCTCAGCCGATAACATATATTTATCTAAAGTGGACCCATAAAATTCATTGTATCCGATATTTTTGCCAATTATGAACTGTTTTTTTTATTTTTATATCTATGTATATGGTATATATATATATTATATATCTACCTATATATATATATGTACCTATAGGTAGACATAGATATAAAAATAAAAAAAACAGTTCATAATTGGCAAAAATATCGGTGAACACAGGTATCTACACCAAAAAAAAAAAAAAATACGTACGAACGATACCTAGTTCTTCTTTTTTGTAAGTCGGTAATAAAAATAATGGGCTTCCAATACTAACCATGAGCAACTTTACTTTTATGTCTTTAAAGTAACAACAGAATCAATTGCGAAATTTTTAGACCAGGTTATAATATGAAAAGTTAGCGCACATGTTACATGTTAGGTATATGATAGTGTTGACTGCCTTGGTGGCTTAGTGGTTAGTGACCCTGACTTCTGGGTCAAAGAGGAGTGGGTTCGATCCCCACCCAGGGCAAACATTTGTGTGATGAACATAGGTGTTTACTCTGTGTCTGGGTGTTACTTAGGTATTATCTATATAAGTATATATTTAAAATATGTATATGTAGTATATTAGTCTCTGGCAGCCATATCACAAGCTTTGCTTAGTTTGGGGTCAGAGACTGTGTGTGTGAAGATGTCCCCTACTATTTAATAAAGTGATAAGATCCTGAAATTTCTTTACGTACCTACAAGACTATCTTACTTACCAACTGAAAACATTAACGTTATGAAACATAATACATAACAGTAACTGATTTCTATACTACGGTGCTGTGGTACTGTAGTACCGTAGTAACCGCAAGCCCTGAAAGAAAGTATCACTTAGAGCTTATCGCCATAATAACATAAATGTAATAATACAGATTCCATGTTTCTTAATTCGTTAGAATTAGTAAATAATTACAAGACTTACATACTAAAAAAATAAACATACTAATTAAAAAAAGCCGTGGTGGTCTAGTGGAAATGACACCCGCCTTACAATCGTGAGGTCGTGGGTTCAAATCTCAGTCCCCTACCAATGAATTCCTACGAATTTATGTACGGAATTTCACACCACTGGCTTTTCGGTGAAGGAAAACATCGTGAGGCAACCTGCATACGTCCGTAGAAGGAATTCGATGGCGTATGTGAATCCACCAACCCGCACTGGGCCAGCGTGGTGGATATGGCCCAAATATGACCCTTCCTAGGTAGGCCTACGTCCTGCAGTGGACTATTATAAAGGCTGGTACAGCACTTACTAATTTTATCTTCATTAGAAGGTTATTTTTTCCTTTATTGCCAAAATAACACAATGATTTGCTATGCAATTAGTAAGTAAACTTGCTTTCTTACTTGCTATTAAGTAAGTACTTACTTATTTACTATTCGTTAGATAATAAACATAAATCATCCTTCTTTGTAGTGTGTAGTTGTGTAAAAATAAGCTCCGTATCAAAATCATTTGACATTTGACTGCCTCAGTGGCTCAGTGGTTAGTGACCCTAACTTCTGGGTCAAAGAGGCATGAGTTCGATCCCCACACAGGGCAAATATTTATGTGATGAACAAAAGTGTTTGCTCCGTGTCTGGGTGTTATTTAGTTACTATCTATACCTATATATGTATGTATTTAAAAATAAGTATATGTAGTATATCAGTCTCTGGCTGTCATATCACAAGCTTTGCTTTGGGGTCAGAGGTCGTGTGTAAGATGTCCCAAAATATTTATTTATATTTTAGTCCGCCATAGGCCACTTATAGCCAAATATCAATGTCACATTTGATCCCAAGTTTAAATTTCACTTACCTTCATTTATGGGTTTACGGCGCCATTTTGTAATATAAACAATGCGAAAGTGACAACACTTAGTTGACTTTCAGTTTTGATTTTTTTAGAGTCGTTTTGTAGTCTTCGTTTTTTTTTTCATATAATACCTTTAAAAGGACATTGGGAAGTGTGCTTAAAACTTTACGCCACTTCCTCCTTCTATCTTCCTTCCATGTTTAATAACCAGACCGTTAAGACTGCAAACATCCTCAGTATCTGCCGAAACGAGGCACTTTGTCTAAATACAGCCATTTAAGCAAATACTCTACAAAGCTGGACTGTTTGGGGCTCTTCATTAAAAGTAGATTATTAAGTTCTGTGACGTAATGAGCAATTAAGGAGCTTTGTGGTGAATGTGTCTTTGAAGATTAAAATATAAGTATAAAAGAGGTTTTCAGAAGCAGAGAGAGAGCAGAGCATAAGTTGAAATACTTTGGAATAGAAAGACGTACTAAGTTGAAATATTTCAGAATTATCCTTTATTTTAGGCTGATATCATCTTCCTGCCCTTATCCCACTAGGTGGGGTCGGCTCAGCACGTTTCTTTTCGCCACTTCACTCTATCATACGTCATATCATCATCAACTCCTTTCTCTGGCATATTATCTTTCACAAAATTCATTCACACTTTTTTTGGGCGTCGCCTCCCATTTCTGTCGCTTACCATCATGTTTAGGGTTCTTTTGGTGACATGACTCTCTTTCCGTCTCTTGATATGCCAATACCAAGATAGTCTGCCATTCTCTAATTTCCCAGTCACTGGCGCTACTTTCAGACTTCCTCTAACATAGTCATTTCTAATCTTATCCATTCTTGTGATGATGTGCAGAGTGCACATCCATCTCAGCATTCGCATCTCCGTTGCATGCCATTTCCTTTCATTCTCCCCTTTGGTGGCCCAACACCCTGATCCATACAATACGACAGGTCTTATGATGCTCTTATACATTTCCCCTATTAGCTTAAGGGGCATCCGCGGATCGCAAGTTGTTCCAGTAACCTTATTTTAGGCTGATAATGGCAATTAATTACAGATAATTGATACTTCCGAATTTATACCACAGTTGGTTAATTATTTTTACCTACCTAAAAATAAATCAGTTCTAAAAAAATAATGTTTTCATTAACTGTTGAGATTCGACATATTGTATAGAAAGTAGACTAGTTTTTCCTATTCATTTTGAGCGCCCCTCCGTAGTAAAAATGAGCTAAATAATGAGTAAGTACAGAATATATCTGCCTGAAATGTAAGACCCCTAACAGAAGATTTTTGACCTTTTTCCACAGAGAGCTCCAATTAAATAAAAGACAAAAACGTTTCGTAATAGATTTTTTAATTTTCACTCAAGTAAATATACGATTCTTGTTTTGTATCCTTGTTTACTTTTCTAACTAAAATAACTCTTTATGATTTTTAGTAACGCATTGTTGTTGTCTTTTCAAGCTTTCGAAAATTTTCCCTTGAAGAGGAAACAAAGTAAGGATAGCGGACATTAAAACTGGATAGGTAAAATCAACTAATCCAATTATTATTTACCAAATTCCAAAGAGAATGAGGTGTCATGTTCGTTGTTGTATAAATAAGACCAGTGGCAACACTATATTAAATAGTGACTTTTACAATTTAGTGATAGCAACACTTTTTCATCATGCATTGATCCATGTCTCATGTCCGTGTTTAATAAATTATAGAAGTCAATTATCGTCGTTTCCATATCGTCAAGACCGTCAATATTATATATTATTATTAATATATTTTTTGTAATATTATGTTAATCGATATTATCGCCAAACGTGAACCAATTATTTATTATTATTATCATAACCAAAATGGTATCATTTTAAATTATATCAAAATTTTAATAAAATAACATTAATTTACTTAATAATTCGAATTTTGTACACGGTTGAAGACGATGATGTCAGTTTTTCGTAAAATAATTATTGCTGGAGATTGAGGCAGTTAATATTAAAGTGATATTTACCATGAATCAAGTATAACAATTGGCATTCCACACCTTTACAACCTCCACATCATTATCAAAATTTTTCTGTCTAAATTCTATCATCCGGGATAAAGAAACTGTTCTGTGAAAACGCTGTTTTTACTAATCCGAAATTGTCCCAATTCAATTCCCCGTTGTATCACTGTAAGTTACATTTTTTAGAGATAATTCCAATCCCCCATTCAGGTTCTTTGTCCAGGTTCATTCAATTTCGAGTTCTTTTTCCCGTAATGCCTTTGTGACGAAGGTTGGAGCTAAAACGTTCTTTAATTCAGTAAAAGATATTTCGGTCAAAGAGGGCCTAATTTTTAACGCCAGATATGGCCCCGGTGGCTTTTTGGTCTTCGTTTTAATTTACAGGTGCTGAAAGGTTCTTTTTCCGTTGTTATTACATTAGTGATGGTATTTTGGTTATATTTTGTTCATACGTTTCATTTATGTTCTGTGAATTGTTTGGTTTTTTATTAATAATTAAATGGAACAGACTTTTTAACCTGTATACTTCGACCAAATTACTATAGAGTTACAATCGTTCAAAAATAGTGTCAGAGCCAAAATTCTGCCCAAGCTACGTAGTGCGCAGGCTTTTTAGTTAGTCGTAAGGCTATTGCAAGCCGACTGCAACGCAACGCCGCGTGATGCCAAAGTGCTCGTTTACCAGCACTAATTAGATGACGAATCGTCGAGATTCGAGAAAAAGGGTCATTGTGAATTATTTAATGTAAGTATCTAAGCCGGTATGTATGAAGGCGCTCGGACATTTTTTTACTACTTTCATTTAGGGACTGTGGCTCTGTAAATATTAGCTGGAAGCCTATATAAGTAATTTTAGTGATTTTTATAAGCTGTTTTAGTACCTTCTTGATTTGAATCATAACACGTAAACGTTACGTATACAATTTTTTATTTATCTTTTTAAATATAACTATGTTTTACTATAAACCGAAGAGACCATGCACATTTTCCAGGATGACTGAAAAGCATTGCACATTCTGTAGTTGGGATCATGATGAACAAAATAACGATCAATAAAATGCTTTTTAAGTTTTAATCATTCTCACCAGAGAAGTAACCGCGAAGTAACTGTTTATGAATATATTATTTTTACGCTTTGGCCGTTTAGGAAACCAGGGTTTTTTTTTATACTTTCAGAAAACTGGTTTCCTAATGAGATTTTTTTATACTTCTGTACCAGCCTTTTTATTAGTCCACTTCAGGACATAGGCCTACCCACGAATGGGTGATTGAGCCATATCCACCACGCTGGCCCAGTGCGGGTTGGTGGATTCACATACGCCACCGAATTTCTTCTACGTACATATGCAGGTTGCCTCACGATGTTTTCCTTCACCGAAAAGCCAGTGGTGTGAAATTCCGTACATAAATTCCAAGGAAATTATTGGTACGGGACTGGGTTCGAACCCACGACCTCACGATTGTAAGGTTGGTGTCATTACCACTAGACCACCACGGCTAATATACTTCTACGTCACTGGTTTCCAAGAAGTACTGTTAATATTATTTTAGCCAGTTATGAAATTAAAATCTAAATGGAATAATCTCCACACTGCAGTACTGTGTTTTTTTGTAACACAAGCAAAGTTCTGGCTATTCTTAGTACTAGATATAAAAACACAATACTGCACACGATCCCTCAGTGAGTGTAGGACAGAGAAATATTAGGTCTCGATTGTTTTAGCCCTGATACCGGAGCAATAGAATACAACATTGGTATCTCCTGCCTGTACGATGGTACTAAAGGGAGGCTACTAGTCTGGCGAGTTGGAGATAGAGTTTTACCTCACCACTCAAACTGGTCCGGGAAAGACTACAACGCAGTGACCACGTTGTCTTAAGCGTTTGCTAGGTAATCGCACGCTGTTAATTCATTAATTGTAAAGTGCTGGGTGCTTCTGTGCGTTTAACTGGAGACTGGTTGGCCGCGAGAGGCTTTTCTTTTAGTAGCAAGCCCACATAACCCGTAGTTACAGATCTATAGAGCAGTCGGATTTTGTGACGATTTTCCCTTCGTGAAAAGTTCCGTTTGTTATATCCATTAAGCCATGTCAGAGACATTTTATACTATATATAACGGGACTGAACTCACGTGTAGGGATAGTCGTAACGACTATAGTTTCGGTCGCATTCGGCGACCTTTCTCAAGTTGGCGAGTGCTAGCACACGGAGCCGTCTCGCAATGCACTGCGGGCGCGTAGCGCTCGCGATGACAGCGGTTGCGGTGGTGGGGCGGGGGCGGGTAGAGAGGATTGTTGTGTCGGCGCGCACTGAAGATCCTCTTCGTCGGTACCCTGGTATACGTCGGGGATACTCCAGCACTGATGTCAGAGACCTTCGAAGGCTGAAAAACTGTGAGACCAAGTCCCGGCCAAAATTTAAGTACTAAACTAATGTAGATGTACCTTTTGGGGTGTGGCTATAACTTCAAGTTATTTCAGATTAAATCGGCCGTAATTTAAACTAAACAGACCTTTATATACCCTCTTCTACACTCATTTGTCTAAAACCAAAACCGCTAACGCGAGCAATAGCGCGGGAATCGAATAAGCCGAGCTTCCATATTAAGACCACCCATGTACGTGGAGGCGGTTTAAAGATAAGGGACGTATGAAGGTTTTGTGAGTAGGTTGTACGCTCTTTGGAACTTTTGCGGATAATAAATATAGACATTAATATTTATTTATTGGGGCAAAATATAATTATAGAAAAAATATACAATCAATCTGACATATTCTGAATTTATTCTAATATAACAAATGTACTTCATAAAAAAGCCGTGGTGGCCTAGAGGTAGTGACACCCTTACAACCGTGAGGTCTTGGGTTCAAAACTCGGTCCCGTACTAATGCGTTCTTTGGAATTTATGTACGGAATTTAACACCACTGGCTTTTCTGTGAAGGAAAACATCGTGAGGCATGACCCAATTCCTGAAATTTGACAAGGTTTATTTTTGTCATTTATTGTTTGATTGACAAAAAATACGGGTCCAATATTTTAGATAATCCAACTCACGGACTAATTTATAATTTTTTTTTTACCCTGCCATGCCTGTTACTGTCAACAGTAGGTGCCAAGTCCTGGATAAACACAGTAAAGAGAAATAATGTAGTCTAATAATTCAGTTCCACAATTTACAAAAGTGTGAACACATGAGTAAAACCCGTTGAAGCGAGAAAAATAGGTGTTTAGATAGAAAGTCCCCTTGTGTCTTCTCAAGGGATTTTCGCGACGAGATACTATAGGTGTAGACGTAGGCAAAGGCAACTTGAAAAAATAAACGACTTTTCCTACGAAAAACGGGCAATTTTTCGGGTATATCGGGACCTTTCAGAAAAAAAGCCTTGTGATTTTATCCACTATATAAAAAAAAACTGTTACATTTCCTTGATGAATTGTTAGCGACAAAGTTGTCTATGATATCATCATTATAGCCCTGAAGTCTCTATATTAGTCTCCCCTGCAGGCCTATGTGCCATGATTAAAAGCAGTTTCTGGTTAGAGAGGTCATGTAGTCATAATCAGGTCGTCCGTCACATCGTAGAAGGATGCAATGATTGCTGATGTGTTGTTTCCGTTTCAGACCTTTGCTTCGTCAGTTAATGAGGGTCTGCATCGGACATTAGTTATTGAGCATAGTTTTATTAATGTTCATCATCATTTTAACTAAAGTTACCCTTATCATCATAAATTCAGCCATTGGACGTCGATTTTTGGAAATAAGATAAGATAAGATAAGTTTATTTTTCCAACAATTAGCTATGTACATTATTCTTACTATTTATTATATTACACATTTAACATATTTGTAGGTATAGTACCTTAAGTTTTAACACATTTTAAGATAATATGTTACGCCATAAATAACAGGTTATTAATATTATAAGTAGCAGCGATTATAACACTAGAGATTTTATGTACATTGTCTTTGCGGTACTAGTGGGACCCGAACTAGGCTAGGCCTGTATCTCGGTGGCCCAAATTCTACAGGTAGGTAGTATCAATATCCCTGCAATAAATAAGTAAGTAAGTTCGTATAGGCCGGGTGGCTAGCCCTGGTGTCAGAGTTTTTAGGCCGCCTGAAGGCCTCTGACATGGCTAAACGGTTAAAACAACCGGGACCTACAATTTAACGTAGCGCTCGTAGCGTAGTTTGACTAGGTGTTTGTCAGCGACCACCGAAATTAAGCAACGTTCCGCACGGTCAGTATTTGGATGGGTGACCGCGGGTGGCATTTACCAACTGAGCGCTACCGTGGCTCGGATGACACATTAAATTGTAGGTCCCTGCAATAAATATAACTTGGAAACGACATGCATCCAGTGCGATCCCGAGGTCTCAATAAGGTCGACTGTCTTTTCTCCACATTTAATGATATCCAACAGTATTGTGACTCGGGCCTGACCTTGAAATATATATCTACAGCGCCACGTGGCCACGCAGAACGTATCACGCGCTAGGGCTGCCATAAGTATTTTAATTTCATCTACTTACTCCTTACCTACTTGAGTTTCTTTCTAGTTTTATTACAAAAAAAGTTATTGGTTGTGAATGAGAAAGGAAGCGTTCAATAAAAACACATACCTAATTATTATTGTGTTTTTTGATGTCTTGGGTCTACGTTTTGGGTTCCGTAGTAAAACGAAGAACCCTAAAAACGTAAATCGCACGCTTACTAGTTACAAATCTACACGTCGTCACTCACTACGTTGCGCCGCGACTGATTAGCATACCGAGAGCATACCGAAATCCGAGGCGCGTAGGTATGATTCGCGTTCCAACTGTTTGTATGAAGACATAATTCGGTTACCTACATATCATTACCGCGACCTTGTGGTGCCTGGTGGACGTCCAAAAATCATCAATGAAATACCAGTAATTCCATTCATCGTTCGAATAAGCCCTGCCGTCAAAGTTTTTTAAGACGCTTGAAAGCTTCTGACAACGCTAAACGGTTAAAACAGTATTTAATTAATTGAGTTTACAACTAAATCCTTAGACCCGAGATTACCGACGCTTATTTGATTTAAACGTGTGAAAACTGTATTTAAACAACGGTTTTTGCTTGGTAAATAGCAAAATTATTTATTTATTTTATTTATTTATTTATTTCAGTTCACCAACATTGTGTACATCAATACATTGTCAAAAGATTAAACATAAAAAATAGGAGCTAAACGTCACAATAATTATAGGTGAAGACAACATGCATTAAAATCGAGCAAAACATTGTAAAGAATAATTATTACATTACATTAATTAATTGAGAAAATAAATTACAGTTAAGATTTAAAAAATGTTTTCAAAAATGTTTAATTTATGATAATAAGTAGTGATTTAACCAACAGTTAATAAATTAAACATCTGTTGGTGGTGGTGAATCGGGTCTACGGTTAAACCGAGTTTCACCGTTGTTTAAATACAGTAATTATGCGCTTAACTTAACCAAACGATGGTGAACTCAAGCCTTAGTCTGCCAGGCATACCCACCAAATTGTTTTGCAAAAAATATCATTTTATTCTGTTGCTTTAAGTTTTTTGGTACAAATTAATGGAATATCAATCATTTTCCAATCCTGCGTCAAACGCAGAATTGGAACCCACCCGGCGGTGTAATTATCCAAATACTTTTACTGAGAAACTTTCTAAGACAATCCCTTTTGTGTGGCAGTTGACGGGACGGGAAGTCCCGAGGTGGAAGAATTCGAAAGATATTACTTAGTTGATATTAAATATTTATTTGACAGAAGCGAATGAAGTGGGAGAAGCTATTTAATTATTGAAATATTATTATTGAATTACAACTATACAGGGTTATTTCTAATCAATTATATCCTTAATAATTAGCATCCTTTTAGGGGCTTATTCTGTACATCAAAAATAACAACTTTTGTTCTACGACTTTTGTCAAAATTCTAAAAAAAATCAGCTGTTCCATACATTTTGTCGCGGGTGAACGATATTTTTGTATGGAAAACATTTTTGTTTTTTACTTTTGGCATAAGTCGTAGAACAAAAGTTGTTAGTTTTGATGCACAGAACACCCCCTAAAAGGATGCTTATTGATTAGAAATAACCCTGTATAAACAAAATTATTCAAATAGTTCTCTCGAATCTAAAATCGAATGAATGCTAATTTTAGTTGATTGTTGATATTTCTCAAAGCAACAAATCAATTACGATAAAATGTAGATATGTGGGACCATCTTCGGTACATATTTTTTCCAACAAAAAATAATTATCAAAATCTGACCAGTTTGTAAAAAGTTAAACTACACATGACCTTCACTGTTTCATCGGTGTAAAAAATCCAAAATGTGACAAGTACGAGTTGGACTTGCGCTTGAAGGGTTTCTTTCGTACCGTATGAGAGCACCTTGGTAATAAAATCATATTTATTGTATGGGAGTAAATATTTATACTATTTTGTTTTTAATATATTTTGCTATAGCAGCAATCTAAATAAGAAAATTTCAACTCTCTTGCTATTACAGTTCATAACATACGAGTAGAGCCTGGTAACAGACAGACGGACAGCGGAGTCTTAGTAATAGGGTTTCGCTTTTACCTTATTTTTCAGGGTTCCGTACCCTGAAAAATGAAAACCGAACTGCTACTTTAGAAACTTAGCAGTTCCATTTACTGTACTGTACTGTGCCAGCCCTTTTTAATAGTCCACTACAGGACGTAGGCCTACCCACGTAATAATCCACCACGCTGGCCCAGTGCGGGTTGGTGGATTCATGCAGGTTGCAGGTTGCCTCACGATGTTTTCCTTGACCGAAAAGCCAATGATGTGAAATTCCGTACATAAGTTCCAAAGAAACTCATTGGTATGGGATCGGGATTTGAACCCACGACCTCTCGATCGCAGGTCGGGTGTTACTACCACTAGACCACCACGGCAGTTCCATTTACATTTTGTGAAATGAACGGCAAAACTATCACTTTCACTAAAATTAATGGCGTAGAACTAAATCTCATTACGGAACTAGACCAGCCCCCCGACCGCCTAAAGCAATAGCAATCGTAATAGCAATCGTTAATGACTTCATTTTAGTCATTTGGCACCACCTATGTGACGTTAGCTATCAAAGTTGTTCATTCAACGATTGCTTTCGCAATCCGCGCAAAACGATTTATGGCTAACGTCACATAGGCGGTGTCGAATGACTAAAATGAAGTCATAAACGATTGCTATTGCGATTGCTATTGCTTAGGTGGTAGGGGGCAGTTCCGTAATGTGAACCTGAAGGTTGAATATTTGGCAAAGGGCGCCCTATTAGGTTACGGGTACTATATATACAGGGTAAATATAGTTAACTAATTATAGGAGTTCACTATGAAATTATAAATAAACGGAAACTACAGCAGTATTCTGTGTACATTTTATCGACTTCCAAAAAGAAGGAGGTACTATGTTCGTCTGTATGTATTTTTTTTTGTATATGTTCATCGATACTTTCGCCAATTGTGAACCGATTTAAAAAAAATCTTATGTAGATCAATAGAATATATTTCTTAGGTGCTCCTGTTTAAATTTTATCAAAATCAGCTGAGCCGTTTTTGATAAATCACCAATAATGTACATGGATGTCACATCGATTCGTCCAAATTTTCGAATTTTGTACACGGGGGAAGTCGGTGTTACGATTTTAAATAGTTACATACATTTTTGTTCAGCACTTCAGGTGAAAACGATGAAAAACGTAAAAAAAGGTTTAGAGCCACAAAAATGATAATGATAAGTTTTCGTTTCCTATACTACAAAATTCTAAAGTCTTTAATGACGTATGCATAAGAATCTGAATCACAAATTCAAGGGAAAATGCAATACTATTGTTTGTTGGTACCATAGTATGTTCGTGAAGTAGCTACGGGTGGCTAGCCCTAGTCTCAGATTAAGTAGCTTTAAGTACCTACTCAGATACAGACTACATGGTTAACGCAATCAAATCATTCTACATTAAAACTGTCATCCGAGCCACTGTCCCAATAAATTGTTCATCTTTATCTACTAAAGTCGCAATCTATGGGTAGAGTGTAAGCTGTTAGTAACTCGGTATGAAGGTTATAAGCGTCACTATTTTCAGATAGGACACACAGTAAGTTTTATGTGTAGGTACATCAATACGAAAATATCGAATAAACAACAAACAAGCTGCAAACGGGTATTATTTAAACCATTAGCTGTATCTGGTAAATTTTTGGTCAGCAAAAAAAAACCACTTGAAACTTTTAATTATTTACTTTTAATGTCAGTGTTTTTAATATCTGTCATTTTATTTATCTTCTGAATTTTTAGCCAAATCTGAATCTATTGTTTTATCAAATTTATCGTCAAACAATTATGAAAAATAGCTGATTATTTATTGTTTTCAAACTTTCGCGATTTGAAAACATTATCATTATATACTACGGGACTACATGCGCACTAAAATTACGAGATGAATAAAGTTGCATCGTCCATGGTCTGGGGGTAGACTCAACTAGACTCAGTCTACCCGTGACGGGTAGACTCAACTAGACTCAGTCTACCCGTGACCACGGTCGATGCAACTCGGCCTAAACGTCGGAATGATAAGATATTTATTTATCTCGTAATTTTAGTGCGCGATTAGTCCCGTAGTATATAATAATAAAGCTGATTTTTTTAATGTTAAAAAAATTGTTTAAAATTGTATAAGTCGGCTATCCTGACTTATATTATAAATACGGAAGTGTTTTTGTTTGTTGATTAGTAACTCAACTTTCACGCAGTAACAGAACAACGGGTTGACTTGATTTTTGGCATAAATATAGTTCAAAGGTCGGGAGTGATATAAGGTCGGGCTAGACTTTAAAGGTCACTATGGGATAGCACAAAAATCAAAATATCACGCGGGCGATGTCACTCGCAAAAGCTAGTAAATTTGTTTGCAAACCAAAAAAATTTTACAGGGGTCATTAACTTTATTTTCTTGCTGACAATTTAAATGAAACCTTTTCCAAACTAACGGATAAACAGCCATTATTTACGATGTTACTAGCTCTCAATCCGAGAAAGAACTATTTGATCGACACTGACATTGGGTAAAAATAGAGTTGCCAGTAAATGTTTGTTTAGTCTGTACTGTTTAATGTGTTTGTTTAGCTTGTTTGATTTAAATAGCTATTATCCTAGAAGTTAGAATTGTGTTGTAATCTTAATTAGTTATAGAATGAAAGGTATCATCTGACGACCCTCATGATGCATTTGTTAGTACATATATGTATTACAGTCTAAAACTACATGCTCCTCCCTCAGAGCAATTAAAAAATCAAGAGAGAATGTTGTAAACAAACAAGTGAAGCCAACCAAAACTACGCCTCGCCGTGTACAGATAATTACACACACACCCACCTACAACGAAACTACGCCTTGGTTTGACTGTCAAACTATGGCGGCGCAACACCAACGCACTCACACATGTATAAAAAACCGGCCTCACTTATTGTTCAACGACGTTCCCTCTTGATTTTTTATTTGCTCTAAGGCTCCTCCGCTAAACACGATTTGAAGAAATATTGAACTTTAGTTCTTTTATTAACGCGAATAGTTGCGCGCTTGACCACCAACTTTCCCGATGGTCGATGATGAAGCACGCAGACTTCCATCCATCTATCCATCCATCCAAGAGCCATAGGACGTCCACTGCTGGACATAGGCCTCCCCTAAAGATCTCCATTAAGACCGGTTGGTAGCGGTTGCATCCAGCGCAATCCTGCGATCTTAATGAGGTCATCTGTCCATCTTGTGGGTGGACGTCCTACGCTGCGCTTGCCGGTGCGTGGTCTCCACTCGAGAACTTCCCATCGCTCATCAGTCCTCCGCCCTATGTGCCCTGCCCATTGCCGCTACAACTTTCCAATCCCTTGGGCTATGTCGGTAACTTTGGTTCTTCTACGTATCTCAGGAATGAGGATTCCTGATTCGATCTCGCAGAGAGACTCCGAGCATAGCCCTCTCCATAGCTCGTTGTGCTACTTGGAGCTTATTAATAAGGCCCATAGTGAGAGACCACGTTTCTGTGCCATAAGTCATCACTGGCAATACACACTGGTCGAACATTTTCGACTTGAGGCACTGAGGTATGTCGGACGAGAAGACGTTACGCAATTTTCCGAACTGCTCAACCGAGTTGGGTTCGGCGATTGTCCTCTTTCTTGAAATCGGACCTACCTAACTGGACTACTTGTCCTAGGTAGACGTACGAGTCAACGACTTCAAGAACCAAGTTCCCAACAGAAATCGGATTGGCGCAGACTTAGAAGATACCTATTCAATCTGATCTTGAAGAGCTTTAGATTGTATCTCAAGAAAGAAACAGGATAGCTAGCATGTACTGTTCCATTCCCTGGCGGTACGAATCAGAAATCTTGAATCAAACCGCTTCGTACGTATCGAAGGAAAATCGACAGTGTAGGGGTGGTAGTGAGGAGTCTTTCTGCTTGTCCTGTAGTAAAAAGGGGATGGAAGGATAAGATCATGCAGCTCAGATGCACACTCTCCGAAAAGAATCCTATAGAAATTGGACAGACTCGCAAAGTTGCAACCCAACGTCGCGCGGCGCGGCGGTACTGTAGACTATGAAGTTTTCTTGCAACTAACCAGCTTTCATTTCTGTTGTGATGTCAATAAACCGTTCTTGTATTATTTTTTATAAATGTTTATGTTCAAATACCAATCTAGTTCAGTTCAGAACCTGGTTTGGTTGTTAGTTGTTATTATTTTACGCAAGAACGTTAGCTCAGAAGGATACCTAATTACTTTTAAGTAGATAACTAAATTCTATTTCACCTAAAATATAATCTAGTAGATAGTGATATATAATGACGAATAATGGCGTAGTAAGATAATTATTTTTTGCAAAAAATAGCATGACCGACTTCACCCGTGTACATAATCATAGTATAAAACAAAGTGTCTTTCCCCATGAATGCTTATATCTTTAAAATTACGCTACGCATTAATTTTCATGCAGTTTGTTTTACTCTATTAAAACAAACTGCATGAAAATCCGTTGCGATTCAAGAGAAATGTTTAAATGTATAAAACACCTGTGCGAAGCCGGGGCGCATCACTAGAACACAAATATATTGCACGGATCGATATAACATTTTTCACATTACTGTTGATTTATCAAAAATGGCTCAGCCAATTTCGATAAAATTTAAATGGGACCAATTTCGAAGTATACTATTTCCAATAAAAAAAAATATTGAAATCGGACTACTATGAAAAAAAAACTATGTGTGGTTATACATAAAAAAAATATACGCGTCGAATTGTATACCTCCTTCGGTAGTTCGTCGGTCAAAAATGGAAAAAAAAATCTTTTGCTTCGAAACCTGTGTTTGCGCCTGTGTTTGTTTTCGTAAATCCGCCAATGCGCCTACAAAAGCAATAAAAAGAAGCTAAAACACAAACATTAAAACTTTTCGCATTCATAACATTACTTTCGCTGATATTTTTAGTAAGGTACGCAATTTATTATAGCAAAACCTATTTATGTTCATTTTATGGTTAACAGGCTAGGTCGTCGACCACAGCGCGATTATCGATAATATTGTTGATAATACTTTGTATTATCAACAATATTATTTATTAATAATATTGTTAATAATATTTCAGTGTGGTACTGCAGTTGACCAGCTCGGTCACCACGGTCTCTCTTGCTCAAGAAGCGCTGGTCGGATTGGACGCCACGCCAGCCTTAACGATGTCATACGCAGGGCTTTTGTCACCGCCAATATCGCAGCCGTACTCGAACCGAGTGGGTTGGCGCGTGGTGATGGCAAAAGGCCTGACGGCATGACGCTGGTCCCATGGAAGTGTGGACGGCCCTTAGTATGGGACGCAACTTGCGTCGATACTTTGGCACCGTCACATCTTCCTGAGACTCAGAGTAGGGCTGGAGCGGCGGCCAATTCGGCTGAGCAGCACAAGCGGCGCAAATATGCTAACCTCGGCAGTGGTTACATATTTGAGCCATTTGGAGTTGAGACTTTGGGTCCGTGGGGGCCGGGAGCTCATCTCTTTTTCAAAAGTCTTTCTGAGCGTCTGGTGGACGCGACGCGTGACCAAAATGCTGGTGTTTATTTGGCTCAACGTATAAGCATTGCCATTCAGCGTGGCAATGCTGCCAGCATGCTGGGCACGCTGCCAACTGGCAGTGGGCTTGAGCACTTGGATTATCTTTAGACCTTCAAGGGTCTGTGGATGATCCAATTGCTTTCTATGTAGTAGTAATGTAGTATTGTCATTATATTAAAAAAAAAAAAAAAAAAAATAATACTTTGTATGAATAATTGGAAGGCACAAGACGCGCGGAAGGTCGCCCATGCGATGGACCGACCAAATCAAATCTGCTGTGGGAGGGCCGGTGCATGAGTGTACCAGATTGACATCTAATAGAGAGAGATGGCGAGACATCGTGAGGCGTATTACATCTGCCTCTACCACCACAAATACTACGTGATGACCACGACCGCTCTGTCAAGAGCGTGACGACTAAGAAGAAGACTTTGTATGAATATACAGGGTAATTGGTAATCAATTATTATCCTAATCTGTACATCAAAACTAACAACTTTTGATCTTGTATACCTACTAGATACGTAGCGCTTATAGCGTAGTTTGCCTAGGTATCTGTCACCGATCACCAAAGTTAAGCAACTTTCGGCACGGTCAGTTTTCGGATGGGTGATCGCGGGTGGCATTTACAACTGAGTGCTACCGTGGCTCGGATGATACGTTAAATTGTAGGCCTCGGTTGTTTTAACCGTTTAGCCATGTTTTAGGCCTTTAGGCGGCTTAAAAACTGACTTCAGGGCTAGTCACCCGGCCTATACAGGGTTATTTCTAATCAATTAGCATCCTTTTAGGGGCTTATTCTGTACATCAAAACTAACAACTTTTGTTCTACGACTTTTGTCAAAACTCAAAAAAAAAGCAGCTGTTCCATACATTTTGTCGTTATCATACTCGTGTCGTGTGTTTTTGTGAAGTGATGTGTGCAATAAAGTGCAAAGTCAATAATCGGCGTTGTTTACGGATTATCCAAGAACCCATCTCGTAACAATATCAAACATTTCGACACTCACTGCCTAAGTAACATTAAATTTGGGTATCAATCAATTAATGTTGTTTTTAAACTTACGTGATTTGAACACCTTATTATTATGTACTACGGAACTACTCGTAATTTTAGTACGTGATTAGTGCCGTAGTACATAATAATAATGAGTCAATTAAATCTCATTATATTAAGGCATACCTCATCACGTAACAGACACATTTTAAAATTATCATTATCCTGCCATTATCCCACTAGTTGGGTTCGGCTCAGCACGTTTCCTTTCGCCACTTCACTCTATCAGTCGTCATCTCATCATCAACTCCATCCTGCCCTTATCCCTCTAGGTGGGGTCGGCACAGCACGTTTCCCTTCGCCACTTCACTCTATCATACGTCATCTCATCATCAACTCCATCCTGCCCTTATCCTTCTAGGTGGGGTCGGCACAGCACGTTTTCCTTCGCCACTTCACTCTATCATACGTCATCTCATCATCAGCTCCTTTCTCTCGCATACCATCTTTCACACAATTATTCATCTACCCTCTTTTTGGTCGTCCCCTTTCTGCTGCTTATCATCTTGTATTGGGTTCCTTTCAGACACATTTCACAATATAACGCCTTTTTCAATAAACAGCTACATCATGGTATTATCATCTCAAAAACCTATTAAAGTAGTTTCAGTTAGAACATAAACGGCATCCCAGAGTTTAATAACAGCTTTATTACACACATTACGGTTCTCTCAGTTTCATAAAAATTCCTGATGAAGATATTTATTGCGTGCCTACCTACAAGGAAACTAGTTGAATCCTGTAGCTCTACTCAAACTAAACTATTTTTCATCACATTTATTCGAAAAGGACTACTTGGTTCGTCTTTAAGTGCGCCCAAAGGTGTAAGATTGTATCATACGGGAGCAAAATAATATTTTGCTTGGCGCCTCATATTTTATTGTAATATTATTATTTTAAAAACCTAGAGTAACAACTAAATCGAAATTAGATGGTATCTAATAATATAACAAATGAAAACTTATATTTACATTATTTTCATTCATTTTCTTTGCGCTGAAAATTACAAATACTTCCACATTCAAAAAGTGCGCGGCAAAGATGATTCCCGCGCACTTGAGTTCCTTTTAGAAAACACTATCTTTGGGCGCACTTAAAGGCGAACCAAGTACTTAGTCCTTTTCGAATTGATGTGATGAAAAATATATTTTTGGCTCGGGCGACGTATTTTGAATCCCTCGTTACCTTCTAATTTCAATTCTAATCAATGTAGTAATTTTCAAATATTTTAATTCAGTTTTCTATAACGATTCAGCTGATTTCGAAAAAATCTAAATGGCTACTGCTGAAATATGATTTACAAAAAAGAAAAAAACATCGGTTCATAATTGGCGGAATAACGACGTAACATACATACAAAACAAATCTTATAGTCGAATTGATAACCTTCTTTTTATGAAACCGGTTAAAAAGGCCGTCGACTTTTGACAAAACGTATGGAACAGCAAATTTTTGTGCAATTCAGGTGCTAGTCCCATAGTAATTGGTCCAAGTTGGTCGGCTCTCCTATACAATGTCATAGAAATACTGCGCAATGTATGAAACAGCTTTTTTACGATTTTCATTGTAATAATTATTTTTCGCAAAAAATGGCTAAACTGCCTTCTATGATAGAAGTACGACAGAAATGTTTACATTATTGTTGATTTTTCAAAAACGGTTCAGCCGATTAAAATTTAGATGAATACTACCTCTGGAGTACTTACTTCGAATTAAAAAATAATTTTGGCGATTATTGATGAACGCACATACTTACACAAAAAATATATACCTACCTATATACAGACGAACATATAACCTCCTTTTTTTTGGAAGTCGGTGTAAAAAACTGTTCATTATAATGAGTACATTTTACAACTTTGTGGGTCTCTGTATCTTGCAAAACGACACCTGCATAATAAGCTATGGTTATTCAACACGCTTTAAACTAGGTTAGCCGACATTATGTGTCTTTGAACGTGAAAAGCTCTTTGATATGCTTGTTTCCTTAGGATAGTTTCACTTCATCATTTGAAACTAATGGCAACACTAATTTGTGAAGATAGTTCCGCGTTCAAATTCATTAACGCGGAACTGTAATATTATAATCATTATCTCTATATTAACAGTTAGGCTTCGATTACACGGTTGTCATTATAATGTACCTTGTTTCATGCTTCTACTTGTAATATACGCAATAATTAGAACAAACAGTTCTGTGTTTGGGAAAGTCATGGTGGCGTAGTTTTAATAAAACGTTTTTTAGGGTTCCGTACCTCAAAAGGAAAAAACGGAACCCTTATAGGTTCACTTTGTTGTCCGTCTGTCCGTCTGTGTGTATGTCAAGACTCTTTATCTCGAGAACGCGTAAAGATATCGAGTTGAAATTTAAACTGTTAAGTATATCGATGAAATTTTAATCTTGCTGTTGTGTAAAAGAAAAACTTCTGAGTTGTCGTTTAAAAAAGTTAGAGTCGTTTATGTCGTAAAAACCGCATATTTCGCACTCACAAAAATCAAAACCTACAGGGTACTTCCCGTTGACATAGAACTATGAAATTTGGCGAGAAGCATTGTCTCAGAGTACACATATAGGAATAAATCTGAAAACTGTACATTTTTATTTACATCACAAAAAATAGGGCCTCAAAATTCACAAAATATGGGCTCAAAATTCAAAGTGAGTAAATCATATCATGAAAGGTGTTATATAAAAGAACTTCATTAGCACATGCTCAAACAGGTTTTTAATTATTTTAACAATGTGTTTGTACGGACCCCTCGATGTGCGAGCCTGTCTCGCACTTGTCCGGTTTTTTTCTATTATATCCTTAAATGAACAGGGTATCACATACTTTATAATGATCACTAAGGCACAAACTATAAGTATGTTACATATATTTGTTTTTGTATCTGTGGCCAAATATTTATAAACTACGAGCTATTAATATGTACCTAACTGTAGTCTTCATTTAAATACAGTAAATAAATTCAAATTTAATTACATATTATCTGACCCGCCCCCGACCGCCTAAGCAATAGCAATCGGAATAGCAATCGTTTATGACTTTATTTTAGTCATTTGTCACCGCCTATGTGACGTTAGCCATCAATTGCTTTGCACGGATTGCGAAATCAATCGTTGAATGAACAACTTTCCGGCCGGCTTCGTTTCAGGCAAGATCTTTATAAATTATAGCTTATGCTATGTGTTATTCTGATGTGTAAGCATTGTTATTTCAAAGTTTCATCTCATTCCGCTTAGTAGTTTTTGCGTGAAAGAAGAACAAACATCCGTACATACAACTTGCGCGTTTATAATATTAGTAGTTTCTATTAATATTAGTAGTTTCTATAAATTTACCTACTGTGTTCAATTGCATTCCAAAATTTCTTTTTTTTATATTATTTTTGACATAGGAACATGTTTTGATTTAATAATATAAATGCTATTCCAATTAGGTACATTCCTAAATCATCATCATTTTCATTTCAATGGATATTTTTATTTTATTTCTAAATATAATTACGTAAGAATATAATTTTATACTTATTTTTGGCATCTTTATCTCTAATTGTATCTGTACATATTTATTTCACATAAAATATGCTTTCAACCACTAATGAAGATTTGCCTTACCTACTATAAGCCCGATTACAGAGGCGCCAGCGTAACTATATTAGCTAAATAGCATAGTTTGTTTCTTTTCCACTTTAGGCAGTCGATAGAGAGAACGCTTTTTACGTTGCTATTTAATTTACGCTGGCGCGTAATCGGGCTTAATGTCAAGTATGTGTGTTGTCCAGAGATATTATGCGTCATCTTGGATTTGGACTAATGAGTTATTAGAAACTTGTGTACAGATTTTCACACCATTGGCTTTTCGGTCAAGAACGTCTGTAGTAGAAATTCAAAGTCGTATGTGAATCCGCCAACCAGCTCCAACCCATTATTGTTATATACTACGGGACTAATCGCGCACTAAAATTACGAGATAAATAAATACCTCCTCATCCCGACTGTGTCTACCCGTGACCACAGTCGATGCAACTCGGCCGAAAAGTCGGGATGAGGAGGTGTTTATTTATCTCTTACTTTTAGTGCGCGATTAGTCCCGCAGTATATAATATTAATGTGTTCAAATCTCGAAAGTTTAAAAACAGCTCCGACCCAGCGTGAAGGTCATGGATAGACCTATGTTCAGAAGTTGATTATGAAAAATCCGATACAGAATATTATTTATTTATAGATAAACTTATTATTCTATCTTGTTTTCCCATAAAGTTTCCTAATTAAGTTTAGCAAAGGGTTAGTGAGAGAGAAAATTTCCTCTCTAATATGTGGGTGACCCATATATTAACCGATATTACTACCTTATTCAATATTCCCGAGATAAAACTTTGCTGCTTTGATGAAACGGTTTTCTGAGATGACGTCATTGTTTTAACATACTCATGTTTATTACACTATTATGGATTTTATCGCGTTATCGTAGTATAGAACTTACATTTTTTCCAAGAAAAAAGAATGCGGGAGCCCTTCCGTACAAAATGTTCAATGAACTTGAATTAATTCAATAATTCAAGGCTGTTTTTTTGCGATTTCAGGGTTATTTATGTGTTAAAACTTGGTCATAATGACGAGTAGGTACAATAATATCGGACCCATCGACATCACATCAATGCACATTTGAGTCGAGATATAGGCTTAGGAACCTAAGAACAGTTCAACAGATGAAGGACCCCTTAATACTCAGTTTCAAGGAGCTCCTTTAAATCGGGCTTAATATTTTAGTGGTCCGCGGACTGAAAAAGGTTGAAGAAACGCTGTCCTAGAGCATCATTGTAGATGTAGGTACTCTTAAGCTCTCGTCACACAGAGGCGAGAAGTGCGGGAATGCGATCACGATCCGGGACGGGAATTCTTTGTAATAATATTCGCATTTGTATGCAACCTGACACATAACAAGCGGGCGCGATCCGGCGCTATCGCTTTGCACTGGACTGCTATCGGATCGCTTTCTCGCGGCTCCCGCCTCTGTGTGACCCGAGTTTTAGAATCAAAAGGCATCGTTTAGGTTAGTTTTAATATCTATTTTATTCTAGGTATTATATTATAGATCTGAAAAGTTTCTTGGTTTGTTCCTCTTTCACGCACGATTTTTGGCATGGATAGAGTTCAAAGGCTGGAAAGTGACATAGACAACTTTTTATTCCGAAAAAAATATAAGATTCCTGTGGGATAGCACAATAGTCAAATTCCAAAAGCTAGTATTAATATAATACTTAGTGCAGGATGTGATCAAACCGTTCAAACTCTGTAAAAATGTCCATCTTCAAGAAATACACCTGTTAATTAATTTAGGTACTATACCACAGACACCAAAATCTGTGCCTTGTGTAAAGTTAGGTTTTACTATTAAAAGGATGTGATATGACTATACATGTACAGAGTTTCGAGTTGAATCATTAGCCAGTCATCATTCTCCTCAACCATATTTGAGGGAACAGCAACTGGACATTTGCCAAAGCAATTTTATTCCTTTGATACAATCCTATCCAATCCCGTCTCAATTCTAGAGTAAATTAGCGTATTGTAGAAACTCTCTTGGGAGATCCTCATCTGGATTGTTTCATTATGCGAAGCTTTTAGTCGGTGCAACTCCCCGGGGTGGAAGGAAAATGGCTCAGAGGCTTTGAGACACTACCTACTTAGGGTGGACTGGCCGCAAAAGAGCAGCAATTTTTTGAACAAAAGATAGATGTTGTTTAGTTAAGTTTAAATAAAAAAATATAATATACCGGATTATTTCTAATCAATTAGCATCCTTCTAGGGGCTTATTCTGTACATCAAAACTAACAACTTCTGTTATACGACTTTCGTCAAAACTCAAAAAAAAAATTGTTGTTCCATAGAAAAATATAGTTCACCCGCGACAAAATGTATGGAACAGCTGATTTTTTTTTGAGTTTTGAGGAAGGTCGTAGAACAAAAGTTTTTAGTTTTAATGTACAGAATAAGCCCATAGAAGGATGCTAATTGATTAGAAATAACCCTGTATATGGCTAGTTCTTGCAAAAACAGCTTATTTTTATTTGCTAGACCATAAAAGGTTAAACATTGTTTTTGTTTAGCCACGCTATTTGTACTGTTAAACAATGTGAAAAACAAAGCGCGCGTAAAACTTTTGTGGTAAGACGGTATTTATTTAACTTCAATAAAGTTGAACTTGAAATTTTACCTCACGGTTTAAATCTAGATATATAAATAAACAATTTTATTTATTTTAAAAGTGTCATCATTCGAAATTATATATTTTTCATTATGCGAAGCTTTTAGGCGGTGCAACTCGTCGGGCGGAAGGAAACTGGCTCAGACACTATTCAGCACAAACGGACAGCAAAAGAGCAACAATTTTAATTAAAGTTAGACAAATTACTGCGTTGTTAATTCACCCTCACGTTATCCTACTTTATGTAGAACCGCATAAAATTATATCTAGATTATTCGAGCTATTTCACGGTGCAACTCCCTGAGGGAAAATTAAAATGGCTTAGTTAGAGGCTCTGAGACACGAGGTTAGTTCAGACTAGTCCGTTCATCCTTAACTAAAGAAAAAGGTATACAACATTTTTAATTTTCTTCAGTGGCTTCATCATCATTATTAGCCGTAGGACGTCCACTACTGGACATAAGCCTCCCCTGTATTTCCAATAAGCCAGGTTGAAATCGGCCTGCACCTAGCGCGTTCCTGCGGTCTTAATAATATCGCCGGTCCACCTGGTCGGTGAACGTCCTACGCTGCGCTTGCCGGTGCGTGGTCTCCATTCGAGAAGTCAGGGGCTTAGGGCCGTCTATTTACAACTGCTACTGTATTCTATGGCACTAGTAATTAGTAACTATCAGGTATTCTATGGCAAAATGGAGCTACCAAACGCGTCACCAAAATCGCATGACTGATCTGTGTTATAATTAGGTTCACTTTTTGGCTGCACGACTTTTTTCGTGGAACGGCATTCTTAGTTTCGTATTTAAGGAAAAAAATAGGTATATGTAGTGAAATAACGATATTTTGTATAAATAAGTGCATTAATGTTGATAAATTCGGTACAATAGGTGTCTTCAAATCTCGAGTAAATAGGTATCTAATCTAATAAATTAAGTACAATGTAGGTGTCTTCAAATCTCGAGTAAATAGGTATTTTCTAGGTAAGCGTGCTACATCTTAGACCGCATATCTGTTTAACATCAGGATGTGTAGTCAAACGAAAACCTATTTGAAATAAAAAAATGCTATTATTTAAAACTCGAATAAGTCTGCTCTTGACCACCAACTCGTCTGATGGTAAGCGACGTTGTGGTTGAAGATGAAGCACGCAGACTTACGGCCAATTTCATCCTTGAAGCAACTAGACTAGTTTAATTGACCTTAGTTCTGTTTAAGTGAGTTTAATTTTCATCATTGATCTCCTTTTACTTCAAACAGATTTGTTCAGCGTTAATTGGATTGCGTTCACGAAAACCAAGTTTACGAGTTCAGTCGTGGCAAAAACTACTGTTACGAGATGGGTTCTTGGATAATCAGTTAAAACGCCGATTATGCACTTTGCACTTTATTGCACAAAATCACTATACACACGACACAACTCTTCGCACAAACACTTCACACTGGCACTGATATTCACACAAACTAGTCACTTCACAATCACTGGTACCGGACTTGAACACGACATGTTTTCGCATCGACGGTAAACGAAAAACTGGTCCCCAAGGGTCGGCCATTACCACGCGGCTTACTGGGTCACACTATTAAACGCAAAGTCAACCACAACCGTATTTTCATTGTCAAAACTGAATTTTAAACCAAACTGTGGTCTAAACCAAGTTCAACAGCTTGAAAGACGACGTTCAGAACTTAAACTCGATTTAGCTAAAAATGCGTTCAGATTGTCGAGGTGAAATCCGAGACAGCGGTTGAGGCTCGTAAGCCGAGTTCAGGTTGCTCTGATCGCGTTTAAATTCACTGGAGAAAATCTTTAGATTTAATATCTTAGGAAACAGGAAAGCAGGAAGACTGTTCCATTCCCTAGCGGTATGAATCAGAAATGTTTAGTCAAATCGCTTTGTACGTATCGAAGGAAAATCAACAGTGTACTACTACACCACACATTCCACTACAATCGCGCACCTTCGGCAAAATACGGACTTAGCCCATATGATAGCCAGCGGCTCTGCTCCTGGTACTTCTACCCACTACACACATTATTGTAGTTGTTTACAGTGGTACCTATAACATGTAGCAAGTAATTCAAATTTTGGTTATGGGCGTAGTTTCTGATAATATTACAGTTATTATTAAGCGGTTTAAATTTTTTTAGTTTGAGTCTCTATTTAAGTTAATTATGTTCCTACGTGTACTCTTCGTAAAAAAAAATACTTGTAGCATGAAATAAATATGTAGGTATTACCTTCCCTTCTGGCAAGGAGCCTGGATCCTACGACACAGGTCGCCCTAGTGTGGGATCCAGTGCACTATGAGTGAAATTAATCTAATTTAAGTTTGTTTATTTAGTTTTTTGTAAGTACCTACCATAAGGAAGAGCCTAGATCCCACGACACAGGTCGCCCTAGTGTGGGATCTAATGTACAACTTACTTTGTGTTAATTTTTAAGATCAATAAACGTTTTTATCATTATGTTATTAGTGTAGGTAGAGATTGTGCTAAAATAGCGGAGCTTTTGGAAATACTTTAGGTTTTGTTGACAGAAACATAAACGAGATAGGTGTTGGCTCTCTATTTGCTCTCGGTTTCACCATTTTCAAGGGTCAATTTCCCAGTCTACCCGCAAAAGACCTTTTATTTTAATTAGAAGCTTTTAAATACCTCAAGAGGCACCCTTCTTGTCCCAAACCATTTCCATTGTTAATTCTAAATAACTTATTCATTGAATTTCGTATTGCCTTTTCATGTTTGCCTGGTAAATTGGGGATGACTTATTTAGGTGAGAAGCTGTTGGTTAATTTGATTACTAGTGAAATGGCAACTCGATCAGAAAAGTTTTTTTTTTAAATTCAAACACATATAAATATAATAATGTATATTAATAGCTTACTTACAGCGTACAGAAATACCACTTGTTTTGTGACATTTTTCGTTAAGTCATAAAACAATTTTACTTAGTTTCTAAATACCTACATATTTTAAAAAGTTTTGAGTTCAATGCTTGACAACCTTACTATTATTTTACATATTCTGATCAGATACTTACTTGAAAAGCTTGAGAACAATAATTATCACTCTCAAGTTTTAATACATACAATACATATTTTAAGATTTAACTTAAAAATGTATTTCAAATATATGAATTTAAATATTATATTTTTTTTTTATTTAATATGATTTTTAATTTTTAGGGTAAGTATTATACAAAAAAATAATTTAATCAAATAATAGTACTTACTTTAAAGTAATAATTATTATACTAAGCGCCACACAAATCAGCGGATGAGAAGTCGCAGATGACACTTCGCCGTGATTCGCTATTATTGCGCATGTGTGTACAATTCCGATGCCGAGTATTGTAGTGGTGAACACGTAGTAGAGAGCGCGCGGGAAGCATGAGGTTTGGCGGGCGGATGTGCCCCGGCGTCTCGTCTCTCTGGCTCCCGCGCATATCTATATTGCGGCTTTTGCGCAGCGTTCTGTGCATCATTTCCCATCCGCCGATTTGTGTGGCGCTCAGTACAACAAATGATTTATTGCTACCTAAAGATTGTGGTCTTTGAGAGCTTGATTTAGAGTCGACTTACTTGGATTAGAAATCAAATTACAATTATTGCGTATGCACAAAAGTGTATACACTATCCAGTTTCAATAGATCGATTAGATGAGATAATTAGAGAAAGTAATTATAGTAACCAGGGCCACCTACACTATAACGGTTTAAATTAATTAAGACCGGCTTATATTCAGTAACAGACATTACAATAGAGTACAATTATTAACTTTATTTAATCTGTCTTGTGCCTATATCAAACCTTGGGCTTTAATTGAATTTATTTCAGTAATCAAATTAGGTCTCGACTCCCTATCTAGCCTATCTGTTATTGGTTAATTACGAGTAACATTGGATGTCATTAAAAAATTACAACGGAATCGTAATGAGCTTATTTTATCAATAGGCATATCAATAGGCAGATGATTGGGTAAATAATATTTTTTGCACAAAAAATCATGACCGGCTTCACCCGTGTACAGAATTCGCGAATATTTTGCACGGATCGATGTAGCATTTTCACATTATTATTTATTTATCAAAAATGGCTCAGCCAATTTCGATAAAATTTAAATGGGCCCAATTTCAAAGTATACTCTTTCCAATAAAAAAATAATTATTGAAATCGGACTTCTATAAAAATAGTTATGCGTGGTTATTAATAAAAAAAATACTCGTCGAATTGAGTACCTCCTCCGGTTTGTTCGTCGGTCAAAAAATCATTATAATATATAGTCAGTGAGTTAGATTATCAAAAAAATTGGCCAAACATTTTTTCTTTTGACAATTAAACAATATATGATAAAGATAAACCTTGTCACAATCCCAAAACAAAGTAAAACCCGTTACAATTGAAAAGTCGTGGGTTCAAACCTCGGTCCTCTAGCAATGAGTTCTTTAAAACTTATGTACGGGATATTACACCACATGCTTTTCAGTGAAGGAAAACTTCGTGAGGCAACCTAAATAAGTCCGTAGAAGAAATTCGATAGCGTGCATATGAGAATCTATAAACACGCTTTGGGCCAACTTGGTGAATATGGTCCAATCACCCTCAATAGGTAGACTTATGTTCAGTAAACTATCAAAAAGGATAGTACAGCACACGTGGACTTGACTAAATTAAATTTTCTATACTGTTTAATTGACAACGAAAAAGTCAACAAAACGTTTCAGTTTCGAGCCAACTATTTTTACCGAGTTCCAAAAAGGAGGAGGTACTATGTTCTTCTTTATGTATTTTTTTTGTGTATGTTCATTGATATTTTCGCCAACTGTGAACCAATTTACAAAATTTTTGTGTTCCTTAGAGTAAACTTCCGATGTAAGGATCACCCATTTAAATGTTATCGTAATCGGCTGAGCTGTTTTTGATAAATTAACAAAAATGTACATGGATGTCACATCAATTCGTGCAAATTATTCGAATTCTGTACTCGGTGGAAGTCAGTGTTGCGATTTTTGCATAAAATAATTATGTATCTGTCCGGATTTTAGGAATAAAATGAATCTAAGATGCTAGCATATTCTTCTTCTTCGTGTCGATGGTTCTAAGGTCTAGACTGTGATGATCTATCTAGATAAGCTTTGCCCAGTGGTTAGCGGCTGCTACTCCAGGAGGGGTGGCCTTCACTAGGTCGCTCAGTGTGCAGGTGTTTGGGCACTGAGGACAGGACAATAGGTGTTGCATTGTCTGCACAGCTCCACAATTGCACTCCTCTGAGATCATGTCAGAGAAACCCCATTTGGCCATATTAAACTTGCAGCGGCCAACTTGGGTCCGGAGTCGATTCAACGACTTCCACGTTGGCCACGCTAAGTCATTCCCTGGGGGCAGTTCTTCCGCTGTAAGAGAGTAAATTGTTTCTAGTGCTGACTTATAACTTATAGCATATTATAGGCATTTCATTTATATCTAAATTAGTGAAACTTTATAAAGTCATTATTACGTACACAGATCAAATCACATTCTTGAATAGAACCTAGATTTTGTTTGTTCTTAGAACTGGCCATAGATCAAGCAGGATGGGACATTTCGTCCCAATCAAGCAGGGAACTAATTCCTAATTCCAAATTCCCAAAATGCTCTGCTTAAAATGATAAATACACGTGACACCAATAATTACTTAATTATTACACAATTATTAAATTCTCAGCTCACATAACTTAAGGTGACGCATTGACGAACTATTGTTTCAGAGATTGCCGCGCCAGAGCGGCAGGCGACAGTCAGTTTTTAATAAATTACTCTTAATGTACACATTAAAAAAAATACTTCTCGGTCTGTTAAATAGAAAAGTGATTGGGCTATTTTATTCGTAAAAAATAATGGGGTGTTGGCGCTGATAATTCTGAGCATTCGAATTATTAAACTTTTTATTGTGAGAAATTCGTAAGTTTTACTTTAAAGGCCCATCATTTTTTTAAATTTTGTCCGGTTCATATAATTTTACAAAATTTTCCCTTGTCTATGATATTTATTAAATTTGATTCAATATCATTCGTCCTCTCACATCGCGCATTCAAATGTACTCATTGTCGTGTTTTTCGGCCTGATGCCTCGTCTTAACTACAACTTGTTCTGCACTCAAACTACACTACCAGCAGGGATGTCTCTGTTGCTCTACGACTTATAAAAATTCGTATTTATTTTCATCCGTACAAAATTTAAAATAATAATTAGATCCATCTAAACATAATTAACTGAATACAAAAAGCGCGCGCGTTAGACTTGAACCTCAAAGGAGAAACTGTGTAAATATGGAAACAAGTGCAAATGTTAGTTAGGTTTGTAAGCCGTGGTGGTAAAAGCCGTGGTGGTCTAGAGGTAGTGACACCCGCCTTACAATCGTGACGTCGTGGGTTCAAATCCCCGATCCCGTACCAATGAGTTCTTTGGAATTTATGTACGGTATTCACATCATTGGCTTTTCGGTGAAGGAAAACATCGTGAGGCAACCTGCATACGTCCGTAGAAGAAATTCGATGGCGCATGTGAATCCACCAACCCGCACTGGGCCAGCGTGGTGGGCATGGCCCAATCACCCTTCGTGGGTAGGCCTACGTCCTGCAGTGGACTATTAAAAGGCTGATTCAGTAACAAACATTTTTTTGTACATATGCCGATACTACTTTAAAAAAAATGGAAAATTTGTTGAGATTTGGGATGAGTTGTAGAACAAAAGTTGTTTGTTTTGATGTACAGAATATGCTCATTAAATGATGCTAATTGATTACCAATAACCCTTTATATTAGACGGATAAAATAGAAAGAGCCTGTCTCTAGATCTCTACAAAATTGATGGAATCGGCAATCGCTCGTGGATCTATTTTTAGGACCATTTAATAGGCTTTTGTGGATTTTTCGGGAACAAATCTGCGTGTGAATGGCACGGCTCGTGATAGCTGTTATATTTTGTTCCGTTCGGGAAAACTCTTCAGATTCCATTATTTTGGAATCGAATTTGGAAGTTTCGCTCACTTGCTGATTTGATTGTTCCACAAAATGTATCTATTTTCGCTTTTATATTATTGTTTGTTTTGTGATTGATAGCAATGGTTGGATAGCAAATAGCAAACGTACATACGAGTATATTGGGAAAGCTTAACAACGACATCAACGACACCTTGACTAAGTCACAGCTGCAAAATCTTGAGCATCGTCGCAAGGTAGCGTGTTTGTCGGTCTATTACCGGATACACTTCGGAGAGTGTGCCCAGGAGTTGCACAATCTGGTCCCCCCTGCCCCTTTCTTCTATCGTACGGCTAGACAGCCGCGACCAAAGTGCCACCCTTTTATGGTGGACATTTCGCGCGTTAGAACCAAGCGTTTCGAATCCTCATTCCTCATACGAACAGCCGGAATGTGGAACGCTTTACCTGGGTCTGTCTTCCCGTTAAAGTACTACGTGGGTGTCTTCAAATCCCGAGTAAATAGGTATCTTCTAGGTAAGCGTGCTACACCCTAGACCGCACATCTGCTCAACATCAAGCAGTGTGTAGTCAAACACGAACCTATTCGAAATAAAAAAAAAATAAAAAATAAATCTTATTGATGTAATTGGAACATTATCATCATTATTTCAGCCGAAACACATCCAATCATACGTGTCGGTGGATGCTTCTAACTTGAACTTCTAACTCAATTAATAATATAATAATAATTTGCAGACACACACACACACACATTCATGTATCGTATAGTGTCTTGGTTTGTTTGTACTTGCAAAATCACTTGATCCATCTGGAAGACACTGCCTTTTGCGACACAGTTTTAAACTAACGCAAAAGGCAGAGCTACTTAAAATTTGTGTACCTAGTGTAAGTTTTTGCAATAAAATTTATCTTATCTTATCTTAATTGGTTTTATTTCGAGTCTTCGCAAACAATCACTGTTCATATTTTTTTGTGCTCTGAAATAGACCGCTTGCAATTTTTATAAAGTTGCGATGTGCGTTTGATTCAGCTATTTTATTGGGTTTTCTACAATCTCACCGCATTTCCAATCGAGCTAGGTCACAAGGGAGCAATTTCCGTGTTGTTTTGACAAATAAAGAAGGAAAAATCAATAGCTCTGTGGAACAATCTGTCAAAAAAAGTAATTCATTTCTGAGATTTTGTCCCCAAAAATGACAACTTGATATTGACTCGGAAATTACTTCCATTCGAGGGAGGGTAACAGCAGGGATAAAACGGCATCATTTAGCAATTTCTTAAATATAATTAATTGACAAACAAATAGTCAAACGATAATTGCATAATATATTATACCTATAGGCATCTAATTAGGTATGGCACAATTATGGCGATTTTACTTAATGACGATTTTTTTTTCAAACAATGAACCGCCGCCGTTTCCAAAAAAACCGGACAAGTGCGAGTCAGGCTCGCACATCGAGGGTTCCGTATAAACACGTTGTTAAAATAATTAAAAACCTGTTTTAGCATGTACTAATGAAGTTCTTTTTGATAATGGTTACATAATAAGATTTACTCACTTTGAATTTTGAACCCATCTTTTGTGAATTTTGAAGGCTTATTTTTTTGTGACTTAAAAAAAAATGTACAGTTTTCAGATTTATTCCTATATGTGTACTTTGAGACAATGCTTTTCGCCAAATTTCATAGTACTATGTCAACGGAAAGTACCCTGTAGGTTTTGATTTTTGTGAGTGCAAAATATGCGGTTTTTGCGACATAAACGGCTCTAACTTTTTTAAAGGACAACTGAGAAGTTTTTCTTTTACACAACTGCAACAGATTAAATTTCAATTACGCGTTCCCGAGATAAAGAGTCTTGACATACACACAGACGGACAGACGGACAACAAAGTGATCCTATAAGGGTTCCGTTTTTTCCGTCTGAGTTACGTAACCCTAAAAAGTAAGCAGTAACCCTGTGTTATCGGTAGAACTTTCCTGTCCTGCCGATATTTAGGGTTACTGCTATTGCTATTTTTTTTTTGTAACATAGGATACAAGTCAGCGGTAAAAAGCGAAACCATCGTGAAAAAAAAAAACACTTTTATGACACGTTCAAGCCTCATGGTATTGCATGGCCAATTCTTAGAAGCATTTTCTTTACTGAATCATTTTCAATGTCTGTTTAAATGGAAAGGTAAACGAAACAGATCTAACAGAAGGAATACATCTTTCGTCGCTTCGGTTCGAATATTTCAGGAGTTGAAAGGTAGAGGTGATTTACGTTTTCTAGGTGAGTATAAAACGAAGAATGTCAAGGTGAAGATTATTCTCTTCATGATTTTAGTACTTATATCGGTTGTAGGACGTTCACTTCTGAACACAGGCCTCTCTTATACGAGGTGTTTTTTTAGGGACGGAAATATTTTAAGATATCATTGTACTAATCGCTACGGTCATCTTTTGCTATGAGACCAACCTCGAAACTACGATAAATATAAGGTGTACTGTTCCATATAAGAAGTTGGTCGACTTTCGATAAAAGGTATGGTGTATAGAACAGCTGATATTTTCGTATTTTCACAAAATATCGCTTTTTTCGCTTTTTTTTTTAATCGCCAGGCTTTTAGGAGGTTTAAAATATCCCATACTAGAGCTATACGGCCTATCATCCATCCATCAGCCGTAAGACGTCCACTGCTGGACATAGGCCTCCCCTATGGAATCCTAATAAGGCCAGTTGCAAGCGGCCTACATCCAGTGCGTTCCTGCGATCTTGTCCGTGGTCTCCATTCGAGAACTTTACTGCCATGGGGCAGGTTCTCACGGTTCTCCGAACTGTGTGCCCTACCCACTGCCACTTCAATTTGCTAATCCACTGGGCTATGTCGGTAACTTTGGTTCGTCTATGGATCTCCTCATTTCCAATTCGATCCCGCAGCGGGACACCGAGCAAAGCCCTCTCCATAGCACGTTGGCTATCCTGAGCTTATTCATAAGGCCCACAGTAAAAGACCACGATCCGGCCTATGTACTGTATTGTACTGTACTGTATCAGCCTTTTTTTTAATAGTCCACTGCAGGACGTAGGCCTGCCCAAGGGTGATTGGGCCATATCCACCACGCTGGCCCGGTGCGGGTTGGTGGATTCACATACGCCATCGAATTTCTTCTATGGACGCATGCAGGTTGCCTCACGATGTTTTCCTTCACCGAAAAGCTAGTGGTGTGAAATTCCGTACATAAATTCCAAAGAACTCATTGGTACGGGACCGGGATTTGAACCCACGACCTCACGATTGTAAGGCGGGTGTCACTGCCTCTAAGCCACCACGGCTTCCGGCCTATATGTGAGATTTATTTGTTTACCTAAAAACCGTCAACGGTCACTAATCGGTATTCAATATGGTTAGATTTATAGAGTGTTTTCAGCTTATAAATCTCGTAGAGCTCTCCCTAATCCTCTGTGTTGACAAACTGCTTTTTAGGCGCCTGGATATATGACGCATAAATTACGTCATTTTGGTTCAAAGCTTATGTGATAGCAGGGGCTTCGGAAAAAATATGAATATTTATTAGAGTATTAAATTTATTGAAACTCGATATTCGATACAGTTTGTTTGAGATTGTTGTCGTGTAAAAATCACGGAAATGTTGTTTGGGATGATTGGACTGATAATTTTTTATTGGTTTAGCAAAAATAGTATGTACGCACTCCAATGAAAAATAAAGGTGGTTCACCAATGTTGATAAAAATAAAGCGTCTGTGCTTGGACTATGTTCCGGTAAAAATTGAAAATTTCCTCAGAATATGGTTAATTTTGTTTAAATCCAAGAAAGCGGGTAAAGATCAACGAAGTAATGATCCCGGAATCCAAAATTTGGACTAACAGTGATCACTTCCAACAATGTATAAGGAAAATTGCTATTAAAATTATTTCCGTGACCAACTGGGTTATCTATCTAGAACTGCCCGGATGTTTGTTTCTTTGGATATTAATTCAACAACTTAATGATTTGTTTCTGTCGTCGGCGACTTTTGATAGGTGGTGTTTCTCTCAAAAATAGATATTTTGCTATGGCACAATTTATCTCGTTGCTTACACATAGTGCGGCAAGTGGCGATAGATCCTTATTATATCTTCTTTGCTAGAACGTAAAACAACGATTTCTACCAAACGATTCCTTCCAACTTGCTGCCGATATTATCATCTTTTGTTTACTCAAAAATAAATTTTATCGCATTTAGCAGAGATAAATTTGTAAAAAAAAACTGGACAAGTGCGAGTCAGGCTCGCACATCGAGGGTACCGTACGAATCCAGAAAATTTCACAAAATTGGGAAGTAAGTTGTTAAAATCTCTATACTATAATCATCAAAAAAAACGTTTTTTTTTTTCACTTTTCTTGTCATTTTATCGAAAATTACCTATTGTTAAAATATGTAAAACCTGTTTTAGCATGTGCTAATGAAGTTCTTTTATATGATACCTTACATGATACGATTTACTCACTTTGAATTTTGAACCCATATTTTGTGAATTTTGAGGCCATATTTTTTTGTGATTTAAATAAAAATGTACAGTTTTCAGATTTATTCCTATAGGTATATGTACTCTGAGACAATAATTCTCGCTAAATTTCATAGTTGACATAAACGGCACTAACTTTTTTAAACGATTTACGTATACAGTTTAAATTTCAACTCTATATCTTTACGCGTTCCCGAGAAAAAGAGTCCCGACATACATACAGACGGACAGCAGGACAACAAAGTGATCTTATAAGAGTTCCGTTTCTTTCTATTTGAGGTACGAACTCTAAAAAGTGATAATAAGGAATTTACAGATATTTAACTTGTTTGTTAAAACTTTTGGACACAAAACAAACTACGAATAATTTGTTTATTTAAATTGTTAATAAAATAAAATCTCAGGTGCTGAAAACAGAACAAAGGACAAGTCGTACGAGAAAAACCTTGACTGTTGAAGTGAAGGAAATAAATTATTTCGGGAAGCGGGACAGAGGGCAGAGGGCGTCTTTATTGCCTGTTTAATTTTTAGCACTGACGCGGCACTGATGTAGAGCTTTCAGGGTTGACAAAAAAACCAGTGATGTAGGACACGACCACAAAATGTATGAAGGCTGGTATAATAATAAGCAAACACAACCACAGCACGCCTTACATCTCAAAAAAATAAATGTTATGCTGAGTCTACATCAGTTAAAATAAAAAGAGCCCTCTATATTTTAACTTTAGGAGAAATAAAAATACGTAGTTTATCTCTGGCAACTCTGACTAAGCTACTCGTATCTTCAAACAGTTAAAATTAAAGCATTTTATTCATTAGACACAATTCTTAATGATTTCTTAAAATATTGTTCTAACTTGGCACACTTAGTTTATGCATTCTTTAACTTTAGCAATGTTTAGGATGAATGTGGAAGAATCAGATAATAATGCAAGTAAAAAACTTATTTTTATTGCCAAAACAGAAAAAAACAGTAAGCTGTATATCAATTTTTCATACAACTTATATTTACTATTAAAAAAATGGAAAGATAAAAATAAAAACTAAATATTTTTTAAAAGCCCACTAAACAAGCTTCCAGATTAGAAATCATCGTGGCTAGGTTTTTCTCTGAATAATATACCACTTGTGGAAGTCTCCTTTTATTGAAGGTTTTTGAAAATCCACTACCCGATTGTACATAGTCTTGTATATGTAAAAAATATAGTTTTGCTTTGTTTCCGAGCTTACTACAAGGATGGCGTGCCGTAGATAGATGTCCATTTTAAATGTTAATGTGTCTCGTCCTTACAGAGTAATATAAATGTTAATGTGCGACAATTTATTCTTATGATGGTTTTATTTTTTATTAAACTTTAAAACAACATTTTAGCTTAAAAATAGCAGTACTGTTTTAAATTCATTTTTAATTTTGAAAAGGATGAGCTCTATTTAGGGTTCCGTACCCAGAGGGTGAAAACGGGACCCTGTTACTAAGACTCCGCTGTCCGTCTGTCTGTCTGTCACGTCTGACTCGTACTTGGCCGATTATCATTTCGGTATCTTTAGAAGAAATTACATTAAGTGATAAGACTGACAGTTTTAAATCTAAATGTAGTATTATACTAAGTATATTAGAACAATTATTTTACGCCAAAAAAGCAAAACCGCTTTCAACCGTTACATCATCAAAATCTGTTGATTATATTTGGCAGAATAAATATGTAACAAATATATAAAAAAAAATATAGTCGAATAATTGAGAACCTCCTTATTACTATACAGGGTTATTTCTAATCAATTAGCATCCTTTTAGGAGCTTATTCTGTACATCAAGACTAACAATTTTGTTCTGCGACTTTTGTCAAAACTCAAGAAAAAATCAGCTGTTCCATACATTTCGTCGCGGGTGAACGATATTTTTCTATGGAACACCCATTTTTTTGAGTTTTGACCAAAGTCGCAGAACAAAAGTTGTTAGTTTTGATGCACAGAATAAGCCGCTAAAAGGATGCTAATTGATTAGAAATAACCCTGTTTAATATACTACGGGACCAATCGAGCACTAAAATTACGAGATAAATAATTACCTCATCATCCTCAATGTGTTCAAATCGCGTAAGTTTAAAAACAAGATAAGAACCTCATTTACTGATGAAAAGGTTATACGGGACATTTTCAGAGAAAGTATTAGCAAAAGTACAACATCATCATCATCATCCTGCCCTTATCCTACGAGGTGGAGTCGGCACAGCACGTTTCCTTTCGCCACTTCACTCTATCATACGTTATTTCATCATCAACTCCTTTCTCTCGCATATAATCGTACACACAATTCATCCACACTTTTTTGCAGTAAAAGTACGTAGTATTATTATATCTTCTTTGGTAAAAATACATAATTATACTAATATGTACTCATCATTCGGACCATCATCAAAAATCAGCAGTTCATTACATTTTGTCAAAAGTATTACGGAATACGCCATACATTTTGATAATAGTCATTCTGTACATGGGTATAGAAAGTAAAGGAGTCGTGGTGGTCTAGTGGTAGTGACAATTGCTTATTATTCGTGAGATCGTGGCTTTAAATCCCAGTCCCGTATCAATGAGTTTTACGGAACGTACGTACGAGCTTTAACATCATTGGCTGTTCAGTGAAGTAAAACATCAACCAAATGAGGCAATAGGGTATTTGACTAGTTTTTGGAAATCGTTTTAAATTATTCGTTAGTACATACTAAGCACACTACATTTATATTTCCGAGATACTGTATTAACAACGAAAATCAGTGTTAAAGAATAGATATTCAAGATCCCACCAAAAACGACATTCTGTAATAGCGCTGGTCTTTTACGTCACTCACTAGTAAATAACGTTAGTTAATACTGGTAAATACGCTAGTTCACATCTAAAAATTAACAAAAAACAATTTTAAAAGTAACTTACAGATCCAATAATATTACTCCGAAATCACAAAAAACAAATTACACAAACAACAGTCAATCGAGAAATTCTCGTTTACCAGCACGTGATGTCACCAGAGTTGCCGCCCTTCTTAGAGCGTTCACGTCACAGATAAAATATCAAAAAAATATCGTATTTTATTTCGTTCGATTTGCAAAAATTAGACATATTTTAGTTTAAATAAAGTGAAATATGTCTTTTTCAGGCTATTTTCTGTATGGATTACCAAAATTAATAGAATATTTTCAATGTTATCAAATAGCCTATTTGTATACGTCCGTAGAAGAAATTCGATGGCGCATATGAATCCTCCAACTCGCACTGGGCCAGCGTGGTTGATATGGCCCGACCATCCTTCATGGGCAGGCTTGTTCCGTAGTGGAATATCGAAAGGTCGTTACAGTACAGTACATACAGTATGGTTTATTTGCAATCCATAGCGGGAAAACTGAAGGAAATTTCTGGTATATTTTTCTATAGGTTGCTAAAGTGTTTGATGTAAGCTTATCAGGCGGAAGTTCCGTATTTTATCACAACGTAAATATTTTTAGTGTTGCCGTAGTAGGTGTGTTACACTTTTAGCACTTATTTTGAATGAGTTGGCGAATTTCCTATTCTGAAGGAGGGTATGTGCAAGAAACAGTTTTTGTATTGTGAGTTATTTTTATACCTTAGAAATATATTTTGAGGTGAGTTGTTATTGAATCGGTCGAAGAGGTATGTAAACATGTACATTGTATGTATAATAAATTTTGAGTTCGAACTCGTTGCTCCTTTTGTTTTTTTTTTTATACGAGAGTAGTCATCAATGGTTCTACTGACAGAAAAACACTTTTTCTTGTAGTGAATTTGTACTTTTTATTTTGTTTAGTTTTATACTTAGTAAAAAGGTAATATTTTTTGTAAATAACCTCATGCTTAATACAGTGCTTATTTACTTGTAACTTAGCGCATTAAGGTAATTGCGCGCATGAAGTGCCAACTTGCCCCTACAATAAGCTGTTATTTACCTCTATATATTATCCGACTTGAATGATTTTTTTATGTAATCAGCACTTCTATAGGTTTATACGTATTAGTTTTCACAGTATTTTAAATGACTTTGAAGTTATAAGCCTTTCAAAAATAAAAACATTGGCTGAAAAGAAAAATTATGACGAGCTTTTTTCAATCGATTGGCACCAAAAATATAACATTTTGTTACAATTTAAGTTTTAGAGTTTGCTCCCGGAAATTTGATCAAAAATGTACCGCAATTTTTCCTAGTGTTCTATAAAAACGCGAAAACTGGTCGGTTCAGAATCCTACTAGTGAAGTTATACTATCTATCCATGAATCAAACCCGAGACTCTATATATCCAATACGATAGAAGATAGTTACAGCCGGTTTACATAAATAATCTCCATATTACTGTTCGGTTTTATAATTTTTTTCTATTCATAACTTATGAAATTCTATGAGCGATATCATATATGTTGCTATATTTTGAATCTGTATGCAAGTACATTTAAAGTATCCGATATATCGGAGACCATGTGTGAACCGGTCATTGCACTATCAACTCTAGCATACCTAACCCTTATTAGATCATCTCGTCAAAAAGCCATAAGTCGCAAATAAGCATTATGACTTAAAAATATAATTAGTCAGAATAGTCAGTCAGATAGACTAAAAATATTAGGCACGTATTTTTTCTTTTGTTAACTAAACATAAATTGATGAAGATATAGTGAGTCAAATTTGCGCGTGACGTCACAAGTGCCATACAAATGTATACGCTTCTGTAAGAGAGGTGACGTCACGACCTTCACTCCCAAACTTTGAAAAGTTTTATCTTTGTCCTTTACTGTTTGATTAAAAGAAAAAATACGTGTCCAATATTTATAATATACACATGCAATATTTTTTGATAATCTAATAAATTTAATTATTGTAATAACGATTTTTAATCCAGTCATCATGCCCATTGCTTAGAAAATACTTAGCATTTAAATATTTTTACACATGAGCTCGACAACCCTGCGAGGGAACAGAATCGTGACAATTAATACGGCTCTCCTGAATAATGCAATAAAACGCTCGCGGACTATTGGCGAATTACAGGCAGTGATTATAGGACCTAGTAAGTTGATAAAAATGACAGTATAGTTCCAACAGAACGGTAGAGATCAGTGGCAGATTTATTAATATTACCGCCTCTACCAAAGGCTGCAATCGATCCATGAGACTTAGGACGTCCATTGCTGGATCTAGGCCACGTCTTTGGATTCTCAATAAGGCCAGTTGGAAGCGGTCTCAATCCAGCGCGTTCCTGAAATTTTAAATATCGTCAGTTTACCTAGTCGGTCCAGCGTGATTAGTACCATCAATGGAACTAATTAATGGTACTACTCACTGGAAACTGCGGAAAAGTCCTACAGTGTCATAAAAATGCCAAGTCGATGTACGTTGCGCTTGTTAGTCCGTGTCTTCATTTGAGAATTTTACAGATCGCACTCGATCGTGAAAGGCGATCGAAGACTTGGGGCGAAATTACATATCAATTTGTCATTTGCGTTAAATTTATTCTTCATTGTTCAACAACAATATTACTATTTTCAGTATTTTCTAACTTTGTGCAGGAACAATCACTTGTTTTTCTGCTTGACGTTAAATCTAAAAATCCATCGTGAAGCCAACCATGTGCTTATTTTTATTTTTTTCCATAAACCCTCACAATAGCCAAAATTGTTCGAAAATGGCACATTATTTATAAAATATGCAGTTTTTGTCTCAAACCTTACAATTGTTCTTTCGTTTTGCGAACTATGTGTCCTGCCCACTGCCATTGTAATTTTATTAGACTATGTTGGTAACTCTCAATGAACCTCACAATCACTTTTTTCAGAAACTATATACTCGTAGCGCAACAAAAATGTTTTGGCTTTATTAATCGATTTTTTCGTGTCTTTGAGTTTTATCAAAGAACGTACAAAACAGTGTCGCCCCCAAAAAGTAAAGTCTGAAGATTTGAAAAGTACAGTAAAATCAGGTAGATAATTTGCCATATTTTGAAGCATGGGCCTACGGCAAAATATCTTTCGTTGTGTGAACTACCGACCACGCATTTTCAGGTCGATGTGCGCACCGTAGTATTCAGAGTTGGGCAATATGAAATCTAACTACTGATTCCTAACTACGATTACATATTGTAGTTAGAAATCAACTATTTTAAATTACCTAAAATAATCGTTAAAGTAGTTAAATATTTAGTTACTAACTTATAAGCTTAGTTGCAATCACCATCGATTACTTTTTTAACTACTTTAAAAACTTACTAATTTCATTCTTAGTCCAATGTGACAAGGTTGGAACAATTATTATGTTTCAAATATTTCTTAAGTATTTATTCCTGCCCCTTTCTCCTATCGTATGGCTAGACAGACGCACTCAAAGCGCCACCCTTTTATGGTAGACATTCCGCGCGTCAGAATCTAGCGTTTCGAATCCTCATTCCTCATACGAACAGCCAGAATGTGGAACGCTTTGCTTGGGTCTGTCTTCCCGCTAAAGTACAACGTAGGTGTCTTCAATACCGAGTCAATAGGTATCTTCTAGGTAAGCGTGCTTCACCCTAGACCGCACATCTGCTCAACATCAGGCAGTACCTATGTACGTATGTACTGTAACCGCCGTTATGTATCTATATATATACACATAACGTCTGTTCCATGTACTTGTTATATTTTGACTATACACCTTATAAATTATTAACTAAAATTCTCTGTCTCTCTCAGACTTTGTAAAGTTGTTGTATTTGCTGTCCTTTTCATGCTAATGCGAGTTTGGAAATATTTAATGTTCTTAAAAAAAAATTGAGTCGTGAGAATTTCTAGGAAGAATACCACGACAGATTGCTGCTCAGTATTTTATTGGAGAATCTATAGCAATAAAGAATAAAGTTCAAAATTGCCATTCTCTGACACAGGTCAACCGCAAATTATTGGAAACCCTACATTTTCAAGTACCTGAAGCCTGGGCTCTCTAAAAATTCTGTAGAACACGTTAGCAGGTCATATTTTTCCCTTTTTATTTCCTACGTTAACAGAAATATTGTTTTGAGTAAAAATCGAACACTGAGGACAGGGTTGTCACTGTCTCAGATGTATTTAATTATATTTAATTTCAATGAGATGTATTAACTAAGTAAAGAAGTAAATTCTGAATATGAGAAAGTTACGATTCGGACATCATTATTTCTGTTGTTTTACATACATTCGATTTTAGATCATTTTTCTTATTCCTATACTATTTTTGTATTAAAATAATTAAAAATATTAATATTGTTGTCTGAACTTTATATAATAACGATAATCAAAATAGTTTCATTCATTTTATACAATTATAATCTTGGTTATGTTATTTTGTGTCACGTAAAAATCATCGGACACTACAATTACAATTTTACGTATTATTCTAAATACGAGTATGTAAATTATAATATTTTCTAATAACATTTTGAAAATTTATAAGAAAGCGAAAGTATGTATAAATTGAGAACCTCTCTTCTTTTGGTAGTTGGGCAAAAATATAAATGTGTTAACCCTAGTTGTCCTTTATGCAATCCATATTGACTGCCATAAAAAATCTTGAGTGGCAACTATCGCATAGAGACAGTATAAACTTAGACAGTAAGACAACTTGGTATGTTAATAGGGCATTAAATTTTATGGCGAAAATGACTTTCAATTAATGAAATAATGATAATTTATGGTTACTTATGTGCTGATTGATAGTAGTTTGAAATAGTTTTACGAAATAAATGAAGTATTTACAGGTATGGCGGCGGACTGTTATGTAAATATAACCTTATAGCTATATAATATCAAATCACTTAATAATATAGGTACTGAAATACAAATAGAGTACTATGTCTAGATGGTCATTACATATTAGGTTTGTTTCTGTCGAAGACTCTATATTTGTAGCAAGTTGACTTACTGGAAATAGAAATAATTTATAGCGCTAGAAATTTTTACAAAAACTAAAGTGATTTCGAGTGTTTCAATTTTTTCGTCCGTTTTGTACAAACCCATAAATATTTTTATAATTGATTTCTCAAGTATTTGACAGGCGTGGAATTCGTCGAGATTACAATTATTTTGTATGGGAAAAGCTAGGATTTTGGACAGTCCGGGTTAGATCGCGGTAAAGGATACTCGTTTTGAAAATAGTTCAGGTGTTAAATTATAACGCGTGTGAAAATTTGGAAATCAGAGCTCGCTCGCTTCGCTCATTTCCCAAGTGTATAAGTGAATAGTGTTTGTGTTGTGAAAGTGATATATCATAGATCTCTTTGAGACCTTTGGCGATGCCTTTCAAGGATTCGTCTTTGCAGTAACTAATAACTTTGATCAAATCAGATATTTGATGATTTTATCCTCTAAATAAAATAATCATTTAATAGCTATTTCCTGCGGTTCTCCCGTGCCAAAGATAAAGTTTGCGTTACCTCAGGTCTCAGAAAGATTTCTAACTAATGCATATTTTATTCAAGGTATTTATTTCCAGGTTAATTTTCAAAGTATTTAACTTTCAGATAGCGGTACTATAAGTACGATTCTACCTTAGACTCCGTTTCTCTCCCACCATCTTATCAGATTTATTGATAGGTAAATTACAATAGTGGTAGCGTAAAGTCCTTTTTCTTTCAGAAGCAGAGAGGCCTACTGTCTACATTGTTTTTGGGCTATCTTAAGGGTAGACTATTTATTAGTTTTTCTCACGTAGGACATATAGGATGTGTGTTTGGAAAGATTGATTGGATGAATGCTACTAAAAATTTAAATTCAGCTACATGTAGCTAGGCTGTTTTATAGTTCTGGTACAAACAAAAATAATACGAGTAACTTGCTTGAATGAAAACTTTCAATAACCTCATAATTTTCTGCATCTGATTCATTCTCATTATATTTGGATATACATAACACATTATGCTGTTATGCCCAGCGAATTGGGAAGTTGAAGTGTCAATGGGCACTTGGGCAGGGCACATAGCGCAGAGAACTGATGACCGATTGGGTTGGAAATCGTGCTGGATACAAGCCGCTTCCAACCAGTCTTATTGGAGATCTATAGAGGGAGTCCTATGTCCAGCACGTCTATGTGGGCGTCTTATGGCTGATGGATGATTATGCTGTTATAAAAATATATCAGTACTTATCTCATCCCGTAAGGGGATCAAACACCTATGAAGGAGAGCAGACATCTACGCAAGGAGTTCAGAGTTCGTGTTTATTGAACGAGATTTAAACAATTATACATTCTCATTGCAAGTTCATGTTTCATGAATGCAGTACGAGATTCGGAATATTCGCCTATACTTACATGATTTTGTATTGTGAAACATACAACATAATATATAATTATTAACACAGATATCTGGTTATTGAAGGTTTTCATCATCAACTAACACAAAACGAAAATATCTTACTGGAACTATATTGTTTTTCTTCTTCAAAATGAAAATTAGTATAAAAAATCATTCTCTTACACACGTGCACACTAGCTAACACGAATAAAGAGTCGGGCGAAGGTTTAAAGCTGATCAGATGTTGGAGTCGGGCCCTTCGAACCTCACCCTTTGCATCAAGGTCAACAAGCCGGTACCGCCCTGGGTTACACAGAGTATCTAGTTCATGATGGCTTCCAGCTAATGGTCGCTGTCTCACAACTGGATATTCGTACATGCACTAGGTACACACACCACACGACCACGATATTCCTGTAGGGATCATTTCGAGTCATGAGGAATACCTTGGTCTTAAATTAGCTTAGGGAACCAAATAATAACCAACTTTGAGAACCTTAGGTTCTAACCATATTAAAAGAGTGTTTGGATGTATGATTGGATTAAGAGATGAATGAATGGTGATCAGTAAGAGATAAGAAGGTTTGAACATTTAGTGTCTTTAGTGGCGTGGTTAGGGCTAAACCCTGACGGATTTGTTGGCAACGCTTTGGAGTGGGGTGAAGGATGGCAGGGAGCCCCACATTCTATTTCGCTTAGGTTTTCCATTTATAGATCTTAAAGATCTAAACTCCATATTCCATACCTGTTTTCCTTCCAGAGGATGGTGTTAGCAGCGATGCAGTTTGGCGCAACTCAAAGGAGCAGATAATATTATTCTCACTGCACTAATGTTATTAATCGGTATTTCTTTTAGCATAAAGTTGGCCACGAAGAGAGAAGAAGGACAGACTGCGGATCACCGATCGCTGTAGCTGTAAGGAGTAGCAGATAGCCGGAATCAAGCTAAGTTGCATGCTTTTGTATAACTGTACTCTGTTTATTTTGTATTTCCATATACCTTCCGTATTCAAATTTACTTAATTTCATTCCATTATGTGTTTTATGTGCTGAGCGATTGTATTTATTTTGTTATTCTGAAACTGCATCTCATTTGAATCGTATTGAACTTATTTTTATTTCGTTTTGTTCTCCTTTTACAATTTTACTTTTGTATCTATTTATGATACAAAGAACTGGCAACACCTATTATTTTCTGATTATTTATAGATTCACATAGGCTAGTAGTGAAACTAATTGAGGTTTACTATTTATCCTAATTTTTTATTCTTTAAACACAACGTAAACTCTACACAACGTATAAGGGTCCATTTGAGTCAAATATTTTCTAGACGATCACATTATAAACTAGACGATTACTTTTATTTTGGCCAAATAATTAAATAAATAATTAATAAATAGGAATAGCGTTACAGTACCAAGTGTTGAGGTGAGAAATGTTCCTAAGAAAGCAGGTGAAACCAAAGAAGACCTCTTAAAAATTGTCAAAACAGTAGGAAATGCTCTGAACATTCCCATTCAATCATCGGAGATTAGAGACGTATACCGAATTAACACAAAAAATGGAAATAATCAGGCCATCGTGGCAGATTTAACCACAGTTGCGCTGCGAGACAGGATCGTTGGAACAGTTAAGTCGTATAATAAAAAATATGCTACCACTAAATTTAGCACCAGTAACTTGAAAATAGAAGGCCCAATTAAGCCAATTTATATTTCGGAAAGCCTAACTATACCGACGAAAAAGCTGCTCTACCTGGCTAGAGAATTTGCAAAAGCCAACCAATTTAGGTATTGCTGGCCTGCTAGAGGACGCATATATTTGCGACAAAAGGACGGAGGTCAACTTATCAGAATAAACAGCGAAGACGACTTGAATAATTTGAAGAATACCCAATGACTATATATAATTAGTTTTTTATCACCCTTGTGTACAGTATTTCATCTTGCATTATTGACATTATCTAAAGCAGTAATGTGTATTACAGCATATTGCCTCAACAATTGTAGAGTTATCATGTATTTTTTGCGCATAGTAAAAATATTCATAAACACATATATATCCACATACATACACACATATATATCCACATACATACACACATATATATCTACATACATACACACATATATATCCACATACATACACACATATATATCAACACAAATCTATATATACGCACAAACTATCGCATTCATATTTACACACACATACACTTACATAAAAATACACATGTATACTCTGTGTAGCTCACTGTTAAATAAATGGTCAACATTACTAACATTTTGTACAACACGTCGATCAAAGGATAGAAACATTACGCTCATCCCCGAAATGCACAATCGACCTTTGCTAACGAATCTAAAAATGGCGCACTTTGTAAAAATAATTAATTCTATTGGAATCTCGATATTACCATCTCTGCACACTATTACATTTCTTTCAACCAATAATGGATAACAACACCTTCATTTCTGCAGAAGTTGACGACTCTGCTAGTGTTGAGTGCTTTTCTCTCAGTAATTCGGATGGTTGTCAAAACATTCTAAAATGTGAGACCAATAATGAACACCCATTAATAATTCTAACAGTCAACATACGCAGTATTAACTGCAACTTTGATGTCTTTGTCGCACTTATGTCTAGTCTCGATGTGAGGGTAGATGTTTTTGTTCTGACAGAGTGCTGGACAAATTTACATAATCCACCGCCAAATTTAGATGGTTATGACATGTTCTGGACCAAAAACTTTATAAACCAAAATGACGGGGTGGTTGCATACGTGAGTGATGACTTGAAGGCTTCTGGGTATGAGCCTTACTGTTTAGATGGAAACTGTCTCGTTCTTAACATTTCACCAGATTATTCAATACTGTGCACTTACCGTCCACCGAGTTTTAAAAATGAAACAAATTATCTGCATTGTTTAGATGACATTCTACAAAATATGACCACTAAAAATATAATTTTGACAGGTGACGTAAATATAGATATCCTGGCCAGTAATTTATACAAATCAGCGCAGACATATCTTAATATGATGGCTCTCCACGGTCTTAGACAAGGAATTACTCGTCCAACTCGTAACACAACATGTCTTGACCATTTTATGGTCAAAACGCAGAACATTTGGAAAACTATTGTTTTTGAACAAAAACTTACTGATCATTCTACTATACTACTATATATTAACAAAGCTAAAGTACGTAAAACATCTACAAACCAAAACAAAACAGTAATAGACTATGAAGGCGTCAATGAGGCACTTTTAGAGGAACATTGGTTAGAAATGTATAAATCAAGTGATGTTAATATTGCAACAGAAATATTTATAAATAAAATAATAAATATCATAAATACTAACACACAAACGAAAATGATCTCAAAAAAATTCCAGCCTCTCAAGCCCTGGATAACTAGCGGAGTAGTTAAATGTATACGCAGGAGAGATAAACTGCATATGTTAGTAAATTTGACACCTAATCATACAAAAGTTAAAGAAAAATATACTAAATATAGAAATGCATGTAATCAAATAATAAAAAACCTTAAAATCGAACATTATAAGCATAAACTAAACAAAAATAAAGGCAATATAAAAGAAACCTGGAAAGTCATAAAAGAAGTCTGCAACTTTCAACAGCCTAAAGTTCCTTCAAGAGAATTGCTCAAAATTCATAATGATCCAAAAAAAGCACTAAACACAGTCAACTCTTATTTTACCACAGTGGGAAGTAGTCTTGCGGACAACATTTTAAATAAAGTTGTCAGTACTGAAAATAAATTAGCGACTCAGGCGAGAAGTAGATCTATACCAATCAACTCTATGGCATTTTCACCAACAGATCCTTATGAGGTAAAAAGTCTTATTTTTAGCCTGAAATCTAACAGTGCTCCCGGCTGGGATAAGATTACTGGGGACATTCTTAAGAGATTCGCAGTGGTACTTGCTGAACCGATTGCCTTTATATGCAATCTCAGTCTTGAAACAGGTGTATTTCCCACTATTTTTAAACAAGCAATAGTATGCCCTATTTATAAATCCGGAGACAAATCAGAGGCTTCAAATTATAGACCCATCTCATTGTTATCAACAGTTTCAAAAATCCTTGAAAAGTTGGTTAAAAAAAGGGTAATGCGATACCTAGAAAATAATGACCTATTAAATAAAAACCAGTATGGTTTTAGAAATAATAAGTCCACGGAGGATGCAGTGTTAGAGCTGACTTCGCTAGTTACTTCTTACATGGATAAAAAACATAAATGCATTGGAATTTTCCTTGATCTGCAAAAAGCATTTGATACCGTGTCGATTCCTATCCTTTTTAAAAGGCTTAAAAACATCGGAATCCGCGGGATTGTTCTGAAATGGTTTAAGAACTACTTATCAGGAAGGTCACAGCGAGTTCGGGTAGAAGGGATTGAAAGTGATAATGCCAGCTGTTCATTTGGAGTCCCGCAAGGCAGCACTCTAGGCCCCACACTTTTTCTCATTTATATAAATGAGCTCTGTGCCACTTCTGTACCGGGTCTAGATTTACTTATGTTTGCGGATGACACAGTACTACTTTGCCATGAAAAGTCTTGGCCCAAAGTCAAACGCCTAGCAGAAACCTGCTTATCCCAACTAACATGTTGGCTCGAAGATAACCTGCTTACTCTCAATATAAGTAAAACAAAATATTTGTGTTTCAGTAAGAGAACTACCGGCGGACCTAATCCAAACTTTAGTATCAAAATTCATACACATCCTTGTAATCGCACTTCTTGTCCAAATTCAATACTTAACTGTAGCTGTTCTTATTTAACACGCGTTAATTTTATCAAATATTTAGGAGTTCTTGTAGATGATAAACTTACATGGCAAAATCATATTCATTCACTTTCCTCTAGAATTAGAAAATTAATCTATATTTTTAAAACTCTGAGAACTGTTGCTGAACCTAAGCTAATTTTGCAAACCTACAAAGCCCTGTGCGAGTGCCTCATCAGGTACTGTATCTGTGTTTGGGGTAGTGCAGACAAAACACATCTTATAACGGCTGAAAGAGCACAACGCGCTGTTCTTAAGGTCATGTTGTACCTACCCTTTAGACACCCTACCACAGAAGTTTTCGAGAGGGCCAATGTTCTGTCAGTTCGTAAATTTTTTATCTATGAATGTGTACGTAGACGACACAAGATAACGCCACCAACGGAATTAGTCCAAAGCAGAAGGAAACAGATATATCAGGCCCCATTGGTTAATACTAGATATGCACAAAAACAGTTTATGGTAGTTGCTACACGGCTATACAACGAAATAAGTAAGTCTAAAATAGTGAACCAATTAACAGATAGAGAACTTAAAAGGACTATCCTCACATGGCTTCAAGGCTACGATTACAAATCAACAGAAGATATGTTAGAGAGTTTCTATTTCTGAAGTTATACAAACACTAATTTGATCCCCCAACACAAAACCTATAAATATGATAAATGTGTTTGACCACAACTACACAGTTGTTCGTATAAGAGTACTTGGACTGCACACACACAAACACACACACACACACACACACACACACACACACACACACACACACACACACACACACACACACACACACACACACACACACACACACACACACACACACACACACACACACACACACACACACACACACACACACACACAATAGCGCGCATTTATATTATTGGGTACTGTACTTTTCATTTGATTTCAAAATTTCTAGTGTATTTTTTTTCCTGCATGTGTCAAACAAATTATATTAATTTAACCTTGTTAAAAACTTATAATATCAGTTGTTTATTTGCATTGTAATCTTTTTTTTTTTGTGACATAATAGGAGAAGCCATTGGCTCCTGACATACAGTCTCTGACTAGTTTAGGAGCCTTTGGAACAATGTATCTGCACATATTTATTATTATGCCGAATAAATGATTTATTATTATTATTTATGTTCTTCTTTAAAAGATCTCTCGCTAACGAGGATAAACTAATATTCGCGGGCTTTTGGCCAAACGAAATTTAGTGTGATTCGTCCAGTGATAGGAACTTTCGAACAATTCTGCAGGTATTCAAGATTACAGCCTTCTGCAGAAGAATGGAGGTTAGTTGGTGTATGTCAAGACTTTGAAGGCTTGTGGTGAGCGTATGTGGGATAACGCCAGTGGAAGAAAGAATGATTGGAATAGTTTTTACTGTTTGTACTTTCCATTGTGTTTTTAATTCAATCGCCAGGTCTGTATATTTAGTCAATTTGTCGGTAAATGTCGTTGTGATGTTGTGGGTGTTTGGTATGGCTATGTCTATGAGGTATACTATTTTATTTCGTTTATCATGAACTGTTATATCAGGCCTGTTGTGGTGGATAGTTTTGTCTGTAATTATTGTCCGGTCCCAGTACATTTTATAGTCTGCTGACTCTAAAACTATTTCTGGTGAGTATTTGTAGTATGCAGTTTTTTCAGTGATGAGTTTATGTTTGTATGCAAGGTATTGGTGTATTATTGCAGCAACTTGGTCATGACGGTGTTTGTAGTCTGTCTGTGTGATCGATCTACATGCCCCGGTAATGTGTTGAATGGTCTCTGAGGCGCTATGGCAATGCCGACAGAGATCTACAGTGCTGTCTTTTATTATATATTTCCGGTAATTACGTGTGTCTATTACTTGGTCCTGAATAGCGAGCATAAACCCTTCGGTTTCCGGAAACAGTTCACCACGTTTTAGCCACATATTTGACAAAGTTTTATTGACGTTGGGGTTTAAAAGATCTCGACGGTGTCTACCATGAAGCGATTTTTGCAGCCAGTTCTCTTGTTTTTCTTCTGGAGTTATGAGGGTTTCGTTCTTTTGCTTTGAGTAATTATGTAGGTTTAGAGGGGTACACTTACGGTCGGCATTTACAACTGCGTTATGCAAATGTGATGTATTTGCTTTTTCATGAAAAAATGTGCGGAGTGTAGCTATTTGTTTGTTATGTAGATTTTTAATATCAATTAATGATCTTCCTCCTTCAATATTGGGCAGAGTTAATCTTTGTACACAGGATCGCGGGTGATGCTTTCTATACTTGGTCATTAATGTATTTATTATACGTTGGAGTTTAGCAAGTTCTGATTGGGTCCAATTGATAATCCCGAATGAATAGGTGAGTATTGGTATAGCAAAAGAGTTTATAGCTTTAATTGTGTTCTTGGCATTAAGTTGAGTGTTTAAAATTCTATGGAGTCTGCTTCTGAATTTTTGTTCTATGGTATCTTTTGACTGTTTTTGGTGGATTTGTTGGGTTTGGAAGTATCCTAAATATTTATAACCTGAGATTTCGTCTACGGGGTCAATATGTTGACCATCTGTAAGTTCGTGTATATTCTGCTCTGTTTGTCCGTTGCACACCGATAATATTTTACATTTTTCAATTCCGAATTCCATTTGGATGTCTACTGAGAATGAGTGAGTGATATCAGCCAGTTCGTGGATTTCTTGTAAGTTGCTGCCAAACAGTTTTATGTCATCCATATATAAGAGATGTGATAATTTGTAAGATGTATTGTCATATGCTATATTGTATCCTTTATTACTGTTATTTAGTATATTTGAAAGTGGATTGAGTGAGAGGCAAAACCAAAGTGGGCTAAACGCGTCTCCCTGAAAGATTCCACGGCGAATTGGAATTGGTTCAGTCTCTATGGGTGTGTCACCAAGATTAAGCTTGAGAACTGTTTTCCAATGAGACATTATTGTTTTGAGAAAATGCACTAAGGTTGGGTGGACTTTGTACTGTTCTAAAATGTAGACTAACCAAGAATGTGGCACAGAGTCAAACGCTTTTTTGTAATCCACGTACATAGTAAATATGTCCTTCTTTTTTGTTAATGCTTGTTTTGAGGCTATTGCGTCTATTGTTAACTGTTCCTTACACCCTTGACTGTATTTACGGCATCCTTTTTGTTGCTCTGCTAGTAACTTGTTTATCTGAGTATGTTTGTAAATTAGTTCACTTAGGCAGGAAGTAATGATTTTGTATATTGTTTGTAAACATGTGATTGGTCTATATTTTGATGGGTTTTTCAGATCTTTTTTATCTTTAGGTAACATGTAGGTAGTACCTAGGGTGAGGTACAGAGGCATGGTTTCAGGTGAGTGAATAAAAGAGTTTATATGTTTGATAAGATATGGATGTGCATATGTGAAGTATTTGTACCAGAAGTTGTGGATTTTATCTGATCCAGTAGCTTTCCAGTTATGCGTTTTTTTTATTACTTGCCGAAATGTGTCTATTTGTATGTCATCAAATATCATTGCGGGAATATTTGAAATATTTTGGGCGTCTTCTTTGATCCAGGAACTATTTTTGTTATGTTCTTTTGGAATAGACCAAATCTCATACCAGAATTTGTGAAGCGTTTCTGGGTTTGGTAATTCGGTTGTTGAGTTGCTGTCAGTCTGTTCGTCCGTCAGTGTTCTGTAAAATACTTTTTCATTTGAGTCGAAAAGTTTGTTCTGGGTTTTTCTTTTTGTTGTGGTTATGTACCTACGTAATCGGCTAGCGAGTGCATTTAACTTTTGTTTAAGAGTATCCAAAAAGTGCGTTAATTCGGTGTTTTCAGCTTCGTGCTGGGAATGTATTTTATGATTTCGTTTAATTAAATCGATTTGCTTTTTTAACCGGGGGCTGGTATTTCCATTTATAAACTCAGTTAGTCTTCCAATTTTAACTCTTAATTCTTGTATTCTCTGTTCAAGGCGTTTTTGCCACTTAGGCTTTTGGTTTGTGTTCTTTTGAAAATTGGGCGATTCTTTGATTTTTCCTCCGTTTGCTAAAACAACTGTGTATGCTGCGCAATATATCACTGTTTGGACTGTAGAAAAATCAGTGTCAGCAGTTATATGTTTCTTTAGCAGGTGTGTATTTAAGTAGTTAGTTATCATTGATAATTTTTTGGTCTGTTTTTGCTTGGGGATAGCGGGTCTTGTGGTTGGTTCAATATCTTTATATTTTACTATTGTTTCGATCAGGGTATCGTTCACTTGCTTTTGTAATTCTATTGAAATTTGGGGACAATTTGAGTCATTGTTGTTGTCTGTGTTTGTTAGTCTATTAACAGATGTGCCTAAATCAGTTACAGTAGTATTTTTTTCAGATTCCATAGGATTGAATTGAGTTTCAGTAGCTAAATATTCAGCTTCATCATAAGGCTGATGTATTTGAGTAGTGGTTATTGTTCTATTATTGTGTTTATTGTTTCTAATAATGTCATTCAGTTGTGTCGGGTTGTTTTCTATTGATTGGGCGCATGACAGTGTGCCTAATTCTGCAGAAACTTCGTCATAAATCTGTTGTAGTTTTTCAGGAGTGATCAATTTATTGTTTACTATTACTCTGCGCTGGTCCGCTATCCGTTGTTCAGAGACATGCGATATTTCTGGGTGTTGCTGAATTACTGCTAGATGAAGTGGTTGTCTGTAAGCTGATCTATTTGTTTTGAGTTGAGTGATTCTGTAGTACTGCCGCATAATTGACTCATTGATTTCATTTTTCCATCTCATTCTTTGGGTTCCACCTGTGTTCTGTAGCGTATTTTGTGACGGTAAAGTTAATTGTATGGAAGGGTTCTTCAATTTTGTTTCTACATCAGATCTTATTTTTTTGATAACATCGGGTGCCAGCAGATTGCTGCGTATAATTGCCCTACGTTGATCCCCTACTCGTTGCTTGCTAACCTCCATGTCGGGAAATTGTTCGGAGAATTTTGCGTGTAAATCTGTCAGGTATGCTTTTGTGTCGGTTTCTAGAGATGTTAAGGTAAGATACGTGCGCAAGATAAATATGTTCATTTCTTGAGTCCATTTCTTGCGTGCGCGTGTTACAACCTCAGCGGGTGCAGGATTATTGACCGGAGTCTCCTGCACAACGTCTTTGGTTGATGGTAAGCTACCTATAGTTTCAGCATGAGTGCTGACGGTGATATTTAGATCGGAGTCCGTTAATCGCGCCTGGTCATCGTTATAATCTTCTTCGTTTCCATTATACAAAGCTTTATCGTTATTAATCGTCGTGCAGTTTAAGACCCTCGCCCGGAGATTATCGCCCCTGGTTCTTAGAGGTCTCCGCCTACTGCCATCGGCATCACCCCCAGAACCGCCGAGCACTTGGGGACAATTCTTTGTTGTACTGTTCATTTTGTTTTTGTTTGGACGTTTTTAAGCCCATATCGTTTGCCCATAACGATAGAGCGCGTAGTAAGCTATCTAACTAAGCCTAAGGTTGCCGCCGTTGATGTCCTAGCCACTCTTCCGTCGCCAATCCAGAACCAGCACCCTACGCTGGTGTTGGCTGTTCTACTTAGACCTCGGTGCAGGCAACGCCTGGGAGCTCTAAGTAGCTTATTATTATTATTTTTTTTTTTTTCCCCTTCATTTTCTTATTTCCTTCATCATTACCTACTTACTTATTATCTTAATTATTCTATTGTTTACTTTACTTCTCTCATATATTACTTACTTTGTTACGTACTTATTGATACTTACTTACTCTGTTACGTATTTACTTACTTTGATACTTACTTACTTACTCTGTTACTTACTTACTTACTTACTCTATTACAGAGCCACGTTAGCCGCACCAGTAATTTCTCATTGCGTTGCCCGCCCCCCACGTGATCAGATGGTCGGATCAGGACGTGTGGTTGAATTGGGGGGCTTATTATTATTATTATTAGTCTAACGCAAACATATTCGAAAAAAATGCATCGAGTGACATCTAGTGCTCAGTAGTAATCACTATCTCTACTTATCTTACAAATTATGCTACTTCATACTCACGCATACTACATAGGTATCTAGTGGTAGTTAAGGTTACACGGAGTTAAGTACATGTAGTTATGATTGCATGTAACCATAACTACATGTAGTTACCTACGTTTAGTCGTAGTTAGTAACATGATTACAAAATAGTAGTTAACTGCGCCCAACTCAGCCCGGACGTGTGAAAATCAACTCTTGCTAATAATCTACCAATCCATTTGGCGCCCCCTATTACGTATTCGGCATACTCCATAACATAAATAAAAGAGCTTACTACAGTAAAGCACCGCGGCGCGACAGTTATTCCTTCCATGTGAGCACGCTATAACAATAGCATTGTTAGGCTCTATTCACATGTACGAGTACGTAGCGCTGTCGCTAAGCTAGCAAAATTGCTGTCGAATAGCGAAGTACTGTAGTATAAAAATAGTGAACAATACACGTGTATTTTCCACTATGATAATAGAATGATAATAATAGTCAGCTATGCAAGGTTAGTACGTCGGCTAATTCTATTTGTTTCTATTTTGCACCACAGTTATCTGACCCTTCTTCTGCTTAAAGTTGTTTCAGATTAGCGTATTTTTCTACGTGTATACGTTCGTTTCAGCATACGCGCTTACACGCGCGCTTCATTACGCGCTTCAAAAAACCGGACTCACGTAAACGGGCATATTTCGGCGTAATCGCTCAAAAAGTGAAGAAAAAGGCACGCTTGAGATTGATTATAGGTTTAATAAAATAGTAATGTTACGCAGAGCTTTTTATAAAATTAATTATTCACAATGTACCTACGTAACGTAGGGATCACTGACACGTAATAAGAAGGAGGCTAAAGTGGCGCCACGATGACAGCCGGATGACAGTGTCAGTGTGACCAGGAGACATAAATACTTAGCTTGCGTTCACAATTTATTCAACAGTTTCGTGACAGTATACGAGTCGCGCGTATGCCAAAAGACGTGCTTACATGCGCTTCCAAAAACGAGCTTATACGCGCGTAAAAAACGCTAGTCTGAAACAGCCTTTAGCGTCTGTACCAGCTTTTGTCAGGGTCCGCTTTCCTGCTACGATAAAAGATAAAATTCGTTTAACTGAGTTTATGTACTCAGTTATGTACCTATATGTACACAGTTCAAAGTGGTGTGGTATAATAAAATAAAATAAATATTTCCTCAACTTTGCACGAGCTTTTGCATCTAACATAGTCAGTTGATTGGCCATAATAATCTGACCCTATCTCACACCATTTGTTTATACCTTCTGTAGTCGCTTCCTTTTATTTATCAATACTGATAAGGATTTTTTAAATAAAGTTCTTAGAATAAATTTTAAGAAGCGAATGAAATAAACATTTAATTGGCGCAACCACATACATATTTTCTGTTTCGCTTAGTGATCGTTCATTTCTGTCTTATAATAATAATAAATAATACTGAGATTTTCTAAATGTTTGCTGCCAACGAATAATAACTACTAATACCACTAGACCTTTATATGCCTTGATGTAATCAATGCAAACGGTTATTGACAAAACAAAATTAATGGTTATTGTAATAATATGCCGATATCTGAATTGATGTGGCTGATTTAGTCGAATTAGAACCATAATAATATAATATAACTATATCAAATATAGTAATAAAAACTAAAAAACACGTTACGCTTAGGATTTATAAATGCACCCACCCACCCGGGACAGGCACAAGCTGCAGGCCGTCCCCCACTCCCTCGTGAAGTCCTCTAAGTTGACTCATGTCATGGCTCCTACCGTGTGTAATAACTTACCTTTAGAAGTAATATCAGCGGTAAGCCTACAGTCTTTTAAAAGTAAATTAAATAAATGGCTTGTCAATCAATCTTTTTATAGATACGATGAATTTTATAAGTGTTTGACATGATTAATTTAATTTTATTCGCGTTTCTTTTGATTTATTTAGACTATCGTATTTTTATTATTAATTTCCACTTATTGATTTTTTGACACAAAAAAATTGAAAATCAAAAAATAATAACGCAAACACATTATTATTTTTTGATTTTCAATTTTTATTGAAGCTTTTGCTAATAATTATTTTATTTAAATTTATTACATCGTTGTATTCAATGTTGTTTATGTATACATATAACTATAATATAATGACGTGTAAATTGACATTTTATCAATAAATAACTTATGACTCATAAGTCATAAGTTATTTATTGATAAAATATTGATGATAATGCATACATTATCATCGGTATTCGATAAGTGTGCAACGGTTAAAAAAAATCTGATCGCACAAAGTAAGTCAAAATTAGTTACAAGCAGGCAAACATACAGGTGAAACTAATAAAAGCGTGTTAACAAATACCTAATACGCAGTCGCAAACGCAGTCTTGTAATGAGTTAGTCATCCACTTTTTGATATGGACACGTTTTCTTATGACTGCACTTTACAGGTATGGACGATTTGACGACAAAAGTACATGAAAATCGGAGGTGTGCAAATAGTCCACGCGGACAAAATCACTTCGGACGTTTCGACGAAAGATTTGTAGATAAGTTCTTTGGATTTTATGTACCGACTCACACAACTGGCTTTTCTACTATCAAACAAAGATTATAATATTAAATACCTAAACATATTGGGATTTAACGTCCTTCCTCTAGAAATTTACCCGTGTAAATAAAAGTATTGGTTTTTGGGCCACATAATTACAGAAAACGTTCCTATTTGTTTACCATTTTATTGAGTAAACAATTCAGATTTGTTTGTTTCAATATTCATTGTTTGAGTAGCTTTCCATTTTTTCATTTCCTTCCCCATAATAATTGAATGAAATACATTAGGCTCAGCACTCAACGTTTATTTGCGTAAATATTTTTTCCCGTAAAATTTTAAGCGGGTGGATAAGATTTATTGAATAAGGTAAATGGTATACTTCTCTTTGTATTATTTTGCTTAAGATAAGCTAACACAAGTGTGAGATTAAAAAATTTGAAAGCTATCCCCCGAGTAGTGTTTTTAGAGAGTCATAAGGTGTTCTAGTTATTATAGTTTGTGCAAAATGAGAAGTCGTAGGTGAGGTCGCCCGTGTGCCATTTTACTAATATTGTAATTGTGTTATTTTTCGTTTCGCGCGATATTTTTATAAATAATAGTCTATGTGTTATTCTGATGTATAATTGTAATTACTATTACAAAGTTTAATCTCAATCCGTTTAGTAGTTTTTGGGTGAATGAGTAACAAACATCCATCCATCCATCCTCACAAACTTTCGCGTTTATAATATTATATTAAGATGTGTTATTCTGATATATAAGTTATATTATTGCAAAGTTTCATCTCAATCCGTTCCGTAGCTTTTGCGTGAAAGAGTAACAAACATCCAAACATCCATACATCCATCCATCCATCCTCACAAACTTTCGTGTTTATAATACTAGTAAGATTAGTAGGATGATAAGAAATAATGGGTGTATTTGTTGTTACGCCTTTCTAGAGAACTTAAAAAATACGAATTAAAAAAAAATACATTTAACTTCAAAATATTTTTAACTTGTGTTGCTGACAATTCTTAGGAAACGAAATCTTTAAATGGTCCTCTTTATAACAAAAACTTCAAGAAATCTAGCTATCCCTCACTTGTCATACATTCTTACATCTGTCATTTTTAAATTAAAAAAAAAAAACATTTTTATTTTGTTTTCTAAAATTCGGTCGCCGATTTCAGTCTATTGTATGTAGTGTAGTAATGTAAAAAGTCGTTGGTTGAGTGTGCGGAATAAAATATTCTTCCTTGACATCTAGTGGTCTACGAAGAGGAAAAACTCCTTGTACTCAACCAGTTGCGAACATTGATTGCGTACGCGGCCGAAAGCGAAAATTCCATATTTTAGAAAATTCAACCATACGAGCCCCGAAGGCTGATTTTCGATTGGCAAAATGTTCTACGATAGAACTACTCGTACCAGTACAGTAGATATGATGACACGGTACAAAAATCATTAGCCCGTAAGTTAGATTATCAAAAAATATTAGACATACGAGTAGAACCTATAGGAGGTATTTATTGCTACCGTTAGTCTACCTACTTATAGTTCTACTAGTAGACCTATAGAAGGTAGGTATTTGCTACCGTTAGTTCTACCTACTTATAGTTCTACTAGTAGAACCTATAGGAGGTATTTATTGCTACCGTTAGTCTACCTACTTATAGTTCTACTAGTAGACCTATAGAAGGTAGGTATTTGCTACCGTTAGTTCTACCTACTTATAGTTCTACTAGTAGAACCTATAGGAGGTATTTATTGCTACCGTTAGTCTACCTACTTATAGTTCTACTAGTAGACCTATAGAAGGTAGGTATTTGCTACCGTTAGTTCTACCTACTTATAGTTCTACTAGTAGAACCTATAGAAGGTATTTGCTACCGTTAGTTCTACCTACTTATAGTTCTACTAGTAGAACCTATAGAAGGTATTTGCTACCGTTAGTCTACCTACTTATAGTTCTACTAGTAGACCTATAGAAGGTAGGTATTTGCTACCGTTAGTTCTACCTACTTATAGTTCTACTAGTAGAACCTATAGAAGGTATTTGCTACCGTTAGTTCTACCTACTTATAGTTCTACTAGTAGAACCTATAGAAGGTATTTGCTACCGTTAGTTCTACCTACTTATAGTTCTACTAGCTGACCCAGGCCACGCGTTGCTGTGGCTAAATAAATTAAAATTGCGACTATAATTTGATATTTAAACTATCCTATCTCTCAAGTTGGATCGAACTGCACATGGTGTGCGAATTTTATTATAATCGGTTAAGTGGTTTAGGAGTCCATTGAGGACAAACATTGTGACACGAGATTTATATATGTTAAGACTAGAAGAACCTATTAGAACGTATTTGCTACCGTTAGTTCTACCTACTTATAGTTCTACTAGAAGAACCTATTAGAACGTATTTGCTACCGTTAGTTCTATCTACTCACAGTTCTACTAGTGGGACCTATAGAAGGTATTTGCTACCTTTAGTTCTACCTACTTATAGTTCTACTAGTAGAACCTTTAGAAGGTATTCGCTACCGTTAGTTCTACCTACTTACAGTTCTACTAGTAGGACCTATAGAAGGTATTTGCTACGTGCACGTGTGAACGCAGCCTTATCACGAACTTTGAACTTTGTAGTAATTATTTGAGTTTTTTACAAGAAAATACGTTTTACTTCCGTCGTTGTAGGCCTCTTTTTATTAATTTTCATCAAGATTGTTTCAACTAAGTACGTACAATTTCGCACTCATATTTTCATTTTATGTGACAAAGTACCAGCAAACACAGAGTAAGACATCCACTCCAAGGTAGACAGAGGACTTTCCAAGAGCGTATCGAGCGTAGACGCGCTCCGCGAACAATGTGAGGCGGCAGTGGCGACGGGGGCCAGGGGAGCGCGTCTTCGTATGTTGAAATTAAAAATTAAAATTCATATAAAACTATCAAGCCAACTTTTTCACTGTTTAATGTGATTTGTCATTTAATGTGATTTGTCAATACTTTAGCTACAACTTGTGTAACAAGTAAATATAATTAGAAAAATATTACAAAACCTCGTCAAAAAATAAGTTCTTCGTTCAAAACACGTTGACTGCCTCGGTGGCTCAGTGGTTAGTGACCCCAACTTCTGGGTCCAAGAGGCGTGGGTTCGATCCCCACCCAGGGCAAATATTTATGTGATTAACATAGATGTTTTCTCTTGTCTGGGTGTTATTTAGTTACTATCTATATAAGTATGTATTTAAAAATAAGTATAATGTAGTATATCAGTCTCTAGCAGCCATATCACAAGCTTTGCTTATTTTGGGGTCAGAGGCCGTGTGTCCCAAAATATTAAAAAAACAAAGGTGACTTTTTTCGATCGAGCGAAGTTATTCCTTGTTCATATAGGATTACATTCACCAATTGAAAGTATGAACGAAAATATTTCTTACAAAAATCTACTGATTCTACTCAGGCGTTTTAGGGTCGGCGCCCCCATAAGACCCCAGGATTGCGCTTGACGCAAGCTGCGTCCAAGTAGTCTTAGTCAGGAAATAATATTCTAAATAGGTTTTTCTGAAACAACTTCAAAATAATAAACTTTAAGTCATGACGTGACTATTAAAATGCTGTTTACATTCATTGATCTTACTCACAGGCCGTGTAGCCGTGGTGGTCTAGTTGTAGCCGTGGTGGTCTAGTGGTAGTAACACCCGACCTGCAATCGTGAGGTCGTGGGTTCAAATCCCGATCCCGTACAAATGAGTTTCTTTGGAACTTATGTACGGAATTTCACATCATTGGCTTTTCGGTGAAGGAAAACATCGTGAGGCAACCTGCATACGTCCGTAGAAGAAATTCGATGGCGTATGTGAATCCACCAACCCGCACTAGGCCAGCGTGGTGGATATGGCCCAATCACCCTTCGTGGGTAGGCCTACGTCCTGCAGTGGACTATTAAAAAAAAGGCTGGTACAGTACTCACAGGCCTAAAACTTTTTGTAAAAAATATATTTATTGCTAAAAAAACTAAACAACGAACGCGCAATCAACAAATAGTTATTCCCGAAATCCAAATTCGCGGTAATTAACAAAATTCCCGGTAATGTTTTTCCAGTCACGAAAAAAGGCTTCCAAAAATCCCCAATTACTTATTTCTTTTTCCGTCGGTCAACAAACAACCGGCCCGTGTTTTATTTTTGTTAGCTCCACCTTTTTCAAGTTACTTTTATTTAATTTACCGAAAAACGAAAATTCTCGGTGAGGATAAACGCTCTTTTTATCAGCTATCTATTTAATATTTTCATAAGGTTTTTCTAAAGGTTTGCTCTTTAAAGTAGACTTATTGTCAGCAGTTGACTATTGAAAACTGATACATACCTAATAGTGAGATTAAAAAATGTGGAGATTAGAAAATGACAAAAATCAGAAAATACAATTCGCTAGACAACCTTGTATAAATATATTCTAAGCTTAGTAATGTAAAAAACAAGTGAATGAAATTTTTTGTCAAATAATAATGAAACTTTTTTCAATCAAAAATGAAGGCGGCCACATTTCGTATGGCAACCTAGTTTATAATTATGTATTCTCCTATTCAATACAATAATATATAAATACCAAATAAAGTATACGTTTTCCTATAAATTAATTAAACATTATTAAATTTCAAATACTTCCGGCCAAATTTAGCAAGGCAACCCTATTTAAACATATTTTCCTATTCATATAATTACGTAAAAAATTGGTTTAAATCGAGTACGCTATGAGCGGGATGTTTTTGCAGTAGGATATCTGGCTATAAGTACATATTGCGCCGTCCATAACATAAGATAGTTTGCGATTATTAGAAATCTAAATAGATAGTCCAACAGCGCCATTGAGGTGGCTAACTTTTGGTCAAGAGCTGAAATATATTATTATTATATACTACGGGACTAATCGCGCACTAAAATTACGAGATAAATAAATAGGGCACACGGGTAGTCTACCCGTGACCACGGTCGATGCAACTCGGCCGAAACGTCGGGATGAGGAGGTATTTATTTATCTCGTAATTTCGGCTCGCTCACTTGTACCTTTTGAGATTTCGTGATAGGTGAATCAGTAAATCACGATTTTATATAGGTATATAGATGTTATACTCTGTAAAATTTAACTTGATCTCTGCGACAGTTACATATTGACATATTTAGAGTTGAGATAGTGGTGGAAAAAATCGATTTTCAAACAATGTTGTAATGAAATCGAATGAGTACTTAGTTGAAGGTAAGAAATTGGATTTTATTTACTTACTATTATTTCAGATCAAGTATGTACACATGTTTATAATGTTATTCTATTAATTAAATAGTCACAATAATGTAACGACAGTTTTATCGACTTTTTCACTATTATCGATGCTATGGTAATATATAATTGTGTATAATTTAATTACACGTGTAAAAAATGTTATGATATTAAAATATACAATAAAATTAATGATAAATTAAGTTTTATTTAAAATATCGTTGGTATAAACTATCGATATTTTAAATAAAACTCTATCTATAACTCTGTGGTCACGATCATTCGTCGCCCATCACTAATCGGCATGCCCATAAAGAATGACATTGACAGGTACTGTCTGTACTATTAAGACATTCAGGACTTCATAGGCGTGATTTTTCTGACAGCTGTCGCAGAGATCAAGTTAAATTTTATAGACTATAGTTATTATAAATAAAATGTCTCTTTTATTTCTACAGCTTCCGTGGCCCGCATCACGAAATTCCTCGGCGTGACTGGAATACCTCTCATCACTACTGGCGGCTTCTCCTTCGATTTTGTACGCCCGAAGCAGAGCTGCAAAGACGAGTTTTACATGATGGTGCGGACTGGACCACTGGGGTTTGAAGACATGGCCTTTTTTATCATCGACCTGTTGGGACAGTGAGTAAATATCGACTGACGATTTGTTTATTTATTCATGTAGCTTGCTATGTTGTCTTTTGTTTTTGGGGGGTGGGAGTATGACTGGTTGAACATGAAATCTTGCAATACTCTGGGTTACTGGCATACCTCTTCATCGCTACTGGCAGCTTAACCTTTGACTTTGTCCATCCGAAGCAGAGCTGCAAAGACGATTTTTACATGATGGTGCGGACTGGACCGCTGGGGTTAAAATACATGGCCTTTTTTATCATCGACATGTTGGGACAGTGAGTAAATATCGACTTTTTTATCATCGACCTGATGGGACAGCGAGTAAATATCGTCTTATTTATTTATGTGGCTTGCCATGTTATTTTTTTTTGGGGGCATGATTTTAAGTTATTAACCCGTTCAGCGTTGAAGCTCAAACGAAACAAATGTGAAGTTAAATTATCCCTAGCTATTTTTTTCCCGTAGCTAATAATATATACGTTGCTGCGTGAAAGACCAATAAATATTGTAGCAATAACAAACAAATCAAAAAACGTAAGCTTAGTCAAATGTCAAAACATCACTTGTTTGTGTGTCAAAATCGTACTTGTGTGCTCTCCCGAAGCAATAAACTGGATAGATTTCCGACTTCAAAAAACAGGTTTTCAATTGGTCTGTATGTTTTTTGTATGTATGTATGTTACACGACTATTCTGTCAATTATGTACCGATTTTGATGACTCGTTTTTGTTTAGTAAATAATACTTCAGCAGTAGTTTAATCTAAATTTTATCGAAATTGGCTGTTGGAGCACAATTATTTGCAGTTGTGTCGAACGACAAAATGTGAAATCTGTAGAACTGCTAAAAATATCGGTATATCCACACCATATAATGTACTTAATCTAGCCTGAAGTTACCGAATCCTATTTGGTCCCCCAGTGAAGTCAGATCACTACACAAATAGCCTCTAAGTAGAACTGTTCTCTTTTTCATCTGGTATCGTTGAAAACTTCAAATTCAGTAGAAAATCGGGAGAATTTCACCCAAGAATCAACTTTTCTTTGCTGGAAACATGGAATCCGGGATTATTTAACAATTCCAGAAATCGTTGTAAAATTGTTTCATTTCGGTGGTTCGCTAGGATAGGCGCCAAATCGAAGAAATACCAAAAAATCGGTAGGTTCGAGACCAAGTTTATTTTTATTCTATTTCATAGTTTTTTTTATACTATATATAACGGGACTGAAGTCACGTGTGGGGATAGTCGTAACAACTATAGTTTCGGTCGCATTCGGCGACCTTTCTCAAGTTGGCGAGTGCTAGCACGCGGAGCCGTCTCGCAATGCACTGATAGGCTATTTCATAGTTATTAGAGAGGTACTGTACTGTACCAGCCTGTTTTTTTAGTAGTCCACTGCAGGACGTAGGCCTACCCACGAAGGGGGATTGGGCCATATCCACCACGCGGGCTCAGTGCGGGTTGGTGGATTCACATACGCCATCGAATTTCTTCTACGGACGTATGCAGGTTGCCTCACGATGTTTTCCTTCACCGAAAAGCCTGTGGTGTGAAATTCCGTACTAAATTCCAAAGAACTCATTGGTACGGGACCGGGGATTCGAACCCGCGACCTCACGATTGTAAGGCGGGTGTCACTACCTCTTGATCACCACGGCTTATTAGAGAGGTATTTAATCGTAACATTGTAAAATTGAGTCCATTCAAAGCATACAATCGAACATTAATTATTACGTAACTTAACCTCACCTGAGTTTCTCAAGATCTAATCTAATAACATAAGTTTCTTCGGTCCCGGAGCCAGCCTTGTTTACATAGGTACAAAACTTCATGGAATTATAATTGAGATTGGTCTAGAACTTCGACCTAAAGTGGTATTTATCTTAGCAGCTTATGATGTAAGCTTTCGCCATATTTGTATGAGCATAGTACTCAAAATTAGCACTAAACTAATAAAGTAAAGTAAGTTCGCGTAGGCTGGGTTGCTAGCCCTGGCGTCAGAGGTATTACAAAATATAGTAATATAACTGCAAATGAGCAATTTTGGTATACGAATATTTATTTGTGCAAAATTCGAACATTCTAACAATTTTGGTGAAATTTGGCTTAACTTAATATATTTTTTTTATATTAAGCTTATTTGTGTAGATATATACCGAATTTTCGAAAAAGAACGATTTTTTAATTTCTCGTGGAGTTCTGTTTCTTTCTACTAATGCAATGATATCGCTAAACCACACTATTCGAGCGCATTTGGTTTATCACTGTTTATAAAAACTAAGCGATATAAAGAAGGGTAATATTTAAATAAATAGCGCTACAAACCTCTAACCAAATTAATAATAAACAACATAGATTCATTATTATAAATATAGACCAGCAGATAAGCAAGTTAAAATGGCAGTGTTCAGTGCACATAGTTTCAAATCGGATACCAGATGGGGTACATAACTTCATAGACAATACAGCCACACAAATAAAATTATAATTATTTAATTTATTATTATAGTCGTTTGAAACTGAAATGTACGGAATGACGCCGCTAAGTGTATGTATCATACCAAAAGCTGAATAAATAAATGAATGAATGAATAGGACGTCTCCCGACTAAATGGACCGATGGTATGATTTAAAGATCACAGGAACATGCTGAATTGAAACTGTCTTTTTCGAAATCCATAGTTCAGCTCTATGATAATGAGTATCTTCTGAAAAACGTTGTATTGTACATTTTATACTATATATATATAACGGGACTAACCTCACGTGTATAGATAGTGGTAACAACGACTATAGTTTCGGTCACGTTCGGCGACCTTTCTCAAGCCTTCCCGCAATGTACTCCGCGCTCCGCGTGCTAGCACTCGCTAACTTAAGATAGGTTACCGAACGCGACCGAAACTAATAGTCGTTGTTACGACTATCCGTACACGTGAAGTTAGTCTCGTTAGATACAGTATAAAATGTGTGAAAACCACGTTAATTTCCATAGTAAAATGTATTGTACCTACAACGCTGTCACATTAACTAGACGCTTGACCATGTGACGTTATTTTGGCGCTCAAGTACGGTGTGCAAATAAAACCGGCCAAGTGCGAGTCGGACTCCCGCATGAAAGGTTCCAAACCATCTTCTATAAAAGATAAGTTTCTACCTGTTTATTACGATCGAGTAAAAATTGCTTAAAAATTAATGCGATGCGTCGAGTTAATGTGACCGTGTTATACATGTTGACATGTATACATAACTTATTTGTACTTATAACCCAGGTAGCATTTATACGTTATTATGACGTCCGTTTACGGTACTGCTCGACGTAAGAGACGTCATTATCATGACGTCGGTAGTTTCTTCAGATGACGACAATTTGTCACAGCCTCATGACGTAAGTTGGAGGACGTTGGAGTGACGCCATATACTGACGTTGGAGTGACGTCATATTCTGACGTTGGAGTGACGTCATATACTGACGTTGGAGTGACGTCATATACTGTCGTTGGAGTGACGTCATATGCTGACGTTGGAGTGACGCCATATACTGACGTTGGAGTGACGCCATATACTGACGTTGGAGTGACGTCATATGCTGACGTTGGAGTGACGCCATATACTGACGTTGGAGTGACGCCATATACTGACGTTGGAGTGACGTCATATGCTGACGTTGGAGTGACGCCATATACTGACGTTGGAGTGACGTCATATGCAGACGTTGGAGTGACGCCATATACTGACATTGGAGTGACGTCATATACTGCATTCATAGAGACGACACTTGGACGTTTATAATAGGGCAGCCACTGACGTTGGAGCGACGTCATTCACAGTATTCATAAGGACGTCACTAGGCCGTACATATTAGAGCAGCCACTGACGTTGGAGCGACGTCATTTACTGTATTCATAAAGACGTCACTAAGCCGCACATAATAGGGCAGCCACTTACGTTGGAGAGACGTCATTTACTGTACTCATAGGGACGTTACTGGGCCGTACATATTAAGGTAGACACTAACGTTGGAGTGACGTCATACACAGTATTCATAGTGACGTTACTGTGAATCCTGTGTATGACGTCACTACTATGTCGGCGGCTGCCTTTGTATGTATGGCCCAGTCCCTGTGAACTAAGTAAATGACGATACTCCAACGACGATGGCTGCCCTAATATGTACAGCCCAGTCACTTTCCTGTGAACAAAGTAAATGACGAAAAGAATTTAGAATTTAGTTTGCGATAGCAGGCATCCTATATTATACACGTACCCTGAACAGACTCTTAGGACTATGGATGAAACCAAACAAAACAATGTAAGTAGCATAATAGATTTATATTCAAGAAGTATATACATACATAGACTGTTATATTATTATATAATCAATAATTGTTATGAATTCATAGTCTTAAAATTACAATGTCGATCCCATAGCAATTTTATCACCATGGCACATTTAGATTAACTATTTATTCTCTCTTGGAGAAATTACTAATGCACTGTTATCACTAATCAGGTTGGTGTTAACTTGTTTCTGCACCTGCATCTGACTTTTGTAAAATATGTTGGTCTTGCGTATGTAATCTTTTTCTAAGTTCCCGACGAAATTCTTGGGAAATTCTGATAACAAACCGCCGTCATTCTCCAGCACGGAAACTTCCATTTGACTGCACTTGCTACCCCGTTGGTTATTGACATAATTAGGGCTCGCTATTGTTGGTAACTTCCTATGTTCTGGAGTGCGAACTGGCGTGTCATTCCCAGCACGTTTTCTTTTTGTGCTGTCACACATCGGGCAAATCCATTGGCGCACATAGTCCGTAGAAAAAGACACGAAATCTCGTCTTTTAATACCGAGACACAATATATGATACACTTTTTCACAGTTTGATAGTGTACACTTCATTATAAGTTCGCCGGTAACGTCTTTTTTACAAGCCCGGCAAAACGTAAACATTGCGATCGAACTAAATAGAAATAATTGCTGCGACAAAAAGTAAACACGTCCGCACCGATGCGAGCGCGCGTGCAAACAATATGGTACAATATGGTACGTCCTAATATTGACCCTAAACAGAGGTCAATAAAACGTCCGCTTTGTGGCGAATATGGTACGTCCTGATATTGGCCCTAAATGGACGTCAGTAAAACGTCCACCAGAGACGAATATGATACGTCTTAATAATAACCCTGAAGAGACGTCAGTAAATCTTCCACTTTGTGGCGAATTTGGTACGTCCTAATATTGACCCTAAATAGAGGTCAATAAAACGTCCCCTTTGTGGCGAATATGGTACGTCCTGATATTGACCCTAAATGGACGTCAGTAAAACGTCCACTAGAGACGAATATGATACGTCCTAATAATGACCCCAAATAGACGTCAGTAAATCATCCACTTTGTGGCGAATATGGTACGTCCTAATATTGACCCTAAATAGAGGTCAATAAAACATCCCCTTTGTGGCGAATATGGTACGTCCTGATATTGACCCTAAATGGACGTCAGTAAAACGTCCACCAGAGACGAATATGATACGTCCTAATAATGACCCTGAATAGACGTCAGTAAATCGTCTACTTTGTGGTGAATACGGTACGTCCTGACTTTGACTCTAAATTGACGTCAGTAAAACGTCCACTTTGTGACAAATATGGTACGTCCTGATATTGACCCTAGATGGACGTCAGTAAAACGTCCAGCAGAGACGAATATGATACGTCCTAATAATGACCCTGAAGAGACGTCAGTAAATCTTCCACTTTGTGGCGAATATGGTACGTCCTAATATTGACCCTAAATAGAGGTTAATAAAATGTCCCCTTTGTGGCGCATATGGCACGTCCTGATATGGACCCTAAATGGACGTCAGTAAAACGTCCACTAGAGACGAATATGATACGTCCTAATAATGACCCTAAATAGACGTCAGTAAATCATCCACTTTGTGGCGAATATGGTACGTCCTAATATTGACCCTAAATAGAGGTCAATAAAACGTCCCCTTTGTGGCGAATATGGTACGTCCTGATATTGACCCTAAATGGACGTCAGTAAAACGTCCACCAGAGACGAATATGATACGTCCTAATAATGACCCTGAATAGACGTCAGTAAATCATCCACTTTGTGGGGAATATGGTACGTTCTAATATTGACCCTAAATAGAGGTCAATAAAACGTCCACTTTGTGGTGAATATGGTACGTCCTGATATTGACCCTAAATGGACGTCAGTAAAACGTCCACCAGAGACGAATATGATACGTCCTAATAATGACCCTGAATAGACGTCAGTAAAACGTCCACTTTGTGATGAATATGGTACGTCCTGATATTGACCCTAGATGGACGTCAGTAAAACGTACACTTTGTGGCGAATATGGTACGTCCTGATATTGACCCTACATGGACGTCAGTAAAACGTCTACTTTGTGGCGAATATAGTATGTCCTGATATTGACCCTAAATGGACGTCAATAAAACGTCTATTTTATGGTGAATATGAGACGTCGAAATAACGACTTTTAATTGACGTACATTATGACGTCATCGACGACGCATTAACGACCGACCCTATTATGACCTAAGAGTGACGTCGTTTATGCGTCACTGACGTCACTTTGCTACCTGGGAATCGGATATTATAATCGGGTAATTGCAGATCTCTGTTTTGTACTCATTTTATTAATTATTTTATGAGGCACTCATAGGTGCACTAGGTCTTCTCCACAGCTCTGACAGCAATCACCAAAGTTCCCGCAAAGCAACATTCGCCCAGTACAAAGAAACACTACAATGACTCGGATGACACGTTAAATTATAGGCTCCGGTTGTATTTACCGTTTAGCCATGTCAGAGGCCTTCAGGTGGCTTGACAATTCTGACACCAGGGCTAGCCATCCGGGATATACGAACTTACTTAGTCTTTCACGTAGACGATATATTTTCTACTCAGAATTCCAATATCTTTATTTTGTACCCATTTTATACATTTACCTCTCAACCACTGTCGGGAGCTCCTGCATTTTTAAGGAGCTCTCGTGTTTTCTGGATTCCCTCCTTAATTTGATTCGACAGGGATGTTTCATACGAGATTGCTTCGATGCTTGTCGTAATATTTTAACCGCGGGATAAGGAATGGTACCATAATATTATCCTTAAATATTCTTCCTTCAGATTTATTTATTTTTGTTTTTGGGTACGCTATTTTTAACTATTGGAGATATTGTGAATATGTTTGGAGCTTAGGCCATGACCTTGTACAGTACTCCTATATGTATATATATATATAAATTATTAGAGCGAGGAGGGTTGATGCCGACATTAATTTGACCCACAAGTAGTACTAGTAACCTAGTATCATACTAAGTACTAGTATAGTAAAAGCAATAAGAAAACTATTATCTTAAAAATTAAAAAAAAACAAAAAACCCCATACATATGTATAAACTAAATTGGTTCTTTTTATTGACATAATATGGCTTAAACCTGCCAATTCACATTCGCATCGCTTTTGCGAATGTGTCGCCGCGCCGTGCGCCCGAGCACCCGCGCTCCACACCGCGAGAACGTCAGTTCTTCCATGTCCTTCAACGGCACGGCCGCATAACAATCTACATACAAATTCAAAATAAACTTTCACCAAAAATATTACTACCTACCTACCTACTTCATGATATCGTGTAGTGACGAGTGTCTGTATGTGCAAGTAGTGTTTGGACACTCCTGTATTTGGATACACCTGTGCAACGGGACTTTCATCAGGAACTGCGTGGTCATCCACTACAGCCGCGCGCCCCCGGATGCTGGATTGGCAGGTACCAGTTTATGTTAATAAAGCTATCGTCCAACCGGCATCAGAGTGTAACAGCTCCTTTTCCCCCGCATTCTCTCTTCCCCGGGAACTCACCGAAAATAATCCAGGAACCAGCGCCACGCCGGTGGTGGAAATAGGCTCAAAGGTCTATTTTTCATCGCCGCTAAATAATAAATAAGTATAAGTAATAAGTCTGTCTGTGAAATCTGAGATTCTCGCTATTTTGACTAATGTCACCGTCTCAACCGTCCAAAGTACCGTCTATGGTTAACTTAATCTTGCCCCTGTACTAGTTTTCTCCTTCCCGAGGTCCCGAATTTCATGTAGTTTATGTAACACGGGTTTAAGTTTGTCGAACCTACCTAATTATAAAATATAAATCCAGCTATCTCGTCGTAACTATATATCAGATACAATGAAGTCGTAGTGATATCTGATCAGGATTATCACGTTCTATATTAAAATAGGCTAATGTGGTTCCCAACCTAGGTACTTTAGCATTATAAATACTACCTCTATTACTCCGTTATCAGAGTTTGCCTTATATATGAGCCAATTTTGGGCTTCGACAATTTCCATCAATTTTGGTAAGCTCTTTTAGGCTTGGTACACATATATGTATAGGCGGGCCGGGATCAATCGGCACTGTAAGACGGTATCGTATATGTATGTGGATATTTGGGAAAAAAGCCGATGACGAATGCGGATACACGAAGAGACGCAATGCGGCCAAATAAAAACCGAATCGAGCTGACAGGACCCGAAGGAACTACCGGATCGGTGCCGATCGGCACAAGCCGAGTGATGTCGAACGTGATTTAGTACTTACTAAATATTATCCACAGACCCATGAAGGTCTAAAGATAATCCAAATGCTCAAACCCACTGCCAGTTGGCAGCGTGCCCAGCGTGCTGGTAGCATTACCGCGCTGAATAGCAATGCTTATATGTTGAGTTAAATAAACACCAGAATTCTGGTCACGCGTCGCGTCCACCAGACGCTCTGAAAGACTTATGAAAACAAGATGAGCTCCCGGCCCCCACGGGCCCAATGTCTCAACTCCAAACGGCTATATGTAACCACTGCCGAGGTTAGCAATATTTGCGCCACCTTTGCTGCTCCGCCGCATCAATCCTACTCTGAGTCTCAGAAAGATGTGGCGACGCTAAAGTATTGACGCAAGTCGCGTTCTAAGGGCCACTTCCACTTCCACACTTCCATGGGACCAGCATTATACCATCAGGCCTTTTGCTTTCACCACGCGCGAGCCTACTCGGTTCGAGTACAGCTGCGATATTGGCAGTGGCTGTACTAACTACTTAGATGCTTCGAGTCAACTTTGTCGTTTGACAGATTCTTCCGAACTGACTGTGCCAGTTCGTTTATGTGTGTAGCAACCCTTAAAAACTCTGCAGAACTTAGAAAGTTATAAGTTAAGGTGAAATCGTTACAGCCAGCTTTGCCGCCATTATTTAGAACTTTCTAGTGGCAGGAGCATTAGTAAGAACTTTTTTGAGAGTTATAATAATGTTTCACTCAGAAGCATCTTGGTAGATTATTATATTTTATTATCGTCGATTTATTTCACGGGACATTCTTCATCGTCTATTCAATAAATAATAAATATAACGGGACAATAGCTTTAAGTTTATTTTTAAATAGTGCCACTTAGTACAATTTAGAAGGACTAGGACTGGTACTGGCAACATTTCTGGGCTAACGCTTGTAACAAACGCTGCTGATTGCTTCCAAGGAGGTTCCAAGTGGCATCGCATGATCGGCCGATGGGCGGGAAAATGCGATGATGACATGTCAGATGTTACTTGTCAGTTGAAAATATAGATTGTTCGGAGCTCAGACCAAATAAAAAAATCAAGACAGAGCGTCGTGAACAGACAAGTGTGGCCGGTTTTTTATACATGTGGTGAGTGCGTCAATGTTGCGCCGCCATAGTTCGACAGACAAGCCATTTCGTAATTTCCTTGTACGTGTTTGTGTATGTAATTGTGTCTGTACACGACGAGGCGTAGTTTGCCGGCTTTACTTGTTTGTACTCAACATTCTGTCCTGATTTTTTTATTTGGTCTGAGGTTCGGAGGTGATTGTTGTGAACTGTGATTATAACAGCTCGAGTAATGATTCATGATAAAATGGTGGCAGCGTGCCTTACGCTGCGGAACGCCATGTCCTTCTTATAATTGTAATCATAAGTAATCCTCTGTGAAATAAACTGATTGTTCGTGACTTTGCATTTATCTCCTCGCCCGCTAAACCCACGCCACACTGAAGCATTGTTGGGTCAGCTGGTATAAAATCATTACCACATCGAAGCACCATAACTGATGCGGATCCTTTTATGGATTCGACAAATACATTTAAGACATACACACGGTGTCTGACTCAAAAATAATTATTTTGTAACAATTATTTTATACTAGATAAGTTATTTGACCATGTTTTTGTATATAAGAAGAAGATCTACGGCTCTATGCTCTACGATTTTGTAGGTCATTCTTAACTCGGCATAACCTCAGTAATGTTACCACTCAAATGAAATTTAGAAGTACCCTTGACTTACATCAGACCGAAAGGTTTTTCCTTAAAAATTCCAAACCTTTTTATGCCATTTTCTAAGAAAATCGCTTGTGATAATATTGTTATTTCTCAAGGGCTTTCGATGTTCGCATTTGAATGGCAAACGGTAAAGAGCGTGAAACTGACTTACCTACTCTTACTAAGTCAAGCGCTGAACTATTCGTGATTGAAAAAAAAAACTTGCACATACCTACAATTTTATATATCTAAAAAGCATTAATCTAAAATATTACTCAAATACATAGCTAGCACCAAGAAACAGTTTGAAAAATTGGTTGACTCACATACGTCATCGAATTTCTTTTATAATCCTGCCACTTAACTCAGTCCTTGCCTGTGTGGGTGGGTACAGGTGCGCACTTGCCACAGTCCCCCTTTTTATTCACTAAAAATAGAATTTCTTTTACCCATGTATGAAAAATGCAAAAAAGGAAATTGTGATTGTTTGAAAATTTGCATAGCTCCAACGAACTTATTGGTAAAATAAGCACCTGTGAACACAAGGCAGGTTGCGCAGTAATACATTTTTACATGTCTCATGTTCGGTAAGTATGTTCTTATTACCTTCAAATGGGGCTTGTAGGTGACTAATTAGCGCTATAGTGTAATAATGTAGCTAGAAAAGCCCTAGGGCGGTAAGTAATCTACTATTATTTTTGTAATGCCGGTTTTTTTCTACTTACCTCACAATCGAGATGTAAAGCAGAATAGTTAGCTCGGATGTAAGCACCAATTGCACCCTCAAACTATAAATAATAAAATATCTCGGGCTGCAATTGATGCCTTACAGCCCTTGGCTACTAATCTACTATTAATATCTCGGCGAGGATGAAGGGTGCTGTTTTGCGCCTTAGAAACTCTATTAGTGTAGAAGATTCAACTTATACGGGACCGATTTTTGCACACTCGATGTAACTATCTTTATTTATTTAGCAGTTGCATTATTTGATAATGTAATATGATACTGTGAAGTTGTGAATTTTATGTGAGCTCAATGCGTCAAAGCGCCCTTATCGAAGATTAATGAAAGTGGAAACTTGAAGATGAATAAAGTTATTCCAAACTTATACCGGATTGATTTTAAGGTGATTTAAATTGGACTAGATTCGGTGAAATTGTTACATTTAATGAAGGTACAATTCACAAAAAAAATTGGTTGTCTGTGAAGTCAGTTTACGGACCATAATTTTTCGTGTTAACGTCATAAGAAAACTTGGTCGAATCAACCACTGTAACCAGCCAAACGCTTAGACCAATCGTGCTTCTCTATCGCTTGTTCCGTACCCTCGCTCTCGCTGCAAGCGAGAGCTGGGCTCAGGCGGAACGTGACACTTTTTCTTGCGTACAACAGGCGTTCATCGATTTCTAAAACGTTATCATCTCAAAATGCGGTAGCTAGTAGCGATAAAATATTTTCAATTCGATTTTTAGGTGCCATGAAATCTGTACTGTACCAAGCTTTTTAATAGTCCACTGCGGGACGTAGGCCAACCCACAGAGGGTGATTGGGCCATATCCACCACGCTGGCCCAGTGCGGGTTGGTGGATTCACATACGCCATCAAATTTCATCTACGGACGTATGCACGTTGCCTCACGATGTTTTCATACACCAAAAAGCCAGTGGTGTGAAATTCCGTACATAAATTCCAAAGAACTCATCGGTACGGGACCGGGGATTTGAACTCACAACCTCACGATTGTAAGGCGGGTGTCACTACCTCTAGACCACCACTGACTGCCTCGGTGGCTCAGTGGTTAGTGACCCTAACTTCTGGATCAAAGAGGCGTGGGTTCGATCCCCACCAGGGCAAATATTTGTGTGATGAACATAAGTGTTTGCTCTGTGTCTGGGTGTTATTTAGTTACTATCTATATAAGTATGTATTTAAAAATAAGTATATGTAGTATATCAGTCTCTGGCAGCCAAATCACAAGCTTTGCTTAGTTTGGGGTCAGAGGCCGTGTGTAAGATGTCCCAAAATATTTATTATTTATTATTTACCATGGCTTCCAATGAAATCAATAAAGAGTAATTTTTTATTTTCAATCAATTTTTATTTCAGTAGGACATTCAACAATTTTTATTTCAGTAGGAATATTGTTTTAAATAATTCAATTTGATTCTTTTTATTTTAGGTAGGTACAAGTAGGTTTTATTCTTGTTTTACTAAAGAAACTTAAAAGAAATAAACTAAAAATGCTAAATTCTTTCAACTAACAGTGAATTGTTAAAAAAGAGACCGTGCAGAACCTTACAAAAGCTTTTTAAAAAAATGTACCCACTGTTCTAACGTATTTTTGCATGGACTCTCTCTCGCAATCAACTTTACCTATATTTTTTAACGTAAAAAGTATTCTATGTCACTCGTTATTTTTGTACTTTTTAGATTATTCCGTGTCTGTTGATAAGTTTAGGTAAAAAAATAGTACTTATGTTCCTGGATTTGTATAATCGTAGATTGAGAGATGGCAATGCCCAAAGCAAGTTGTGCTAGCTTCAAACGATAAATCAAAATATCGTTAGGAAATCTACCCAAAGTTTAGCATAATGTCGAATATCATATTGTCGAATATCATATTGTCGAATATCATATTTTCGAATATCATATTGTCGAATAAATAATTATTTTTCGCAAAAAATGTCATGACCGACTTCAACCGTGTACAGAATTCGTGAATATTTCGCACGGATCGATGTAGCGTTTTTACATTTTTCACCAAAAACGGCTCAGCCGGTTTCGTTAAAATTTACCTAAATGAGACAAATTTCGAAGTATAATCTTTTCAATAAAAAATAATTATCGAAATCAAACTACTATGTAAAAAGTTATGCGGTTATACATTAAAAAAATATATGCGTCTAATTGAGTACCTCTTCCTTTTTGTCGGTCAAAATTGTCATAAAAAAACAAGCCCTGTAACAAAAAATGGTAGAGTTTGTAATCTAAGTAAATTATTTTTTGTTTTATTTTTTGAGATTAGTAAATATTCTTAAACCTTAAAAAAAGCACTTCAGTGTACTTATTCTAGAAATACTACATTCTTCAAACTATACCTAGAAATTATTTCGAAGACGTAAGTAAATAACTCACAACTGGCATATTTTCGAATTTGGAAGCCAAAAACTCATAAAATAACTTATATTAGACTTCAGTTTTATAATTCTCGTAACGAGCAAATATAATTATAAGCTCGTGAATTAAACTTACATTTTTTAGTGACCTTACCCTTAAACAGTATTATAATGACAAAGATCATGACAAAATGGAATAATGTTAGCTTACGGAATTATTACAAAAGTAACCATTATAAGTATCAATCATGGTGAGCCGTGGTGGTCTAGAGGTAATGACACCCGCCTTACAATCGTAAGGTCGTGGGTTCAAATCCCGGTCCCGTACCAAGGAGTTCTTTGGGATTTATGCACGAAATTTCACACCACTGGCTTTTCGGTGAAAGAAATCATCGTGAGGCAACCTGCATATGTCCGGAGAAGAATTTCAATGGTGTATGTGAATCCATCAACCCGCACTGGGCCAGCGTAGTGGATATGGGCCAATCACCCTTCGTGGGTAGGCCTACGTCCTGCAGTGGACTATTGTAAGGCTGATACAGTACAGTATAATAGTATCAATATTTTTACATTTTAAACGTACATTTAAGTGCTACGACTTGTCGTAGCAAATTGCTACGCCATTCATACGCCTCTACGGCTTAGATCACATATAAGACGTCATTAAGCGCAATGACTTCCATGGTGTACAAAATTTGAATAGTTCGCTCAAACACAATTTTTACATTGTTGTCGATTTTTCAAAAATGCTCAGCTGATTTCGATAAAATTTAAATGAAACCGGCATACCTCGGGAGTATAATCATCGAACTAAAAAGATTTTTCGATTAAGTACACAATTGGCGAAAATACCGATGAATATACTCAAAAAAATACATACAGATTGTTCATCTGTATGTATTTTAAAAAACCTCTTCCTTTTTGGAAATCGGTTAATAGAAAAAGAAATCAGTCAAATTAAGCAACGTTAAGCACGGTTAGGTCGGTTAGTCTTCTTAATCGCTAAGCGCTTCCGTGGCTCAGATGACTCGTGAAATTGTAGGCTTTCTGTAGGTTAAAAAACCGGACAAGAGAAAATCAGGTTCGCACACCAAGGGTTTCGTACAAATCCAGAAAAAATCACAAAATTGGGAAGAAATGTGATATCTTACTTACATGATACAATTTACTCACATTGAATTTAGAACCCATTTTTTTGTGAATTTTGAGGCCCTATTTTTTGTGATTTAAATAAAAATATACAGTTTTCAGATTTATTCCTATATATGTGCTCTGAGACAATGCTTCTTGCCAAATTTTATAGTTCTATGTCAACGGGAAGTACCCTGTAGGTTTTGATTTTTATGAGTGTCGAAATATTCGGTTTTTTACAACATAAACGGCTCTAACTTTTTTAAACGATAACTGAGAAGTTTTCCTTTTACATAACTGCAAAAGACCATAGATATATACGTATACAGTTTTAATTTCAACTCGATATCTTTACGCGTTCCCGAGATAAAGAATCTTGACATACACACAGACGGACAACAAAGTGATTTTATGTATAAGGGTTCCGTTTTTTCCGTTTGAGATACGGAACACTAAAAATAAAATGAGTAAGTACATAGGTATTAGTCCTTATTTTTACTAACTAAATCTATATTTTCTTTTGATTAAGGCAGCATTCTTTGAAGTCCCTAATAAAATATGTAGAATATTTCTTCCCAAATATTTTTTAAACATTCTGAATTTACATAACGAATAAAACTTTGTGAATCACGCAAATTATTTCCGACTTTTAGAATATTCTAAAAGTTGGTCCAATTTCGTTCGTCAGTAGATTTTACGGAGTTTGAATGTTAAGTAGAGGTATTACTTAGTCATCAAAGTTATTAGAATTCACTTAAATTCGAAACCGCAAAGTATGATAAAAAAAGTTTCGATTTTTTAAATGAATAATGAAATGAACACGTTCAGTGTCACTGGCTGGCCTGGATAGTTCACGTAAATCTTATTCCAGTGCGACTCGCCTAGAGAGTCAACCATAAATTGTAGCGTAATGTAGGCGAGAAGACATCATGAAAATTGTAGTGTAATTTAATGTGTTGTTGAATGTTGAAGTACAAGACCGACAAACTCATGTTATCTTTTTTTTTTAAATTCGTCATTATCACAGAACTTGATTTTGTGGGTTAGCTGTCTTCACCATCAAAGCGACGATATGTTCGTGTGACGTCCACACATACTGCGAGTCGTCGTTATGTCACCTAATTAATGCATGTACCCATACATTGGCATCGCGCGGCCTTGTAGTTGGCTTGCGACTCACCTTACGACTAACTATAAAGCCTGCCCTCTACGTTTTGCACGATTGTGACTCTATATATTGCTCGAAGGTATACACACACATAAAATATTAAAATTAAAATTAAAAAAATAACCTTCTAAAATTGTAATTTTTCAATTGTAAATTTAATTTAATAATTATAGTTAATTTTTTTTTTCTTTCTCATTGTTATTTTTTTTCATAAATATGTCATTGTACTTTTTAATTGTATTTATGTTGATAAGCTGTAAAAAATTGGGAGAAGCCACTGGCTTTAGAAATACAGTCGTAAGACTAGTTCGGAGCCAGTGGATTCATTAAAATGGTTGTCACTTGTTTTGTTATCAATGAATAAACTTTTTATTTATTTGTTATTTATTTATTTAAATACGCATTATAAATGAATATACAATACTTAGATATCGATCGGGGAAAAACCTCTGACGCAAAATGTAATGATTTTCACAAATATCTATTATTTTATTTATTCGCTGCCATTTTCTTATCAAAACAAGTTGTTTTATCTCTGCATTGTCACTCAAGTGGTCTAAAAATAAATTCCATTTATTTTGGTCCCTGCTTTTTACGTTTATCAGACATACAGGCCGAATCAAAGTTATTGGCGGCTGTAAAGTTAGCTATAGGTATTATAATTTTACAGTATGAAAAGGGCATCTATCCCGCGCCGCAGGCATCTATCCATGTTAGAATTCTCATGGTGGGGCAACTATCCATACGGGTAGGCATCTATCCTCAAAAATAGAGATCCACAAAAAGCTAAAATCTACAAAATCTGTAATTTATAGGTCCAAAAAGACAAATTACAGTTAAACATAAAAGATTAAACTAGCTATATTTATAGACATTATTTAAATAAAATTAATATTTTTTAAATTAGGAGTAATTTTCAAAAAGTAGGGCATCTATCCCGCCTTTACCCACACAAGTCGACGGATGAGAAGTTACCCGCAGATGACACTGCGACGTGATTCGTTGTCAAGTGGCGAAGTGGTGAGCACGGGCGTACGGAGCGCGTGGGAGGCATGAGGTAGGCGGGCGGGTGTGCGGGTGACTCTCTCGCCTCTCGACTCACTGCGCCTAACTTCCCATCCGCCAACCTGTGTGGCGCGGACTATACGAGCTGGATTTCGCACAGCTGTTATGTGAGCTTCAGACAGGATTGGGGTTTGAGCAGGTTGTAGCTAACTTCGCACCCGCCAAGATGTTTGGATGGCATATACTTACAAGGTTTATTTTGGAAAGTACAGAGAATTTCAACTTTTATTTTTTTTTATTGACCTATACTATCCCACTCCTGGGCAAAGGTCTCCCCCATTTCCTTCCATGAGTCTCGATCCAACGCAACTTCTTGCCAACCCCTCTCGAATGAGTCAAGATCGTCACACCACCTCTTGGGCCTTCCCTGGCTGCGTCGTCCGTCAGGCGCCCACTCCGTGACGATCCTGGCCCATCGATCGGGGTGCATCCGCGACACATGTCCCGCCCAGTCCCACTTTAGTTTGGCGGCTTTTCGGTCGATATCAACTACCCCTGTCATAGAGCGCATTGTGCTGTTGCGGACTCTATCAGTTCTTTTGATACCAACTTTATTATAAAGTTAAAATCATAAATTTATTTTATGGTCTTTTCCTGTGGGTCTTATTAATAAGCGCAACGCAAGGCATCACAATGCGCTATAGAGAGGGCTATGCTTGGTGTCTCGCTGCGAGATCGAATCAGGAATGAGGAGATTTGCAGACTAACCAAAGTTATCGATATAGCCCAGCTGATTAGCAAGTTGAAATGGCATTTGGCAGGGCACACAGCTCGGAGAACTGATGGCTGATGGGGCAGTAAAGTTCTCGAATAGAGACCACGCACCGGCAAGCGCAGCGTAGGACGTTCACCCACCAGGTGAACCTACGATATTATTAAGAGCGCAGGAACGCGCTGGATGCAGGATGGATGGCTTTATTGGAAATCAATAGGAGAGGCTTATGTCCAGCATTGGACGAATCATAAATTTCATGTACGACGTTGGCTTTTACACCTCCATTTTGTCTTCTCCAGATTCTGAGAGTGCATAAATGTTGTATAAACTCGTAAATATAGGTTTAAAAGGATAAGTTTAGTTTTAGTTCTGTATCTCCTACAAGGCGATGTGGTCGCTAAGCGACAAAGCCTTGTAATTAAATTAAAAAAAATACATTTACAATGTATGTGACCATTGAAATTAACTGATCATATATTATTTTATTAATTGCATTGAAAATCTAACTTGTAACAGTGGCGTTATCAATAAATGACTATGACTATTACGGGACCAACCCCAAATTCACAGTAAAAAACCGGACAAGTGCGATTTAGGCTTGCACATCGAGGGTTCCGTATAAACAAATGTTGTTAAAATAATAAAAAACCTGTTTTAGCATGTGCTAATGAAGTTCTTTTATATGATACCTTACATGATATGATTTACTCACTTTGAATTTTGAACCCATATTTTGTGAATTTCGAGGCCCTATTTTTTGTGATTTGAATAAAAATGTACAGTTTTATTCTATTCTATTCTCTTATATTCTGAGACAATGCTTCTCTCCAAATTTCATAGTTCTATGTCAACGGGATGTACCCTGTAGGTTTTGATTTTTGTGAGTGCAAAATATGCGGTTTTTTACGACATAAACGGCTCTAATTTTTTTAAGCGATAACTGAAAGTTTTTCTTTTACACAACTGCAAGAAACCATAGATATACGTATACAGTTTAAATTTCAATTCGATATCTTTACGTGTTCCCGAGATAAAGAGTCTTGACATACACACAGACGGACAGACGGACAACAAAGTGATCCTATGTATAAGGGTTCCGTTTTTTCCATTTGAGGTTCGGAATCCTAAAAACAAATACGATGTATGTATGTGACATTGAAATGAACTGATCAGATATTATTTTATATTATTAATTGCATTGAAAATTTTACTTGTAACAGTGGCGTTATCAATAAATGACTATGACTATTACGGGACCAACCCCAAATTTACAGTAAAAAAATAGCTGTTAAAAATTCATTAATTCTTGACCTAAATGTATCGAGAAGCTATTTTCGTGATTTCAGGGTTAGTCGCATGTAAAACGTGCCTACGAGTACAAATTAAAAAAAATAGTAGATAGACATACAATGCCTTGACTGCTTCGGTGGCTCAGTGGTTAGTGACCCTGACTTCTGGATCAAAGAGCCGTGGGTTCGATCCCCACCCAGGGCAAATATTAATGAGATGAACATAGGTGTTTGCTCTGTGTCTGGTTGTTATGTTAATTATCTATCTAAGTATGTATTTAAAAATATTTATTTGTAGTATATAAGTCTCTGACAGCCATATGACAAGCTTTGCTTAGTTTGGGGTCAGAGACCGTGTGTAAGATGTCCCCTAGAGTTTTTGGCGGGAACGCGGAAAAATCATGTCGCGTCATTATATTATTTTGTTAAACTTGTGTTTTTATCAGTAATAATTTTATTAGTGAAAACTTGTGGTATTTCGTTGATTATGAGCTGATTTACGTGCATGAGTGTAGGCAAGTGATATAATGTGACGTACCTACCTATCATGTTGTTCCGTGTTGTTACCAAAACTCCATAGACGCCTCTAGTAAAGTCTCCACTGCTTTACTGAGGTATGACTTGGATTATGTTCGGACTTGACCGTGAATTTATTGGACTATGACGAGACTACGACAGTGACTATTTTGATAAAATATTATCAACAATTATTGAAACTTAATACTTGACACTGGCAAATGTACAATAATGGGACGCCAAAACTAAAAGATGTCCCCTAAAAATGCAATAAAACTTTGTACGTAGATTTTATTTTTCAGCAAAAAAACCCCTGATGCCTTTTCCATAGGGTTTTCACAGAATTCTATTATTTTATTTGTTCCCTACCATTTTCTTATCAAAGCAAGTCTTATCTACGCATTGTCACTCAAGTGGTCTAAAAATAAAAGCCATTTATTTTGGTGGCAGCTTATATTTTATCAGGACATATCTGGATTTATAGGATTTGTATAAATACCTAAAATAATAGGATTAGATATTTTACTAAGCCGTACTGGAGGTTTTTCATTCATCCTTCCATCAGCCATATGACGTCCACTGCTGGACATAGGCCTACCCTATGAATCTCTAATAGGACCGGTTAGAAGCGGCTTGCATCCAGCGCGATCCTGCGGTCAAATTAGATCATCTGTCCAAGTCGTAGGTGGACATCCTACGCTGCGCTTGCCGGTACGTGGTCTCCACTCGTGAAAAGTTTGACCCCATTGGTCAGGAGTCCTCCGTGGTATGTGCCCTGCTCACTTCCATTTCAACTTGCATATTCGCTGGGCTATGTTGGTAACTTTGGTTCTTCCATAGATCTCCTACTACCTAGGTAGAATAGGTAGGTTTTATCGGTAAGGAAATATTGTAGGTTATTATTACTAAAGCCCATAGTAAGTACCTAAGATAGAATAGAAAACGCTTTATTGTTCACACAATTTACAATTTAACAATAAAAGAATACAATAGAATTAAAATAGTGCGACAACCGGCGGCCTTATCGCTTAGAGCGATTTATTCCAGGCAACCTGATTAAGAGAGGAAAAGATTATAGAGGAAGGTAAGGGATGGGGTGTACAATAATGGCGAATCAATTAAAACAAAAATGAATACACTTGAATAAAGAGTCATAAATGTACATAAGATATATACTCGTACATACGTATCAATATGCACAAGAATTTAATATTACAACAATAATAATAATAATGCATACAAAAACATACTAAAACTTAAATAAAAAAATGAAATAAGATACCTACCACGTTACTTTTAATATTATTATCTGTTTTAGAGAAGCGTGTAGCGCTCATAGCTTATGATTTAGGTGTTTGTCAGCGATCACCAAAGTTAAGTAACGTTCGCCACGGTCAGTTTTTGGATGGGTGACCGCGAGTAAGCCGTGGTGGTCTAGTGGTAGTGACACCCGCCTTACAATCGTGAGGTCGTGGGTTCAAATCCCGGTCCCGTACCAATGAGTTCTTTGGAATTTATGTACGGAATTTGACACCGCTGCCTTTTCGGTGAAGGAAAACATCGTGAGGCAACCTACATATGTCAGTAGAAGAAATTCGATGCCGTATGTGAATCCACCAACCCGCACTGGGCCAGCGTGGTGGATATGGCCCAAACACCCTTCGTGGGTAGGCCTACGTCCCGCAGTGGACTATTAAAAAGGCTGATACAGTACAGTACAGTACAGTACAGACCGCGAGTGTCAATTACAAATATTTTATCGGTAGTTATAAGTACCGATAAAATATAAACCACCATAGATACATGTCAAATTACTAATTACAAAAACATACAAATTACAAAATTACAGCAAAACGATACAATGCAGTCAATCTCATTTTAAAATATAATATAAATTAGATATTACTATATATGTTATATCTCTTAAAAAGTTAGGCTGATACAATTTCTGGTAATTTCAGAAAATATTTGACGTCGTAGAATAATTCATTTTGGAGCCAATTTCTTAAGTTAGTTCCAAATGTCATTTGCAATAGGGATGTTTACTAAAAAAATATAATTAGTCCGTCAAAAAGATTGTCAAAAATAATAGACAATGTTACGGCGCCTTAGAGCTGCCTACTTTTCTATCTTCCCGCATTTACCGACTCTTATGTCCTACCCTCATTTTTCCTAGACGACGACCGCCTGGGTACGTTTCGTGGATAGGTGAGACGCGCTGTTTGCTTTGGCGAACAGTCTGCCCTTGACCGCCGGACAGGGTGCATTTTTCACCGCGCCACGCACTTGACGTGTGCCTAGCACCGTCTCGTAAAACCGCTTACCTATACAAGTAATTGTGATACGTGTCCTGGACGTAGTGTCATTCCGCAAATACAGTCCACTCAAGCCGCTTCGCGACTGCCTGAAGAAGAGACCCAGGAGCAACCAGGATCAAGGTTCTGCAGCTGTGCTCACCGACCCGGAGTATTCAGGTTAGTCGTCGTCTTCCCGCACCCCCTTTGTGTCCCGCGCGATCTGCCTTAATACTTGGTGGCCGCGCAAACAGACACGTATTTTTTCTTTTGTCAATTTAACACAAATTGATAAAGATATAGCCTGTTAAAGTTCGGCCTGACGTCACTAAGCGCTATAAAATGTACCGGCTAGAGAAGTCACGAGCCCCCACTCTCAAACTTTGACAAGGTTTATTTATTTATTTATAGGCCAACAGCACAAAAATATATTTAAACTTAATTGTACAGATACATGCAAACATCCAATAATAGGCCTAATCCTATAAATTATTTATAAACAGATAAGAAAAATCAAGTCGATTCCACCACATATACAAAAAAAGAAATATACAAACTAAATAAACTATCAGCGTAAAGACTAAAAATTACAACACAATATAACAATAACATGACAATACAACAATAATATGATATCCGGCATAATAAAACTTACTGATTTAAAAAAATATATAAGTATAAAAATAAAAAGAAAGTATGAGCATGCGAGCCATTACCTACTTACCTAATAGGTACTGAAAATATTTGGTAAACATCATGCAGTATGGCAGCAAGCTTATAATACGTCTGTAGACGACTTACGCAGCTTGGCTGCGTACTCATAAGTCGTCTACAGACTATTCCGAGCCCCGACATCGAACTGAGGTAAATTCGGACACAAGGAGCCGTGCACGCGTTAAACCGACCGCACCGATCTCCTCGATCCAAATGGGCTTCGACGTCGCACCTCACGGAGTGAAGCGCGTTTATCTTAGTCACTAATTGTTTGATTGACAAAAGTAAAAATACCCAATATTTTTCCATAATCTAACTGGCATGGCGGACGAATTATAACAATGATTTTCATACCCAATAAACATACCTATTGAGCGCGACCATGTCTCGGATGACACGTTAAATTGAAGGTCCTAGTTGAAAACGCCGTAAGCCATGGTGGTCTAGAGGTAATGACACCCGCCTTATAATCTTTAGGTCGTGGGTTCAAATCCCGGTCCCGTACCAATGAGTTCTTTGGGTTTTATGTACGGAATTTCACAACACTGGCTTTTCGGTGAAGGAAAACATCGTGAGGCAACCTACATATGTCAGTAGAAGAAATTCGATGGCGTATGTGAATCCACCAACCCGCACTGGGCCAGCGTGGTGGATATGACCCAAACACCCTTCGTGGGTAGGCCTACGTCCTGCAGTGGACTATTAAAAAGGCTGATACAGTACAGATTTTTAATAATAAGCTGCAAGTAGCCCTAGGGGCTATGGAGAGGGCTATGCTCGGTGTCTCTCTGCGAGATTTAATCAGATGTGAGGATATTGTTAAATAGATCAATGTTATCAATATAGCCCAGCGGATTGGCAAGTTTAAATGGCAGTGGGCAGGTCACATATCACATACAGAAGTCATTGCCGATGAGGGCGTAGTTTTCAAGCGGAGACCACGTACCGGCTAACGCAGTGTAGGACGTTCAGCTACAAGGTGACAGATGACCTCAGTAAGATTGCATTAGGTGCAAGCTGCTTCCAAACGGTATTTTTGGCGATCTATAGGAGAGACCTATGTCCAACAGTAAACCTTTTATATATGGCTGAGACGAAGATTAATCGAAGTTTTTCCATATTAATCCATGTGATTTCATAGGTAGGTCGGTCAAAAAGGCTTTTCTTTAGAAAAAGTTTTTTCACTTTCTACCAATCAGTGTAGGTACCTACTACAAGGCTTTTCTTTAGAAAAAGTTTTTTCTAAAGAAAAGCCTTTTTGACCGACTTACCACCGGAGGAGGTATTTGCGAGGTATACAATTCGACGCATTTTTTATGTTTTCCACGCATATTTTTTTTCATAGTGGTCCGATTTCAATAAAATTATTTTTTTATTGGAAAGAGTATACTTCGAAATTGGTCCCATTTAAATTTTATTGAAATCGGGTGAGCCATTTTTGATAAATCAACAATATTGTGAAAAATGCTACATCCATCCCTGCGAAATATTCGCGAATTCTGTACACGGGTGAAGTCGGTCATGCTAATTTTTGCAAAAAATCATCTTGTTCCTATGTATAAAAGTTCCCAAAAATGTGTTTTGTTCTATGTATTATATTTATCAGCTTTGGTGAAACGGGTATTACCATTAATATATTTCAACACTAAAAATATAATTTTATTGTATTTTGTCTGCACTGTTTTCCGCACATTTTCGCTTAGCTAACACGTTTTTATTTTCACGCCATCTAGTTTCGGGTGGAGGCAACTGCTTCTCATCAACGAGCCAGAAGCTCAAATCAACGTCGCCGGAAAATCAACATGTCTGCTCATGATGAAGTCATTTGCCAACTTTTTGAAAAAAGAAGACATCATCTACACTCCTTGGGACACCACTTCGAGCGGCGGACTAAATTACACTGAAAATCTGAAGATTTATCTCGGCTTCAAATATACAAGTAAGTGTTTATTTATATTACCGCCATCTATCCCAGGCAACGCATACTACATTGATAGAGAGCTTAACCAAGGACAAAATAATACTTCACAAATCCGCTAGATGTTCATCATCTTTAGCTACTCCCCGCGAGATGGCGCCGTATTTGCGTTGTTTAGTGAAAATGTTATTGCTCAAACCATTTATAACATAGAATATAACAAATATTTTCTTCCTATCAATCGTTTATCCCAGTGAAGATGCAATTATTAAAAATATTGAACTCCTTATTATATTAAGAGATAAACTTAAGTACCTACCTAATAATTATTTAATTACCTAGGTACATTTTTTACATTTTAAAACAAAATGAAACAGAGCTACATATTTTTACATCACATTCCCTAAAAAGAAGTGATTCTAGTGCTTCTACTCGATAACAGATGGCGTTGTCGCAACAGATTCGATTGGAACCGCGCAGTAATTCTGTACGACACTCCGGCGTACAAATCAACCGTTGGGAACGATGGGGGCTTCCTTTTGGCGGCTACCCTACACTCAACGATGATTAATTTGGGCATAGAAGTATTCGGATGGGAGATGCAATCCGTACAGACGTATGAAGAGATGCTCATACAAGTTGTTGGAAATAACTATGCTAGTGAGTCGTTTTTGTGAGGAAAGCATGGATCTAATATGTGTTATGTACAACTGGATTGACATACGAAAAAAGTATGGCTATACCCAAACCTCGATATAAAATAATAATACATGGATGGCACAGTATTACGGCACTATCGATTCTGAAAGTGTAAATAGGATTTGAAAAAATAAATAAATAATGATAATTTCAATTGAATTTATAATGAAGCGAAAAACGAAAGGTAAATACAACAATACAGTCTGGTTTAGTTAACTGTAGTAGGTACTCGGATCTGTTTGACTGAATCTCTGAAATAAGCTTAAACTTGTTTCGACTCGATCTTTTATTATTTTATTTTATATATTTCAGTTCACCAACATTTTGTACATCAATACATTGTTATAGGTAAGTACATAAAATTAGGAGACAAATGTCGCAATAATTATAGGTGAAGACAACATGCATTAATATCGAGCAAAACATTGTAAAAATTAAATAGAACTGAGAACATAAATTACAGTCAAAATTCAAATATTGAGAAAAATAAATTATGCAGTCAAAATACAAAGGCAGAAATGACAACAGATAAAATCCTTTAAACGTAGTCCAAATAAAGTTGCCGTCAGTCAAAAAAAAAGTTAATTGGAAATCATACAATAATTACATTGAAATTATTTTTTTTAAATAATTAAGATTCAGATTGTCAGATACTTCAAAGTATTCCTAAAAACATTGAAGTTGTCACCAAATATGAATATCTTGACCGATTTCGATCATAGGCACTTGCAAATTAGTTTTGTTATGAGCCAAATATTATCAAAATCGGTTGAAATTGTTATATAGGTAAGTATGTATATTTTTTTAGCATTATGTCAATCGAAATAATTTAAAAAGCAATTTATGTAAGTAAAATAAAAAAGTGCGGAAGAAGTGAAACTTCGACGCAACAGTGCTTTCATACTCCCTCCATGGTAGCGTTAAACGTTTAACGCAACTTTGTTGGAAGTCGCATTAGAAGTTTCACTTCAAAAATAAAGATAGATTAGATCGCAGTTTTATCACACTTTTTACCAACGGAATTAAAGTCTGAAAATGGTAATACCTTATTCTAGTAAGATCCAGTTGTACATACTACATCCATGGGGAAGGTTGCTTGGGTTATGACGTCACAAACGGCTGTTTTTAGCACAATACACCATTTTGCACGTTTGGCTTTGTTTTGACGAAGAAATCCCAGTTTTGACGGGATTTGTATCTCGTGTCACAGTTTGTTTACCACGCAGGGTTTTTCAATTAAATTTTCTAGCTTGAGGAAAAACTATTGTCTTACGAAATTGCGATACAATTTTAGCAAATACTACAAGTAATATTGCCACTTGAGTAGGTATATTGTAGGTACCTATCGATACAATTTTAGCAAATACTACAAGTAATATTGCCACTTAAGTAGGTATATTGTACGTACCTATTGATACAATTTTAGCAAATACTACAAGTAATATTGCCACTTGAGTAGGTTTATTGTAGATACCTATCAATACAATTTTAGCAAATACTACAAGTAATATTGCCACTTAAGTAGGTATATTGTAGGTACCTATCGATACAATTTTAGCAATTACTACAAGTAATATTGCCACCTAAGTAGGTATATTGTAGGTACCTATCGATACAATTTTAGCAAATAGTACAAGTAATATTGCCACTTAAGTAGGTATATTGTAGGTACCTAGGTACATAAAAAAATAGGAGCCAAATGTCACAATAATTATAATTTTAGTAAATACTACAAGTAATATTGCCACTTAAGTAGGTATATTGTAAGTACCTAGGTACATACTTAAATTAAGGTCAAGTGTGTAGATACTATACTGGTAATTCTGAAACAGTTTATTAAGCAAGTTGGAGTGACAGAAGGCAGGGCACACTGTTTGTGGAGTTTGGATTATAACGTCAGAAACGGCTGTTTTAGCACAATACACCTTTTTGCACGTTTGGCTTTGTTTTGACGAAGAAATTCCAGTTTTGATGGGGTTTGTAGCACGTGTTACAGATTGTTTGGACAAGTCACAGAGTTTTTAATGCAATTTTTGAATGCTCTATCTGTATCTTAGCGCGTAAAATCTACGAAACGGCATAATTAGCACGCTAATGTATGCGTGTGAAGCTGTAGTATGTAAATAAATATGTACCTAAGTACATAAAAAAATATAATAACAATATTAGCAACTTTTTTACTATGGAAATTTACGTGGTTTTCACACATTTTATACTATATATAACGGGTACTAAACTCACGTGTAGGGATAGTCGTAACGACTATAGTTTCGGTCGCATTCGGCGACCTTTGGAACTTTCGGCGAACTTGAGAAATATTAGCAACATTAAAGTATTGTTACCTAATGTTATAAGTGACTGGAGCTTAAATTTGTACTAGACAGGGTAATTCAAAAGAGGTGAATTTAATTGAAAGGGCGTTGTATAGACCATCTTTATGAGCAAGTTAGTTTTACAGTAAATTTTCAGATTGCGAGAAAGAAATCGGGAAAAAATTAAAATTAAAAAAAAGCTTATTTCGGCATATTCTAGGTTGGCTCCATAGTTAAAGTTGTTCATAATGATGATTTGAATCACTTTAGGTTCAGTACATCCTTTTATAAGCAATAAATAACATGTATAAGACTTATGAAGATTGTCTTGTCACCTACAATGTACAATTATCGTACATTACTATAACAATATTTTCCGATAAAACCAATTTTCCATATTTTTCAAGAAAAGCTTGGAAAATGAGATTTTCCTACATCTTGCGAGGGCAAGAATTTAATCTGGGCGGAAATCAGAGCTGAGATTTATCAAGAGTCTTTCCGCCCCGGTGGGCGGCAGGGGGCGACAAAATCGTCATTACATTTAACCTACTTTCAAAATTTCCGAAATTTTTCGCCCTCTTTGGGTAGGCTGTTCAGCAGTGGTCTTTTGGTTTGACTAAGTGTTTCTTACCGCTCGGCCACGAGTTCCAGCTTTAAGAGGATTCTGAATGAACCAATGTTTTCGCGTTTTCTGTAGAACATCAAGAAAATTCACGGTACAAATTTGATAAAATTTAAGTTTCGGGTAAAAACTCTTTTTTACTACATCTATTGTAACAAAAAGTTAAGTTTTTGGTGTCGATCGCTTGAGTAAGTAATTTTTCACGCTCGTACGTTTTATTTTATCGGAAAAGATTTTACCGCCTTACCACTAAATATATACAAACACGCTTTAAACACTGTTTAACCGCACAATAAGCCAGCGTAAATTAAATAGCAGCGTAAAAAGCGTTCTCTCTATCGAATGCCTAAAGTGAAAAAGAAACAGAACTATGCTATTTAGCTAATATAGTTACGCTGGCGCCTCTGTAATCGGACTAAATATGTACAGTTAAACATTGTGCCGTGTGTTAAACTTTTGTGGTAAGACGGTTAGTTTCTAACTTACTCGTAGCTATGAGCGCTACTAAAAAACTCCTGTACCTACCTAAATAGTAAATGTTTTTAGAAAATCTTTTTCACCCTTAATAATATTTTACCGCATTATTTTATTTAGTTCTATATCTACTACAGCTATGTTTTAAATTTTTAAAGAAAATGCTTGTAATTTTCTGTTTCAATTTTGATACAATTTTAATTTATTATTTTATTTTTTACTAATTAAAATCATAAAATAGTCCGTCTAAATGAGACTCGGATATCGAAATTACAGATATTTTTTAGATTATATTTTGCTAAATATTTTGTTCACATGACATTTTGCATATTTATGATTATGAAATACTATTGATATTTAATTAAATAGAGTGTGGGCTTAGTTACGGATTTCTTCTAGAATTCTGGGAAATTTTCAAATAATCCTACTTCCTACTATCCTACTTCCTACTAATATTATAAACGCGAAAGTTTGTGAGGATGGATGGATGGATGGATGTATGAATGTTTGTTACTCTTTCACGCAAAAACTACTGAACGGATTGAGATGAAACTTTGCAATAATATAGCTTATATATCAGAATAACACATAGGCTATAAATTATAATGATATATTGCGTATGCGGGCGAAGCCGCGGGTAAGAACTAGTTAAAAATAAAAATAACACAACGGATATTATTTGCTACCTAACACAGCAAAGCCATTAGTTCCCATCCTGTGCCATAAAAATTAAATTAAAAATGCATATATTAATTAAGCATAATCATTAAGTTTATAATAGTTAATCCGGTAAAATATGCGATTGCAATAAACGTATCTTCAAATTGTTTATACATAATAATAGCATTTTAGAAGATATTTCGAGATATTTTATTTTTTTTAAAACCAAATAAATTCATTCGCTATTTTTAATTTCTTGACCTTTATGGAAGTGCAAACGACTTTAGAATAATTATTAAGGTATATAAAATTATTCAGAGCTACACAAAACCAAAACTGGGAGATTCAGATCATATGTACTCGTAAAACATCGTTATTGTAAAACTTTTACTATCAAGCCAACTTGCAAATTTTTCTGACAATATTATACTTCACATTCTGAACACTGTCGCGTGATTCGAGAAATTTTTAAGCCTCCACTACACTACCTACTCGCGAAGTTGCTTGAAGTTATTCGAAGCGGATAGAGTGGACGCAAAGCCGTGGTGGTCTAGTGGTAATGACATCTGCCTTACAATCGTGAGGTCGTCGGTTCAAATCCCGATCCCATACTAATAAATTCCTTGTAATAATTTATGTACGGAATTTCACACCACTAGCTTTTCGGTGAAGGAAAACATCGTGAGGCAACCTGAATACGTCCGAAGATTCGATGGCGTATGTGAATCCACCAACCCTCACTGGGCCAGCGTGGTGGATATGGCCCGATCACCCTTCGTGGGTTGGCCTACGTCCTGCAGTGGACTATTAAAATGCTGATACAGTACAGTGTGCAAGCAAACTTCACGTACCGCTTCGTGTTTGCTCGCTCCTCTTTTCCCGACTTCCGATCGTTGTCGGTTTTCGCCCGAGCGCTCCGGAGTTGGAATACGAAGCGTCTCTCCACACCACTCGCCTTACTTCAGTTCGCCGCGAAACGTCGTGGTCCGTCGTACTGTGTAATAGGGTGCACATTGCAACGGCAGCTGCCATTTGAACGTCTATGTTCCCTCGTGCGCAAACTCCGAGAGACTGGGTACTTCGCGAAGTTGGCCGAGTGTGTGGCGGTCACTTCGACGGTAACTTAGTCGAGGATTCCTACAGAGCGTCGAATCGAGTAGTGTAGTGGGGCCTTAACAACCAAGGGTGTTGTGTTCTAACTTACCTTTGTAAATTTGGGTATTTATCATCATCATTAATATGATTGGGATATGATTATTTTTTTGCGGACTTTACATTTAAAAGGAAAGAAAGAAAACTAAGGACTAGGTATGAACCGAGCCACCTCAATTACATTTTAGCTATGACCTAACTACTAGTAGGTATGGACATTACCTATCTAGATTTTTGCTGTAGTGCTGGCTAGTAAAACCTAAAAGCATTATTTCTGTATGCTCTGAAATTACCAAGTCTAGTTTATTATTTGTCTTTTTGCTGTAAACAAAGTATTTCCAATTAGATTGTCGAGGTTTACCATATTTTTAATTTTTACTTCTATAGTATCGCTGTTTTCCTTGAAAAAGGAAGGAACATATCAACTGTTTTTTTTTTTGCGTCTCATCGCCGTAAAGTGCCTAAAGAACAATAAAATAAAAAGAGGCTTTCACATGACACATCTACGTTTTGTCGCTACCAATTCCCTTGCAAAAACCCTAGGTATAATATTGCCGTTCCCGCAGCCAGATGGCTACGCCATTTTCAAGGACCAACCATTGTTTTGGGATGAACATGGATGTAATAAAAAAATCGGATTAGTTGCGAGGCATTAGCAGGGGGATGTCAGTCCGCAGTTTATGTACGTGCAGACGAGCGATACTACATAAATGATGTGCCAGGCACTTCGAACAAATATCTATAGAGTCACAGTCGTGCAAAAAAAGTATCCGAGCCAAAACCCTGCCCAAGGTACGTAATGGGTAGACTTTTTAGTTAGTCGTAAGGTGATTGCGACTACAACGCCGCGCGATGCCTAAGTAGTCGGTTATAAGCATTTATTAGGTGACATAACATCGAGATTCGAGATAACAGGTCATAGTGAATTATTTAGTGTAAATACCTACCTAAGTCTGTATGTATGACGGTACTCGGTCATTTTTTACTACTTTCATCATATCAATATTCCGTGCTACGACAGTGGCAGAATTACGCGTTTCTGAGAGGAAATATGAGTTACTGCATCTGATGTGGGTGTTTATGCAAACTAAATTTCACTTTATTGCATCGCTACAAGGGTCGTTATTTATACAATTTCTGTGTCGGAGTGAAGTTATTCTTCCGTACTACTATATAATTATTATGTATTTATTCTGTGGTAAGAGATAGCTTCTCTCAATTTAGGTGCATACTCTCATGGGCTTAGCCAAGGGCTACTCTTGGGACTCAACTCCCTCTAGAGAGGCGTAGTAAGATTAAAGTCACTCCGACAACGACTTCCAATCTTCGAAAATATATTTTTAAAGCTTTATCTTGTTTGCTGTTCGTTGTGGGCGGATCCGATGCCTTCCTAGAGTTAAACTTGGCATCAGGTCACGTGACCTTATTACTAATCTTTTTTTTTTTACATCCATGAGGACGAAGGACGAAAGATTAGGGCCCGTACTTGTGACCGAAGGAGTTTTTATGCGCCCTAATATTTTCCTTTTGTAAGAGACACCTGAGTAGCTGAAGGGACTTGATTATTTTTTTTGCTAGATACTGTCGTCTTTTGGACGAGTCTGAAAAAAGGTTCCTATTTTGATAAGCCATATTACTGAAATCGTTTTCGTTCAAACTTAGGTACCTTGAGTCGGTTCACACGGTGCGGTGAGGCGCCCGAACGGCGCTACGTCTCAATGGTTTCGTCGAATAGGCGAACACATAGACGGCGTGGCACTATAGCCGGTTGTCTAGCACTGTAGACATGCAACAGCGCCGTGAATTTGCTGGTCTGGCTTTAAGATATTTACGAAGCGTACAACAACCATATTGAGCTCGGTGCACGCCAGAGCCACTTGACAATCAATATGAATACAATGAGCAGTGAATATTTGTCTGCATGCGGTAATTTTACGGTTTCAAATTTTTTATCAGAACGCGATTATATTGTGAATGCAGTGGAGCAGCCTGCAGAAATTTGTCGAGCTGTACCGGCGCTGCATTACATGAATCCTTGCCTGCTCTCAATAAATAAATGCCAAGTCGATGTTTGCTTTGTCTTGCAGAATTCGAGTCCAGTCAACCGCTATACTCATGTGCCGCTTGCACGCCAGATATATCTAACATCAATATTCTTATGTAAAACGACGATGCGTAACAGCGACACCACACCATGTGGATGAACTCTGAAAGCAGCGTAGCGTAACAAAATAAATGTACTTATTTTTTTTAATTTTCATATACTATAGTAGTATCTTTTTAAATCTTCTATCGAATACGTAGCGATAGTTTTATGACAGACTAGCTTATGGGCGTAAGACGCGAGCGCGTCCTTGTACTCTGTTTTGTTTTTGAATTGTATATTTACAAGAATTGTATATTATCTTTGTACTCGTTTATGTTTTTTAATTGCATTTTTGTAATATTCTGTAGAAATAATTTATTACTCTTAGTTTGGATTTTAATCTTACGTTCAAGTTCATTCATTTCTCAAATAGGAAAATAATGCACACTTATGATTATCAAAATACACAACGACAAAATTTTATAAATTAGGCACAATATTACATAAATTTAAAATTCGGAACATAACATTACAAATAAAAATACAGTATTAAAAAGTTACCTATTATCAAAATTAAGATGTCAGAAATAGAAATAATAAGTATATGTGATAGCATCATGAATAAAAGTTAAAAAAACCGTGTATTATAACTTTTTTTTATTTCAATACTTAAATTTTACATAACAAGCAATTGGATTGTAGCGACTCACTTCACTACATTCGCTACAAGATGGCGCTAGCTACGCGCGCCGTCCGGCAACCAATCACAAGCTGTATCGCCACGCCTAAGCCAATGACAAGCCAGAGTCTGCATCGCGCAAACGAAATTTCCAGCGGCGGCCGAACCATATCAAGACCAAAATGATACACTGTCGGATAGCTATCCCCGGGCACAACACCTCGCCCGGTGGAGTACTCCTTTGCGAGATGTTATCCTATCATCATCATCTCGACATGGACGACCACATAGTCCAAAGTACTCCTTTGCGAGATGTTATCCTATCATCATCATCTCGACATGGACGACCACATAGTCCAAAGTGGTGACCCCGACGTGATGAACACAACACCACCAAGATGAAGGACACCATGATCGGCAGCAACATCAGGCAGACGCAACCTCCTCCTTCTCCATCATCATCATCAGCAATTACATCAAGCAGACGCATCACCAGCCAGCACTTCAGCCTCATCATCAGCTCCAACGTAGCCGACTCACCGCGCTACCTGGATCCTGATGCAACCAGGCACACGCTCGGTCCCGACTCACTGTGGATGGCTCAATCCCGACTCACCGTGGATCCCGCCCGGTCTCGACTCACTGTAGACCGCGAGCAAAGTGCCTGCACCACTGGCACGTGCTTCAAAAAAAAACTCAACGCTGCAGCACACTCAACACACATCGACTACTCGTCTGGAAGGGGGAGTGATGTAGCGACTCACTTCACTACATTCGCTACAAGATGGCGCTAGCTACGCGCGCCGTCCGGCAACCAATCACAAGCTGTATCGCCGCGCCTAAGCCAATGACAAGCCAGAGTCTGCATCGCGCAAACGAAATTTCCAGCGGCGGCCGAACCATATCAAGACCAAAATGATACACTGTCGGATAGCTATCCCCGGGCACAACACCTCGCCCGGTGGAGTACTCCTTTGCGAGATGTTATCCTATCATCATCATCTCGACATGGACGACCACATAGTCCAAAGTACTCCTTTGCGAGATGTTATCCTATCATCATCATCTCGACATGGACGACCACATAGTCCAAAGTGGTGACCCCGACGTGATGAACACAACACCACCAAGATGAAGGACACCATGATCGGCAGCAACATCAGGCAGACGCAACCTCCTCCTTCTCCATCATCATCATCAGCAATTACATCAAGCAGACGCATCACCAGCCAGCACTTCAGCCTCATCATCAGCTCCAACGTAGCCGACTCACCGCGCTACCTGGATCCTGATGCAACCAGGCACACGCTCGGTCCCGACTCACTGTGGATGGCTCAATCCCGACTCACCGTGGATCCCGCCCGGTCTCGACTCACTGTAGACCGCGAGCAAAGTGCCTGCACCACTGGCACGTGCTTCAAAAAAAAAACTCAACGCTGCAGCACACTCAACACACATCGACTACTCGTCTGGAAGGGGGAGTGATGTAGCGACTCACTTCACTACATTCGCTACAAGATGGCGCTAGCTACGCGCGCCGTCCGGCAACCAATCACAAGCTGTATCGCCGCGCCTAAGCCAATGACAAGCCAGAGTCTGCATCGCGCAAACGAAATTTCCAGCGGCGGCCGAACCATATCAAGACCAAAATGATACACTGTCGGATAGCTATCCCCGGGCACAACACCTCGCCCGGTGGAGTACTCCTTTGCGAGATGTTATCCTATCATCATCATCTCGACATGGACGACCACATAGTCCAAAGGATCATCCACAGACAATAAAGGGTCTAAATATACCTAATCCAAATGCTCAAGCCCACTGCGCCAGTTGCTGCATTGCCACGCTGAATGGCAATGCTTATACGTTGGCAAATAAATACCAGCATTTTGGTCACGTCCACCAGAAATTTATTCAGGACGTCTAATTATTTATTGCAAAGTAAATCGGTATTCACACCTGAATAAATTGGTACAAAGTGCAGGAATTGAATTAATTGGTACAAAGCACAGGATTGGTCGTGCATTGTATTTACCTTTGGGATCTATGTCAAGTACTAACTTGGAGCAGTGATGGAAATGCAGCTTAACAGGCACTCGACATTCTATTTGGGTGACAACTATTTATTAGTGAAGTCATAGATGCAATACTTTTCTAGTACGTCGTCATCTTTCACCGCTTAATTGAAAATACGGTAAGTATTTTAGTCCAGAGAATCGTGAATCGACACTGTTTTCGCGTTTTCTGTAGTACATCAAAAAATTCGCGGTAATTTTTTGATAGAATTTAGGTTCCGAGAGAAAACTCTTTTAACACCTTAAATTGTAACAAAATGTTATGTTTTTGGAGTCAATCGCTTAAGTAAGCAACATAGTACGCTCTTATGTTTTTTTTTTCCAGAAAAGTTTTTAGTTTAGGTAGGTATACTTTTGAGCCGAAGTTTTGTGTCAAGATTTCTAGAGGCTTATAACTTTAAAGTCATTTAAAAAATTGTAAATACTAAGACGTATACAGGGTTATTTTTAATCAATTAGCATCCTTTTAGGGGCTTATTCTGTACATCAAAACTAACAACTTATGTTCTGCGAATTTTGCCAAAACTCAAAAAAAAAATTGAGGTTCCATAGAAAAATATCGTTCACCCGCGACAAAATGTATGGAACAGCTATTTATTTTTGAGTTTTGACAAAAGTTGCAGAACAAAAGTTGTTAGTTTTGATGTACAGAATAAGCCCCTAAAAGTATGCTAATTGATTAGAAATAACCCTGTATAAGCCAAGTGATTGAAGTGCTGATTATATGAAAAAAAAAAAAAAAAACACTTAAATCAGATAATATTTAGAGGTAGATAACAGCTTATTATTTTTTGCATAGTCAAGTTGGCCATACAAAAAATAATAAATCAGAATAATAAGTTACTCACAATGGTCTTATAGTCTCTCACTATGGGCCTTATTAGTAAGCTCCAAGTAGCTCAACGAGCCATGGAGAGAGCTGTGCTCGGAGTTTCTCTGCGAGATCGAATCAGGAATGAGGAGATCCGTAGAAGAACCAAGGTTACCTACATGGCCCAGCGGATTGGCAAGTTGAAGTGGCAATGGGCAGGGCACATAGCGCGGAGAACTGATGACCGATGGGGTCGAAAAGTTCTCGACTGGAGACCACGTACCGGCAAGCGCAACGTAGGTCATCCACCCACAAGGTGGACGGATGACCTTATTAGGACCGCAGGATCGCGCTGGATGCAAGCCGCTATCAACCGGTCTTATTGGAAATCATTAGGGGAGGCCTATGTCCAGCAGTGGACGTCCTATGGCTGAAATGATGATGATGATGAATGGTCTTATACATATTAACAAAAATAAGAACGGTTTGCTTGCGGTATTCACGCAATGCAGCGAAATTTGTACTAACTTAGGTTAAAATAAACCTTCTCCTTGTTGCTTGTGACTGTTGTTAATTAGTCTTATGTTAATAATTTTAAAATCTAATTTAATAAAGCACACCGACCGTGTAGTATGTAGAAAAGAAATATAAATAAAAAAAAATGAAAGGCACCAATAAAATCAATTTGTCATTAATTATTGTTAGTAATAATGTACACAAATTACAACTATTTGTGCGAAATACTGTACACCACAAAAAAAAAACAAACGTATGAAAAACATAGACAACACAAAAAAATATTTATTACCGAAAAAAACCGGACAAGTGCGAGTCAGGCTCGCACATCGAGGGTTCCGTACAAACACATTGTTAAAATAATTAAAAACCTGTTTTAGCATGTGCTAATGAAGTTCTTTTATATGACACCTTACATGATACGATTTACTCAATATGAATTTTGAACACATATTTTGTGAATTTTGAGGCCTTATTTTTTGTAATGCAAATAAAAATGTACAGTTTTCAGATTTATTCCTATATGTGTACTCTAAGACAATGCTTCTCGCCAAATTTCATAGTTCTATGTCAACGGGAAGTACCATGTAGGTTTTGATTTTTGTGAGTGTCGAAATATGCGGTTTTTTACGCCATAAACGGTCCTAACTTTTTTATACGATAACTGAGAAGTTTTTCTTTTACACAACTGCAAGAAACTATAGATATACGTATAAAGTTTAAATTTCAATTCGATATCTATACGCGTTCCCGAGATAAAGAGTCTTGACACACACACAAACGGACAGACGGACAGACGGACAACAAAGTGATCCTATAAGGGTACCGTTTTTTCCGTTTGAGATACGGAACCCTAAAAGTATTTATTTGGCATGTTGATTCAATTCGATTTTACGGCCTATAGATATCTATATTGGAATAATGGAAAGGGATGTAGCAGCGCCGAAACGCATAACAATAAGTGACCAGTTCCCAATAAACTCTGATGGGCTGGTTAAGATAAGGGAGGCTTATTCTTATCTCTTATAGACCGCCGTGAACTGGCGCAAATGAGAATCTACGTAACTCACTTTGAAACATGTTTAACTTCAAGAGGAACAATTCAATGAGTGAGTTAATTTGATGTGTGTCTGAGTGTTTTTATATGTCCCCTAAATGTTTTAAAACCCATTTTAATGCGGTGACTCATTTAGTAGGTTCATTAAAAACACCGCATTTTTCTTTTTTTATTTGTTGTTCTTTAGCGGGAAGACAGACCCAGGCAAATCGTTCACGCATTCTGGCTGTTCGTAATAGGAATGTGGATTTGATACGCTTGGTTCTAACGCGCGACACAACACTACTAAAACTTACAAGAGTACACTTACGGTTTAAGAACTTACGGAATAATCATAATATACATACTCAAAAACCTTGTAAACTTACCAAAATCCATAGAATAAAATATAAGAAAAATCACTTGCTGCAAAATACAAAAATATTCGTGCGTGGACACGAATATTTTTCTATGTGTAATTCTGTCTTCTTACTTTGCACATCATATTAAACGAGATTATTTTTTGCAAAAATTTGCATGACTGACTTCACCCGTGTACAGAATTCGCGAATATTTCGCACGGATCGATGTAGCATTTTTCACATTATTGTTTATTTATCAAAAATGGCTCAGCCGATTTCAATAAAATTTAAATGGAACAAATTTCAAAGAATACTCTTTCCAATCAAAAAATAATAATTATTGAAATCGGACTACTATGAAAAAAGTTATGCGTGGTTATACATAAAAAAAATATACGCGTCGAATTGTATACCTCCTCCGGTGGTTCGTCGGTCAAAAATATATCTACATATCTATTAATTTCAAAATGAAAATAATACTCAAAAATTTGCTGGAAACTAAAAATTATAAAAAAATACACAAAAATATCGAGTGTCTTAATAACCATAAGTTTCGTGTTACCGAGACAAATTGATGTAAAAAATATAAATCGGCCAATTAACGATCATTATTTTCAAATTACATTGTAATGTGATACTAAGATATCGTGTTAACTACTTCTTCCATATTAATTTACTTTAATAATAAAACATGGGATTTGTTTTAAAATGGCGTTGACACTATTAACTACTACACTATTAATTATTATTATTGTAAAAAGTGTCTAGTCTGTGGTATTATTTTTTTGATGTAAACAAGAATAAAACTAAAATTTAACTTTAAAATATTATCTTTTTCCAATTTTACCTGCCACCACCACCTACCGGCAAGCGCAGCGTAGGACGTCCACCCACAAGGTGGACGGATGACCTTATCAGGACCGCAGGATCGCGCTGGACGCAAGCTGCTATCAACCGGTCTTATTGGAAATCATTAGGGAAGGCCTATGTCCAGCAGTGGACGTCCTATAGCTGAAATTATGATGATGATGATGAATTTTACCTGAGTCGTTTATGTGTCTTCAAATCATGAGTAAGTAAATATGCATCGCTAGATAAGTGTGCTACGCCCTAGATCGATCGATAATTATCTGCTTACAGTTAGATAGGATGTGGTTAAACGCAATCCTATCATATGTAAAATAAATTATTATAAAATTATAACTTTCTTTTGAGATCCTGCTGTAACAGCAGGTGCTAGCTAAGATAAGTCAAAAGAGCCTAAACACGACGGGTCTATCTTGTTTAGTACAGGACTTCTTATGACCACCTTCCGGCTACATCATCTGATCAGCTCCATGGTACCATATTATTGCATTGTCGCGATATACATATGCGTGCAAAATTTCAGTTCAATCGGAAACCGGGAAGTTGATCAAATTTAACTTGCAAGATTCCACCCGAACTTACATAGGTACGGTACATACATACTTAAGTACTCGTATTAGGTACATATTGTAAGTTATATAAAAGCTTGTAAAAATCAATGATTTTTAAACACGTTTTTATAGTTTCACCTGTATGTTTGTAACCAACCCCTTAGAGCTCGATTTTGACCTACTTTAAGCGATCAGATTTTCTTCAAACTTTGCACACCTATCAAAGACCGATGACAATGGATTTATACATAAAAAAATTGATGACTCTTGAGCGTGTTTTTATAATACCTATATTATTGACCAAGCGTAAGTGAGGCCTCAGAGTATACTGGGACGAGTCGGCACTTGGGTGTATGTTTGTATATTTGTTCGACTAAAACTCGAGTACCGCTCAACCGATTTCCATGAAATTTAGCGTCAACGTAGTTTATAAATATAGAATTTTCAAGTTCGAATATGAACATATTCTGTTCAGTGGTTGTGAAGATACGAGAGCCGTGGCAAAAAGAGGCAAAACGGCGCCACTTTCTGCGGGAGTTTCAACGTTTGCTTTAAAATAAATCGCTAACTTTCGTACAAATATTGTTAACTTTTTTTTCAAATTCCTGTAGGTATTTATGATATAAAACAGGAATAGCGTGAGGTCTAAGTTTGGGGCGGACTACTAGTTTCAATTGTGTTAGACTGCGTTGGTAAAAATGAGTATACGAGTAAAACCCAAAGTGAAATATTTATTTTATTTATTTATTTAACACTTTATTGCACACCATTTGTACAAAAGGAGGACTTAACGCTAAATAGCATTTTCTGCCAGTCAACCTACAGGTAGAAGACATTGGGAAGTAGGCATGAATAAATAGACAAAGAGATAAATTAACTACAATCAACACAGATCTAAACTATAAAACTATAAAATATATATATATATATATATACTAAATAATGATACAATTTTAAAATAAATAAAATACATAAAACTTACATAAACTATTATACTAAATAATAAGATGATAACTAGTAAAAGATAAAAATAACTTATCCTATGTGTTCGAGATTTTGGACAACTTTAAATAATGCTCCCGTACAAGGCGCTTAAAGACAGCCTTCGAAGGCGCTTGACGAACAATGGCTGGAAGCTTGTTCCAAAGGCGCACGGCTTCAACGCGGAAAGAGTCGTAGAGAAATATGAGTAAGATTGGGTAGGAACAATCGCTACGACGTAGCACGGCGTAGCAGATGTAGAGAAATGTAGAAAGTGGGTAGATTTCTCTATTAAATTAGTACAAGCCGAATCATAGAAGTCGTCGGGTGTAATGTTAGCATCGACTTAGCATTTTTTAACACGCTTTCATTTGTTTCACCTGTCTTTGCTTGCTAGCTTGTTTACTTGCTTGTAACTAACCCCTTCGAGCTCGATTTTGACCTACTTTGAGCGATCAGATTTTCTTTTAACTTTGCACACCTATCAAAGACGGATGACAATGCATTTACAAAAAAAAAAAAATTGATGACTCCTAAGCGTATTTTTTAGTTTATTTTTAAACTATATTTATATTATTTTGTTTTGATGTTAACTAGAATCTGCGTGAAACTCAATCAACGCGATGTGAGCTTAAATCAGGATTGGATTACTGCACAGCTTGTTTCTAACTTCACATGCGTCGACTTGTATGATTCGGCCTATAGAGGTCAAAAATAAATATAAATTGTCAAATGTACTCTAGTTTGACTAGGTGTTTGTTAGCGATCGCTGAATTTAAGCAATAGTCGGCAGGGTCACTCTTCGGATAGGTGACCACGGGTGGCATTTATAACTGATTACTGGCGTGGCTCGGATCACACATTAAATTGTGGATCTCATTTTTTTAACTGTTTAGCCGTGTTTAGAGGTCTTCAGGCGGCTTAAAAACTCTGACACCAGGGCTAGCCATCCCATCTATACAAAGTCACTATATGTATATGTCACAGTCAAAGTGATTAATCTAGTTATTATGTATACTAACCAGCGATTATGTATAATTACTACTTGATTCCGTGAAAGTGATAAATGGCACAGAATAAATCACTTTAACTAGTCATTATTGTGTATAATATCTGGTACCACTTAGTTAATGTGATAAAAACATTTTTAACTAAGTTTATAAAGATTTATTTGACTTTTCTTTAAGTAATAATAGTAATTTTTACCATACATTTTCAAAAAGTTATATTCTACGTTATCATAATATATTATTGATAACGGGCACTTTATTAAAAACAAGCGAACAATCTTGATAGATTAGGTGTAAAATAAAAAAAAAGGTTAGGTTATGTTAGAACATGACAAACAACGCACGAGCCGAGCGAGCGAAGCGAGCGTGCCGCGGCAGCGGCCGGCTAAGTGCCAGAAGCAAAGCGCTATGTAAAAAAACTTACAAAACGAAACCCTAGTTGATACAATAATAAACAACTAAATGAATAGGTATTACGCTAACTAAAACATTCTGCTACTTGAAAGTTGCCATTTTAAGTTAAATATTAGTCCAAGGTATTACTTTCACTAACCGGTCAGGGACCGGATATTATGAATAATAACTAGTTAATGTGATTAATTTATCTCATTTGCTAAGCAGAATTGTATTTAGTAACAGACTAATTACTCTGACTGTAATATATATACAATTTAATACAACTCGGTTCATAGCACATGGCAACAGTTTTGGAGATTTACCTATTTTTTAAAATGATGATATCCTATAATTGCCACAATTTTGGCCTTGGCGACATTTGTGCTTTTTACTCATTAAATAGAATTAAATAAAAAAAATGTTTTAGCTATTGAGGCAAAATGATGACAAATAAGTGAATAAAATACAGAATTCATAAAAAAAACGTAAATAAAAATCAGCAAAAATATTTTTACGTTGGTAGTTATTTTAGACTAGTGTGAATGTGTAACGGTTCCCCTTTCTTTTCGTTCCTTTTAGAACAATCTCGGTAGCTTGGACGCATTTGCCATAATTGTTATTGTAATGACAATTACTCTAGGAACCCAGTTTTGGTGTTGTAACAGTTTTATATAGAACTACGAACATAAACGAAACCGGGTGCTTTCGCGTAAAGAAACCGAACGAGTACTGTAACGTGCCTGCTTTATTTTACCACTGTTAGAGATAGGCCTGCTACGAGCTGGTCAGTGGTCAGCCATATACTTCCCTACCTACGCTGTAGGCACCGGTTATTTCAACCGTTTAGCTATGTCAGAGCACAAACTGTCTTTCCACCATTTTATTCCCTCGAAGGGGAAATAAAATATGTATTGACAATGACAAGTGATATTAAAAGTGGATAAAATGTTTTTTCCCTTTGGCCTTTCCCTGTGCATACGGCTATGAAAATTTGACATTTGGATTAGCACTCAGCCTACATGAATTCACTTGGATCATGTATACCTACTTTTCTACGGATTTTTTCTATCTTTGACGCAAAAGAAACTGAGAAAAGAATCTCTGTGTTATTAAATTTAATGGGTATTCAAACGGACTCAGTTCTTCTCTGTACTGTACTGTACTGTATCAGCCTTTTTAATAGTCCACTGCAGGACGTAGGCCTACCCACGAAGGGTGATTGGGCCATATCCACCACGCTGGCCCGGTGCGGGTTGGTGGATTCACATACGCCATCGAATTTCTTCTACGGACATATGCAGGTTGCCTCACGATGTTTTCCTTCACCGAAAAGCCAGTGGTGTGAAATTCCGTACATAAATTCCAAAGAACTCATTGGTACGGGACCGGGATTTGAACCCACGACCTCACGATTGTAAGGCGGGTGTCACTACCTCTAAGCCACCACGGCTTATAGTTCTTCTCAACGGGTCTTTATGAAGATTTATTAGAGAGGTCTATGCCCAGCAGTGGACGACGTATGGCTGAAACGATGACGAACGATATGACCCTACACATCGAGATCAAATCGCGATAAATATTATAACAGCTCCCGTTTCCCGAGATCAGAGCAAATTCTCGCACGACTGCCTAATTTTAAATTAAGTTTGACAGGTCTAAAATTGTTCGCGTCCCCTTCTCACATATTAGATTGAAAAGGGACCAAGATAATTTTGCCCCTGTCAGATTAGGTAAGTTTTAGAAATCTGTCTACACTATTAACGCGATGTTTGCACTAATGATAAGAATATTTGAATGTATGAATGAATGTATTCATTTATCTTTTTATGTGAGCGCTATGTTTATTAGGTGTAACAAAAAAAATATTTGAAATCAACTATCTCAAATAAACAAACAATTATTTGACGATAACGAATAATTTGATTTAATTTTTTAGTAAAAAATGTCTGTTTGTAACCTAATCATGAAATCATATATATTTAGTCTATAAATAAAAACATAGGCAAGCATAACGTCTGAAGTCCGTTCTAGAAGTGAACAGATGATCATAATGAGTGCAGGATCAGACTGGATGCAAGCCGCTTCCCATCGCTCTTATTGGAGATACATATCGTCCGCCTATCATCCATTAGAAGTCCACCGATGGACATAAGCCTACCTTATATATCACCTATATGACTGGTTGGAAGCTGCCTGCATTCAAAGCAATCCTGCTACTCATAATATTTATTAGTAAGTAAACCCGGGAGCCAACACTAAATTGCCGAGTGAGAATGGGAACTGGCTAACTTTAAATTAAATAAACGGCCAACTTTCCCCATATCCTGAGAACTGTTCAATCATTCCGGTCGAACTATCTTGGACGTAATCAGATCTATCGGACATGGTCAAATATTTGAGCAGCGCGGGTGTCCTGTTCTAAGTACCGTCAACGACACATTTCTGAGTCATTATTGTTTTGAACTTAAAATTATTGCAACGAGTGACAGAAAACATCTAAAAAGAAGTATTTAATATAAATATACTTTAAATTACATTTCCTGAGCACTGTTTAATCATTACGGTCCAACTGTCTTGGACGTAATCAGATCTATTAGACATGGTCAAATATCTGAGCAGCGTTCGGTTCTCAGTGCCATCAGCTACACATTCGTGGCTCATTTTTGTCAAATAAATGTTAATTGTCTTTGATGTTAGCTTTCGCAGGTTTTCTGCGGAACCTTGAAAAATTGTTGAAATAAAATGTTTAGTTATCTAAACGGCCAACTTTCCCCATATCCTGAGAACTATTCAATCATTTCGGTTGAACTATCTTGGACGTAATCAGATCTATCGGACGTAGTCAAATATTTGAGCAGCGCCGGCGTCCTGTTCTAAGGACCATCAACGACACACTTCTGAGTCATTATTTTTTTGAACTTAAAATGATTGCAACAAGTTAGTGAGAGAAAACATCTCAAAAGAAGTATTTAATATCACATATATACTTTAAATTACATTTCCTGAGAACTGTTTAATCATCCCAGGACGTAGGCCTACCCAAGAAGGGTGTTTGGGCCATATCAAAATCAAAGTAAATAAACGCCCAATTTTCCCCATATCCTGAGAACTGTTTAATCATTCCGATCGAACTATCTTAGGCGTAATCAGATCTATCGGACGTGGTCAAATATTTAAGGGGCGTACTGTTCTGAGTACCGTCAAAGACACATTTGTGGCTCAATTTCATCAGAATATTTATTTATGTCTTATATAAGTACATTAAAATATACGTTTAATTTAGAAATAGACTTGTAAACAAAGCTAATAAGGTTTAATTTTGCGATGTATCTCATTAATTCAAACTTTACAGCCCTATAGTAGACACGTTTCTGATTGGTTTAGTAAAACATTTGACGCACGTCCAGGTTTCTCAGTACCATCAGCAGTATTTGTGGCTCATTATTGTCTTAAAGTTATTCTTTATGACTTTAATATTGGGTATTGCATCAAAATTATTGCAAATACCAACTATAAATCAAATATTTTGAATAATCTTTAATGCCTAATTGCAGTGGACTTAACCATGTGAATCTTTAGAACTTTAAGTCTGTGGATGACCCAATATTTTTTGAAGCATGATACGCCTAATAATTTTGAGATAGAGAAGAAAACCTATTAAATTATATTTCATGTAGATAATTTTACTGCTGATTGTATCTATTGGTTATTCAGATCCTTAACGCCGCCATAGCTATAGTGATCTATAACAGTGTAGATATCCGTAAGCGATTTGTATATTTGCTAGCTAGCCCTTGATCTATTGTTGGATGGTCTGTTGTCGAATTTGACTACTGATATAGGACGAGTCATCTATCGATTTTGAGAATAATTAGGAGTACATTTATCTCACTTAGTCTAATTTAGATAGATAGATAGATAGATATAAAAATGCTTTATTGCACACCAAGAAATAACCATAATAAGAAGAAATAAAGATACAAAAACAGTGTAACAAAGGGCGGCCTTATCGCTAATAGCGATCTCTGCCAGGCAACCTTAGGATGGAGAGGATAGATAGCGTATAAATAATGGACGGGGTGCGCATTAAATAAAAAACATATGTGTAGTAGTTATACATATAAATTAAATTAGACGTCATAAACCTACATACAATAAATAAAAGATATGAATACTTAAAATACATAAAATAAAATAAACCTGTAACTAAATAATAAACTAATACATATAATTTATAATTTACATAGATTATTTATACAGAAAAACAACAACAACAGTTTCAAATTTAATAAAGCGACAGTTTCTGTAGATAATGGTTTTTAACCTGATCCTTAAATATGTTCAGTGATTGAGCTTTTCTAACGATTACTGGCAATGCATTCCATAACTGAACTGCCTAAAACACAAACGACCTGCCGTAAAAAGTTTCTAATAAATTTATTAATAGCATTAATAGCTTCCATACTAAATCATGACAATACATATAGTGTGTGCTAGCTATGCTATGTAACTGTACTGTACTATACCAGCCTTTTAATAGTCCACTGCAGGACGTAGGCCTACACATGAAATGTGATTGGGCTATATCCACCACGCTGGTCTAGTGCGGTTTGGTAGCCGCATACGCCATCGAATTTCTTCTTCGGACGTATGCATGTTCCTCACGGTGTCTTCCTTCAACGAAAAGCCAGTGGTGTGAATTTTCGTACATAAATTCCAAAGAATCTATAGATGTATCGCTTAATCGTAAAACACTTAGATCACGAACTGGTTAACCGTGTTCTATCTATCATAATTAATATCGAACTGCAACAGGATCCATTGCTTCAATTTAGCATAATTCTGCGGTTTTAATCAGGATGATTTAAATCTCTTATACCTAGGTTGAATTAAACTTCTTGGCGGCTGTGAAGTCAGCTACAAGCTGCGCAAAACTCAATTACTATGCGCGAAGAACTTTGAAACCTCCTGTGCTATAGGTTTAATCCGGAAACTTAGCTGTTTCATACACTTTGTCAATTCCAAGTTATAATTTAGTATGGGACAGTTTTTCATCTTTCCTATAGAATCACGCGTTAGTCCCTTATCAATAGTACTTCACAAAGATATAAAATAAATATAAATATATAATATTGGGACATCTTACACACGGCCTCTGACCCCAAACTAAGCAAAGCTTGTGATATGTCTGCCAGAGACTGATCTACTACATATACTTATTTTTAAATACATACTTATATAGATAGTAACTAAATAACACCCAGACACAGAGCAAACACTTATGTTCATCACATAAATATTTGCCATGGGTGGGGATCGAACCCACGCCTCCTTGACCCAGAAGTTAGGGTCACTAACCACTGAGCCACCGAGGCAGTCAAGATGATCTGAAACATACTTAGTAGGTACTTACCATTTCGATTTAGTACACTTATTCTAAATGTATTTATGTGTAATTATGTAAATGTTACGTACGTTTAATTATGTGAGTTAAAATAATATTTAATTTTTACGATAGGTTTTTTCTGGGGCATCATTACTTTAAAACACGTTTAACATTAAGTGTAATTATTTTTATAAATCTATCACCTTATTCCTTATTAAAGTACTTATTATAAACAATAAACTTACTTATCTATCAATTAATCTGCACTTGAAACGTTTAAAAGCTTTCCTGTTTAGAGCAGAATTATTCATGATCGTAAGTGTTATTTAATTTGGTACTTAAATTTTCAGTATCTAATTATCACAAATATGTATTATTTAAACAATCTTAGAATATTATCATTTAAATTCATTTTTTTTTTCTTTTTTTCTACTCATAAAGCGCTTATAGTGTACAGCTTGACTTGATGTTTTTTTTGCTATCACTGAAGTTAAGCAACTTTCAACGCCAGTATTCGAATATGTGACCGCGGGCAGAATTTACAACTAAACTCTACCGTTGCTCGGATGAAACGTTAAATTGTTCATCACGGTTTTTGTAGAATTTTCGAAAAAAATTACGCGCACTCGCCGAACTTGCAAAAAACCTCGCAAAGTACTGTTGAATGTACAATACAGGGTTACTACTAATAAATTATCATTTTTTTAGGGGCTTATGCTGTACATGAAAACTAACAACTTTATTTAACGATTTTGATTGAATCTCAAAATAGTGCTACGTATCTATAGAAAAATATCGTTCACTTCGACACGATGTATAGGTCTGATAGCTGTGTTATTTTTTAGTTTTCACAAAAGTATAAAAACTTAAAATGTTTTTATTTTATTATTTATTTATTAGGTTTCACATTGACAACTACACCAAAACAAATATCAATTACTTATAAGTATACTAGCTTAGACTAAATGCGTCATCTTTTTAAGGAAGCACCACATGCAATTAATTTTACAAAGTAGCAAAAATATTACTAAACTTACTTAAAATTACAGTCATATAATTTTTAAAGATTATTAGTTAATTTATTATTGTGTGCTGGGAGAAGAGTTAGAGAACGGGTTGGCACTTTCTGTAATAATTGAGTTAAGTTAATTTTGAACTTGAAACTAGATGTTAGTTTTGATGTACAGAATAAGCTCCTAGAAGGATGCTAAATAACAGTAACCTCAGAGGAAATAAATAAATCACAGTAACTCTGTATTTATTGTACTTATATCGAGGAATATAAAGATGGTAAGCCGATAGAAATGTGTCAATAACTACGCAGATTTCCTTACCATTTGAGTAAGCGAAAGATAGCTGTGAAGACAATGAAGAACTTTGGATAGCCGCCAAATCTCTAAGCCATTAGGGCAAAGCATTTCCCAAAGATAATCAGAAGTCGAAATGCTATTGTATCCAGTTTTATTACGTGATTGTAGCTTTGACTACTTAAGGAAGGATTTGGCTTTTCTCCCTTTATCAAAGGGGAAACTGTTCATGTAATGGCTACCTGAAAAATCTCTTGCTTGTTCAACTATTATCACAATACAGGTTTATTCGCATCTTAGTTGATATATCGTATTCAAATAGCTCTGTATATTTCCTATGCATATTATGAGATATGATCAACTATGATGGAAGTTGGCAAGATAAGTAATACAATTTTTGAAAGAGTTACAGACTCGCGCGCACGTCCCTATTCGTAGCGGTTTTTGTCGAATGTAGTAACTCTATATCTTTATTTTGACAACTTGGATGGTATGGACGCTTTTATAAAAAGCAGGCTATGTTTTACTGCCGTACTATTGTATTACCGTTCAGCCACTAGTTATCGGATCTACGAGCTCGGAGCGGGACGCCGCGGCGTCATTCGAACATTTTAGTACATTTGGTTATCTTTACCACTTACCGTTTCGCGCCCCGCTACCGCTCATAGCAGCAAAGTCGTGGCCGGGCGGTTAAAGCTGAATCCCTGTATAAATAATCAAAGTGTAGTAGTGTTTTTTTGGGTTATGGTGGTAATGATGTCTGATAATGTAGAGACAAGTTGTCAATCCTCTTTGAAAACCGGGTTATCGTTATTTTTCCTCATTATTTTGGATGTAGTAAAAGGCTTTGTATTGCTATAACTACTTCCTAAAACTACCTTTCTTTATCTTTAGGATTGTCTTCTTATTTGAGATAGAGTAAAAAAAAAAACAAAAAAAAAAATTAAAAAAAAATTTGCCGTTGCAACGAAATGATGATGATGATGATGACCTGGATTATATACCCGAATCTGACATTATAGAATATTTTATTAGTATATTAGCCTAGTAGGCTCAGTAGATGTTATCTAGCATTTATAATATTCTTACTTATACAGTAATATAATGACACCAAAGAATATTATAATGACACTACTTATTATAGTTACAAAAGTTAGTGTAATAGAAACAATCGGCCAAGTACGAGTCAGACTCTCGCACTGAGGGTTCCGTATATATCGTATCTTAAGCCCCATTCCTCGTGCTGTTATTAATAGCGACCAAAAACTCCAAAAAAATCACGTTTGTTGTATGGGTATTAAATATTTTTTTTGTATTTGTTGTTATAGCGGCAACAAAGATCCATCATTTGTAAAAATTTCAACTGTCTAGCTCTCACGGTTAATAAGATACTGCCTGGTGATAGAGTAGACAGACAGACGGACATCGGAGTCTTCTTCTTCTTCTTCTTAGTTTTGGCGTCGCATTATTGTGCATTTGCCAGTGTCAAGTATAAAGTTTTAATAATTTTTGATAATATTTTATCAAAATAGTCACTGTCGAAGTCTCGTCATAGTCCAATAAAGTCGCGGTATGTCCAAACATAGTCCAAGTCATACCTCAGTAAAGCAGTGGAGACTTTTCTAGAGGCGTCTATGGAGTTTTGGTAACAACACGGAACAACATGATACGTCACATTATATCACTTGCCTACACTCATGCACATAAATCAGCTCATAATCAACGAAATACCACATTTTTTCACTAATTATCACTGATAACAACACAAGTTTAACAAAACAATACAATGAGGCGACATGATTTTTCCGCGTTCCCGCCAAAACTCCATCGGAGTCTTAGTAATAGGGTCCCGTTTTACCCTTTGGGAAAATCAATAACAATATTGAGCCAACAATCTGTTTTGCAACAAATATTAAATTTAGTTCTAAAGAACAAAGTAACGCCGCAATCAAATCTACAAGCTAAGATAGAGTATTTTCTGTCATCGTCTAAATGTAAAATTATAATTTAGCGAAAAAATATCTCTAAAATTATTTAAGACGAGGCACCGGGCCGAGAAACACGAAAACGGCAAAAACGAGTACTTTTGAATGCGCGATGTGAGAGGATGAATGATATCGATTCAAATTTAAAAAATGTCATAGATAAGGGAAAATCTTAATAAATTGAATGAACCGGACAAAATTTTGAAAAGTAACCGGCTTTATTAAAAAAAAAATAAAACAAATTGCTCACCAAAAAAAATTTAGTAATTCGAATGCTCAGAATTATCAGCGACAACACCCCATTATTTTTTACGAATAAAATAGCCAGATCCCTTTTCTTTATTATAAACCGAGAATTTTTTTTTTTTAAATTGTATATTATGAGTAATTAATTAAAAACTCAATCAAATCTCTTCGCGCCTACTCTAGTTTAGCTTTTACTCTACAGTGTTTGCTCAGAATATTTGATCAGGCACTATCTGGGCCGCCGCCGCCGTACCGGTGCGACGTTGCGACTCCGACGAGCGCATGATTCGCTCAGCGTCGGGCTGGCAACGCCGCAAAGTACGGACGGCGCGAGATGCGTGCTGTTTGTTTTTGGTTATTGTCTTCTAGGTACTCTGTGCGACGACAACCGAGTAATTTACTTCAGAATTATTTTCAAAATTATAAGTTAGACTTTAGTGTACTATATTATATTGTAGCTTTAGAACATTATTATAGTAGGTAGTAAGTTAGGTAGTATTTTTATTTGGTAGTGTGTAAATAGTAGTGAACAAGTGTGCATAGAAAATGGGGAGGAAAAATAAGCGGAAAGAATTGTTTTTACAAAAACGAAAAAGAAAACCTAAAAAAAATGACGGAATGTTTGGGTAAGTCGAATTACATATATAATAAACTTGCAATAAATAGTTGCACTCTAATGCCCTAATAATAAAGTCTATATTTGGCAAATACACATTCATCTACAGATTATGGATTATCACATTCTTACTACCTAGGTACTTCAATTTTTCTGCATTTACCTATATTTACAATTTTTTTAGGTCAAAAAAACGGAAACTGCAACCTGACGATTGTCAATCCACATCCTCAACAGGGCCAGTAGATAGAGAGTGAGTCCATGCCAAGTACCTATCTATCATGTCAGCAATCAATTTAAAGTATCTAGTAATAATACTCCGTCTATTCTTTATTTTCAAGTGTGTACCTACTAAGATTTGTCTGTACAAACTAACCATACTGTAGGAAACAAATATCAGAACAAAAAGCTATGGAGTCGTCTCTTGATATTTTAGAAACCTATCTAAAATAATGATATTTATTAGGTGATGTTCTATCACCTAAATAATTGTGTTAGCTTTAACTTTTTAATAATTATATAATTACATCATTTTATTTTGTAGCCACCCAGAAATATCACCAACATACGCAGAGTTACACAATGTGTTGCCGACATCTGGGGATTCAGAGGAAACGGTAAATTTAAACACTTTTTTTAAATTATCACGGTTATAGTATTGTCTTTTACCGACTTCAAAAAAGAGGAAGTTGTCGATAGGGTTATTATTTTTTCTTCTTTTAAATAAACGAAATTAAAATTATTCACCCTGCTTTATCACAAAGTTTTCCAGGTATTTAGTGAGTAGTTAGTACCTATACCTCCGCCACTGTACTCCATTTTGTACATGTCTAATTCCTTTAATAGTAATGTAAGTAATTTAATTTCAGTTAAAAGAACCAAATCCTGAAAATGAAGAGTTACAAAATGTGTTGCTCACATCAGAGGATTCGGTGGAAACGGTAAACTTAAGTACCTTATTAAACTATCGCGATTATTGTCTTGTCTTTTTACCGACTTCAAAAAAGAGGATGTTGTCGATTTGGTCATATTTTGAAAATGTCGTTTTTTACTTCGTCTGCAAGTTAAACTTGTGTAATTTTGTTTCAGTTAAAGGAACAAAACCCTGAAAATGAAGATATTCCATACATATTCGAAAGTACCTCTGAAACTACAGTAAGGATTTTGTTATAGCTAAGGCATGTTTACATAATAAGAAATTCAAACTTAATAAATACTAAAATATGTGCTTAAATTTCAGATTCATACAGAAATACCCGACTTGGGGCATCGAGTAATAGATGTTAATCATTTTACATCACAACTAATACAACTCTCTCAACATGAATCTCTGTTTGACTGCGGATTAGCCTCAATGAAATTAGTTTCTGAACATCGAATTGGATTACAATCGGAATTTACATTTGTCTGCTCTATGTGTAATTATAAAAACAAAATAAAATCATCTTTGGCTGATGTAAACAAAGATGCTGTTGCAGGAATAATGGCAGCAGGTTGTGGTCACGCGCAACTGAAGCAGTTTTCCGCAGCAGTAGGATTACCCATTATGTCTGAACACACTTACAATAAAATGCAGGACGATGTTTGTGACGATTGGGAAGAAACTGCGTGGGAGGAAATGAAAATAGCCGGAGAAAAAGAGAAAGAAGCAGCTGTTATTGAAGGCAGGGTTACAAAAGATGGCATTCCCATGATTGATGTCATTGTAGATGGGTGTTGGAGCAAACGCTCATACAGAACAAACTATGCTGCATTATCGGGTGCTGCAGCCATAATTGGCAGACGTTTTGGCCAAGTTTTGTACATGTGTGTCAAAAATAAGTATTGTTGTATTTGTGCCCGAGCTCAAAACAAAAAAGAAAGTCCCAAAGAACATGTCTGTTATAAAAACTTTGAAGGGGCTTCTACTGCTATGGAATCCCAAATAATAACTGAGGGGTTTAAACAATCCATTGAAATGCACGGTATAATATACGCGCGACTTATTGCTGATGGCGACAGTAGCACCTATGCCAAAATAATAAATGCTCGGCCATACCCAGGCTTAACAGTGTCAAAAATTTTCTGTCGGAATCATTTACTGAGGAACTATTGCAATAAGTTACAGCAACTTACTTCAGACACTCATTTCAACGTTACAGACAGGAAATATTTGACACAAGAGAAAATAATGCGCTCCAGGAAATATATTTGCGACGCTATAAAACTTCACAAGGAGAGCCAAAATACAGATGGTTTATATAAAGATATAAACGCATCTATTGGCCATGCGTTTAACTCTCATGAAACTTGCAACCAGTTATTATGCAAAAAACATATGCAAGTAGACGCTCCTAATCCGTTTTTTGGGAGTTTGCTTTGGCAAAAAATAAAAACTCATGTCGCACGATTGGCTGAAAAAGCCCATAGTTTAATTGAAGATGTCGACAGTAATGTAGTGGAAAGATTTAACGGAGTCATTGCCAAACTTGTTGGTGGAAAAAGGGTAAATTATTCTCAAAGAAGAGCTTACCAAGCAAGATGCTCTGGTGCAGTAATATCTTTTAACACCGGCAACTTGCTGTCGACTGTCCACCGTAATGTTTATGGAAATAGCCCAAAAAAAACTATTACAAAATACGAAAGAGCTGTAAATGAAAAAAAGAATAGAACAAAACAAAACTGCAAGAGGAAAAAAAATCGTACTTTGGTGCCGCGTACATTAAATCTAGATTATGGAGAAATTGTGGATAAGCCAGACTTGGATGACGACACATTAAAAAAGGCCAAAGACACCTTCATCCAGAATTTGACGAAAACCGAAGAACAGCGAAAAGACGTAGAAAAACGAACTATACTACAAAGTGAATCTGGAGAATGGTTGGAATTAAGGCGAAGCATGTTAACTGCATCAAACTTCGGTAAAATTGTAAAAAGAAAAGAGTCGAATACATGCCGAAACGTAGTAAAAAATTTACTTTACAAGCCAAATATTGACAACGTGTCATCAATAACTCACGGAAAAAAGCACGAAAAAATTGCAATCGAACAATTATCGGTTATGGTAGACACAAAAATTAGAAAATGCGGTCTATTTATAGATGAGCAATATCCATTTTTGGGGGCAACGCCTGATGGGATTACCGATGACAACAAAATAGTCGAAATAAAATGTCCCATAGCACCATTTAAAATGGGTATAGACGAGGCGATTGAACAGAACAAGATGCATTTTTATAAAAAAAATAAAGACGGCGAAATAGTAGTCAACAAAAAATCAGACTGGTATTTTCAAGTCCAAGGCCAGTTACATATTTGCAGAAAACAGGAGGCCTTACTTGGAATATGGTATGGAGACAAAAAAATGAAAATAGAAATCATAGAAAGAGACGATAAATTTTGGTCAGATATAATGGAGCCAAAACTGCTTAAATTTTACTATGATTGTCTTCTTCCCGAGTTGGTTGACCCTAGACACATAAGGAACAGGCCAATTCGTGACCCAGAATACGTGATTTCAAAAGGGAAAGAAAATGATTCAGCTACCATTTCAATAGAAAAAAATACTGGTGACGTTGACGATTGTTCGGTCGGGGATACCATAGATTATGTGATGCCATTTTCAGAATATTGATATATTTTTCACAAAAAGCGTTAGTTTTAACATTAAGATACCTACACTTTTCAACACTATAGTAGTTGATAAAAATGATAAACACTTTACTAATTTGGCAGCTTCGCAGATAGCGTTCTAGCTTAATCAGACAAAGCAGAGCCGGAATTTCAGAGAGATGCAGGTTCATATCCTACGAGCTCGTCAATTTTTGAAATGTTTGTCACAAAAAGAAAGTTTCTATAAACCAAGTGTGTGAAGCACGATAAAAATAAGTTCATTGATTATGATACCTGTACATAATCAACATTAATTTGTATACAGGGTTATTTCTAATCAATTAGCATCCTTTTAGAGGTTTATTCTGTACATGTACATCAAAACTAACAACTTTTGTTCTGCAACATTTCTCAAAACTAACAACTTTTGTTCTGCAACATTTCTCAAAATTAAAAAAAAAAGCTGTTCCATACATTTTGTTGCGGGTCACGGGTAGACTCACTATTCTACGGAGTGTCTACCCTTGACCACGGTTGATGCAACTCGGACGAAACGTCGGGATGATGAGTTATTTATTTATCTCGTAATTTCAGTGCGCGATAAGTCCCGTAGTATATAATAATAATGTGTTCAAATCGCGAAAGTTTAAAAACAGCAGTTGAAATAACCCTGTATTGTATGAAAAAAAAAACATTAAAAAGATCAAAATAATTTTTGCCTTTTTTTTAAATTGTTGATTAAGGACAAGGCGACTCCATGATTATCTATGCTCTAGGCAAATTGAGTTGACGCGTGCCGCCGCCGCGCCGTTAGTAGCGCCACGTACGCTAGCCCAGCGTTGCCGCCCGCCGCTCTGGCGTGATCCTGTCAAGTGAGACCGCGTAAAATTTTGTCCGAGTGAAGGGGCGCGGTACTCGATTTTGAAACTATAGTTTATCAATGCGTCACCTTAAATGCATTGTCTCTCCGCTTGTATCAGTTAAAACTTAAAACATCAGAATAATATAAATGGAAAATTAATATAAATAACTAAATTAAAAAATACTGATCAAATGGATGTCAAACATTAAGTTATAATTTAATTATATATGAAATTATACTTGTACTCAATTTTTATTTTATGGGTTTATTTCCACGGGTATTGGTTTCGAATTGCTTTAAAATTCCAAATAAATATCGACTCAACTTATTTATAGTTTTAATTTAAAAATATTTCACCTTTTAAGCGCATTGTTTAAGATCTTATCTTTATGTTTTTTAAATATAAGCATTTTCGCGTGGGTGTAAAATAGCCACATATCATTTACAAAATTACAAATTTATTGAGATTAGTCCGAACTGCAACAGATAAGCTTTAGCAATTTATCGTTTTTGTTAAGCTTAAGTATTTACGTAGTTTTGTATAGAGCGTGTACTTTTTTATACTTTCAGTTCAATCAAACAACGAAACAAAAATAACATCATTTTCAACACACTTGCCCATAAAGTGGCTCTAATTTCACCGCAATTAATCACACAATGACACACGTGTCATGAAACTGTGACTTTTTCATTGCTATTATTCACAAGTGAGGTAAGTCGGAAACATACTATTGGACGCGGCTGACGGACGCGACTGACAGCCGCGACTTAGCAATGTGCACAATCTTATAACATCCGGTGTGCCAGAACGCTCTCGGACGTCCAAACGCTCAAGGTCGTCCGAAGGTGACTTCCGCGAATTATGTCCAATAGTGTGCACGACTCAGTGTACTTTCAGAGTCTAGGTCGCGGCTGTCAGTTGCGTCCGTAAGCCGCGTCCGATAGTATGTTTCGAGCTTTAGTAGTGTGCACGTCTTAAAACATCCGGCGCGCGAGATCGCTCTCGGACGTCCGAACGCTTAAGGTCATCCGAAGGTGACGTCCGCGACTTATGTCCCATAGTGTGCACGGCTCTGTGTACTTTCATAGTCTAGATACCTATCAATCGCTGCTGTTAGTCGCGTCCGTAAGCCGCGTCCGATAGTATGTTTCGAGCTTTATAGACTTTTTTATTTTATTGCTTGAGTTGCTTTGTTCTTAAAAAAAGTTTCATTACAAAAAAGATCATATACAATTGTACAAATAAATTAATGTACCTATAAAACCTTATCATTTGAGTCTATGGCCAATTGCCATTGCGCGCTCATAGGAAAACTGATTAATTTTTCCCGCCATTTCGAAACATATTTCACAACTCGTTTTCACTGTTGAAAATATTTTTTACTATTATTTTATTCACAAGTGTGTTGAAAAACGTCGTATGCTACACATGTGTACTGATGATTACCGTCCTCGGCTCTCTTAAGACCCTCGTCTACGGCTGGGGTCTCAATGGCGCCTCAGTGGTAATCACCAATATTACACTTGTACCATAATGTACTATTAACTTATTCGAGCAAATATCTACAGAGCCACAGTTCCTAAGTGAAAATAGTAAAAAAATGTCCGAGCGCCGTCATACATACCGACTAAGATATTTACCCACATTAAATAATTCACAATTACCCGTTTTCTTGAATCTCGACGTTATGCCACATAATGAAGCGTTTTCAAAAAATAATTGTTTCACATAACTTACTAGATGGCGTAATAGTCGTATAAATTGATATGTCATTGTCAGCTGGAATAGAATGAGAGAGAAAAGCCTATAGTAGAGTCTCCAATGCTTTACTGAGGTATGACGTGGGACTACGTTTGGACTTGACCGCGACTTTATTGGACTATAACGTGACTATTTTGATAAAATATTAACGAAAATTATTCAAACTTAATACTTGACACTGGCAAATGCACAACAATGCGACGCCAATACATAAAAAAGAAGAAGAAAACATCTTGACAATGACAGTACGATTTCCATAGTCAAAGGATCGACGATTTCAAACTATTGTCGCCATCTATTGGATACTTTCATTACTATAATTTTTTTTTTTAGAAAACGTCTCAATCTTGCTAGTCATCGAGCACTTTGGCATCAAGCGGCGTTGTAATCGGTTTGCAATCGCCTTACGACTAACTAAAAAGCCTGCCCACTACGTAGCTTGGGCAGCGTTTTGGCTCGGACACTTTTTTGCACTATTGTGACTTTATTAGATATTTGCACGAAGGTGGTAGAGCCGATATTGGTAGTAAATCCCCTGATATAATGTCAGGTTTAGATGGTTTTAGATGATAATCTATTTCTTCAAGTAGTATAATAAAAGACTTCAGCGCAGGCAATTACCATTTAAAAGCCCAGTTTAAATAAAGACTACGAAGCAGCCTTATACCTGTCTAAAGAAACGAAATCAGCTGAATTTAAACCTGCCCAATTTTAAATTGCTGAGCAAACGGAGAGCAAAGAGAAAATTTCGGCGTTGATGGACCTCAATTACGACGAAGAAAGGACATGTCCACAAAATGTATGGAGGCTGGTATAATAATAATTAAAAATTCTAACCACAACACTCGTTACATTTCGAGAAACTTAATATTTTTCTGAGTCTATTACAATAGTTAAAAATAAAAAGAGCCCTACGATTTTTTTAAAATCATTTTTTTTATTAGGATAAATAAATATATTTGGCTCAATAGGTAGTTTATCTCTAGCAACCCTGATTAAGTAACCGCCAAATTGTTAAATAAAATCATTTTTACCAATCATACACTTTTTAAGTGTTTTTTTGTCACATTGTACCTACTAACTGGTCACACTGGTAGGTTATAATTTTTAATTTCAGCAAATTAAGAGATTTATGTGGAAGAATCAGCTACGAATGGAAGTAAAATAACCAGAGAAGCACTTTATTATAGCTAAACTAGAAAAAATTGAGCTGTATTGTTATTTTTCATACAATTTATTTTTAGCTTTTAAAAAAAAATTGGAGGGGTGAAAAAATCAAAATTAAATATTTTTGGGAAGCCTATAAAACAAACTTTCAAATTATATATATATATGATCTTGGTTCGATTTTTCTTTGAATAATATACCACTTGTGGACGTCACCTTTAGCTAAATTTATTGGGGTTAGAACAGACTGAATACCTAGCTGATTAAACGAATAAAAGTATCTATCTATATGTAAGTTTGTATCTGTGAACCCACAAAGGAGGAGACTCCACTGCACATAATCTTGGAATGCCCAGTTTATGGAAAGCAGCGGTTTAATTTAGAGCAAAAAATTGGAATTAATTTGACACGTGATAAGTTAGATGAAATAGTGAAAGATAGGTACCTTCGAAACAATTTTATCGAATTTTGCACAAATATTTGTAGAAAAGTAATAATTAAGAACAAGTAGGTATAAACTTAGCTGTGCATTGTAATGTGTATTATAACTGTAAACAGCCAAAAACATAGGTATATTTTTAGTGATAAGACAAAAATAATAACTGTAATTAAGACCCCTGATCATGTCAGGGATAATTCACGATATATTAAAAAAAAAAAAGGGCAGTTGGCTAGCCCTTTCTGAGTTTTTAAGCCGCCTGAAGGCCTCTGACATGGTCACATGGCTAAACGGTTACAACCGGGGCCTACTAATTTAAAGTTTTATCCGAGCCGCGGTAGCGCTCAGTTGTAAATGCCACCCACTTAACTTCGATGATCGTTAACGAATACGATATAGAAGACAAAAAAAATCTTACTAATATTTGAAATTACTTTTCACATACTTAATTAAATTACTTTGACATTACTAATTACCAATTGAGTGACATTATTTTAATACTTGACAATATATTTTAAATCTTGACATTATTTTGATACTTGACTTTATTTTAATTATCGTTGACATCTTTTATTTCAGTAATACCTCTATTAAAATTTCGATTTTTTTTTTTAATTTGTGATATTTTCTTTTTCCTGTTAAATTTTAATTTTCATATCATTTAATTATAACGACATTTGTACGCCACAGTAGGCAAAAACATGCGCTCTCAACATCTACATGTATCGAGACCTGTATACGACTTTGTTGTTGTTACCCTGTTACCATGTTTTTACAAATAAATGAACTTGAATCTTGAAAGAAGTATATATTCATATATTGTGCGTACAGTCCCTGCGAAAGTTTTCTCCACTTTTTAAAATAGTTTGTAATGTTTTAAGATATTTCTCGATCAGTTGATCTTTTTGAAAATTGAAAAGACAGATCCAGGAATGAACATTCCGTAGTTAAATTATTGACGATGACGTAGAAAAAAAGGTGGCAAAAGAAAAATAAAACATAATGTGTTTTTCTCAGAAAAGAGACGACCGTCATCTTTTTAGAGTCATAATAAAATTTAACGACTTTCCCTATTGTTAATGGAGGACCCTGTATACTCAGAGCTCGGTTAATAATAGACTTCCGTTAGCTACGTATATATAAAAGTAAGAAGCACTGAAAAGTGGTCTCACTCCAGGATTTATTAGTAAGTTCCAAGTCTGCATGTCGAATTAAGGCTTAACGAGCTATGCTCTACATAGTTAGTTGGCTATGCTCGGAGTCTCTCTGCAAGATCGAATCAGAAATGAGACAATTCAACTAACCCTCTTGACTGCCTCGGTGGCTCAGTGGTTAGTAACCCTAGCTTCTAGATCAAAGAGGCGTGGGTTCGATCCCCACCCAGGGCAAGTATTTATGTGATGAACATAGGTGTTTGCTCTGTGTCTGGGTGTTATTTAGGTGTTATCTATATAAGTATGCATTTAAAAAATATGTATATACATATTTTTTTTTATTCCTTGTAGGTTTGCGTTTGACTACATATTGCCTGCTTATCTAGAATTTTAATTTACTCGGGATTTGAAGACACCCACGTTGTACTTTAGCGGGAAGACAGACCCAGGCAAAGCGTTTCACATTCTGGCTGTTCGTATGAGGAATGAGGATTCGAAACGCTTTGTTCTAACGCGCGGAATGTCCACCATAAAAGGGTGGCGCTTTGGTCGCGTCTGCCTAGCCGTACGATAGAAGAAAGGGGCAGGTGGGACCAGATTGTATATGTAGTATATCAGTCTCTGGCAGCCATATGACAATCTTTGCTTAGTTTGGGGTCAAAGACCGTGTGTAAGATTCCCTGCAAGTTTAGGACGTTTATCCACGAAGTGGACTGTGATGTTATTAAACCCGATTTTATTGCAAATCTATCGGGAGGGCTATTTCTATCAGTGAACATTATATGGCTGCTTATTAGCCGTGCAATGGTGATTTGAGCTATACAATTCGACGCGTATATATGTAGTTTTTAGTCTCGAAAGGAACAACTATCTAAAGTCAAAGTCAAATCATTTATTGCAACATATGAAATTTATATGCGATTCTTAGTTAACATGTTTTGTATGGTGATACATATGACCCTATAAGGGTATGGCAATTTTATTATTTGTATTTGAACGATTTACTATCATGTTTTCTAGGTTATCGTTAAAAAATTCGTCTAATGTGTAATAGCATTTCGATAAAAGGATTATTTTTAGTTGTTTTATGAAACAGTTTTCTCTTTCGATATCTTTTAGATTATTTGGCAATTTATTGAATTATTTTTATAGCCATAGAATTTGGGCTAGAACTGTGCATTGCTAAGTTAGACTTAGGTTCTAAGAGTTTATGTCTATATTGTGATCTTATTTTGTGCGGTTTATCAGTCGCTTTGTTGAAATAGTCAGGGTGCTTTTTTACAAATTTGCATATTTCAAATATATAAATAGATACCAGGCACATAATTTCAAGTTTTATAAAGTATGGTTTATGGAATTTTGGTTTGGTAATATCGGGAGTTTTTATATTTGCGAAAATACGAATACATTTTTTTGTATTATGAATACTTCATGCGTGTTTACACTATTCCCCCATAAAATAATTCTAATGCAAAGTGTGTCTTCTAGATAGACGTCCGTTAATGTCAAACATTATTGATTTTTTGGAAAAATATCTTGGAGAAAGGTATTTTACATACGTATGTCGAGCCCAACACACTGTCTAATTGATTTTTTTTTTTTTGAGTTTCCTACGTTTTAATGCATAACAAAAATATTGCGCGGGCCGCCTGTTACCTACCGTTGCTTGGTGTAGAGTTAGTAACGTAGAGAGTGTATAGTTAGGTTAAAAGCTTAAAAGTTCTACATGAGATCTGATACTTTTTTACAATAAGAGCCATAGTGTCGTCTTGACAACATTTAACGTGAAGATTACAATACCATTTTGATATATTTTGTAAATGGATAATTTATTACGGTTTTTTATTTGCGTCTGTAAAATCAGCCATAAAACGTGTTCAAAATGCCGGTTATAAATAATATACATATTTTTCTTACAAAAATTTCCATATTTTCCTTATAACTCTTATGTATAATTTATTTTCTGAGGTTTTCAAGAACAAACCTTTAAAACAAAGCTAGTGAAGATTTAATCTAATTTTATCTCAATGTGGGGTGATCGATACATTTTAAAAGCTATTTTGACATTTATGTATTAGAATAAATTATTTCATAAGCGATATACATATATTTAAGTATTTGTGGAGAGATCTTTATTTTCTGAAAGACTAGATTAGCACACTGGATTGCTTACATTTTACATTTCGGCCGAGTTGCATCGACCGTGGTCACGGGTAGACTGACCCAGTCTACCCGTGACCACGGCCGAAACGTCGGGTTGATGAGGTATTCATTTATCTCGTTATTTTAGTGCGCGATTGGTCCCGTAGTATATAATAATAATGTGTACAAATGGCGAAAGTTTAAAAACAACATTTGCTTACATTTTGTTTTACGAACGGCAGAACCCTCAGAATAAGGTTACTTTAGTCCTTATTCTGAGGCAGAAACGTTTTGTCATATGCCTACGGAAGGGGCAAAAGAAACATTGCCAAAGTATATGGAAGATATAAATAGGAACTTGTAGCGTACCTGAGTTTTAGCCTTTATTTGTTTTGTAAAATGATTACAAACGAGTTATTTAGAGTCCTGGATGAAGCAAGGGTTTTAAGTCGACCAAGACGACGACAAGTTTTTATTTTATTTTGTATAGGTTTGCGTTTGACTACACACTGCCTGATGTTAAGCAGATAGGCGGTCTAGGGTGTGGTACGCTTACCTTACCGCCTTATTACTCGGGATTCGAAGACACCTACTTTCTACTTTAGCGGTAAGAGAGATTATTACAGGTTTTGTTCAAGTGGTGCATACTCTTCTTTTCATAGCTCCTCCTGAACGCTATCACAACCTCACAAGTGTACTTATTAGGCGTTTCGTTTACCTACAGTATTTAAAAAAGAAAAATATGTTTCCGTCGTATTTTATTAAAAAAAAACAAGGCTAGTATAATATTTTATTAACATTATCTTGAAACTAGTGAAGCCATACAAAAAATCAATCATTTCGCTTATTTTCACGCGATGTACGTAAAAAATATACAAACATACACTCTAATATTTTCACACAATTAAGATTAAACTAAAACATTCGTTTAGCAAAAAAAATATTTTTATCTTAACCCTATAAATAACTATTTAATGTCGAATCGTAAAAAAACTTTCAAACAAGATATTATCGCGAAATGAATTACGTTTCTGATAACAATATATATTTTAAATAGGTTACGAGAAATTTAAATACGTATTAAATATATTTTAAGCGTCGACATAGACTTAAGTTTTTATGTAATAGTTTCTTATTTTTTAGAATTCCGTATAATAATGGACAAGGAACCCATGATCTTCAGTGTGCAGTGCGTCTGTCCAAATGTCACAAAGCATTATAATAAGTTTCAGAAAGTTTCCGAAAGTTTCATCAAAAGCTTTTTGAGTTATGCCAAAAACCTAAGACCTGTGTTAGGTTTTCGTTAGTAAAATATTCATTCGCCAATAAGATTTCTAATAGCTAATAAGATCATAACAGTTGCGTTTCTATACTCTATAAAATTTAGCTTGATCTCTGCGACAGCTGTCAGAAAAATCACGCCTATGAAGTCCTGAATTTCTTAATAGTACAGACAGTATCTGTCAACGTCATACTTTATGGACATGCCGATTAGTGATGGGCGACGAATGATCGTGACCACAGAGTTTTACATAGAGTTGTAATTAAAATATCGATAGTTTATACTGACGATATTTTAAATAAAACTTGATTTATCATTAATTTTATTGTATATTTTATAATTAATAACATAACATTTTTTACATGTGTAATTAAATTAAACCCATTTATATGTTACATTAGCATCGATAATAGTGAAAACGTCGATAAATACTATCGTTACATTATTATGAGTATAAAATTAATATCATAACATTATTTACATGTGTACATACTTGATCTTAAATAATAGTAAGTAAATAAAATCCAATTTCTCACCTTCAACTACTCATTCGATTTCATTACAACATTGTTTGAAAATCGTTTTTATCCACCACTATCCCAACTCTAAAAATGTCAATCTTCTACTGTCGCAGAGATCAAGTTAAATTTTATAGAGTATAGATCGTCATAATAATTCAAGCCCGCAGAATTGCGCCGGATGCAAGCCGCTTTTAACTGGTCTTAGAGATCCATAGGGGAAGCCTATATCTAGCAGTGGACGTCCTATGGCTGAAACGACGAGTAACCAAAAATTAACGGGGAATGTCCTTGGCTGTAAATAAAACTCGTGTGGTACTTATTTGTGATAATTTTATTAAACCACCAACTGTTTTTTTTTTCAAATAAAAAAATACAAGAAAAACAGAACCTAGCGTGAAAATAAAGTTTTCAAAACATTATTTTTAACATGCCGATACACACACCTGGGTATCTATAAGTTAAGAAAATCTTTTTTGGTGCATTTTAACTGAAATTTGTATTAATTTTTTGTCTACCTCGTCACATTAGAAGTTTTATAAAGGAACATTTTTTGATAAAGAAATAAAAACAATTGTATACTTTTGGTAATTTACATGTACTTAGTGACTTTTTATCTGTATGAAATTGCTAGCCTAGATGGAATTTGGCGTACCTATACAAACTCCTTAGATCTTGTCATACAACATTAACGTTAACCCACATTTTGTTGTGATGGTGATATTTTTTGTCAATTTAGTAATATTTTTCATCACATCTATTCGAAATGGACTACTTCGTTCGCCTTTAAGTGCGCCCAAAGTTGGTATTTTCTACAACATACTTTATAGTGCGCCGGAATTATCTTTGCCGCGCACTTTTTGAATTTGGATGTATTTGTGTTGTTAGTGGTCAGCGCCAAGAATATGAATGAAAAGAATGTAAATATAAGTTTTCATCACATCGATTCGAAAAGGACTACTTGGTTCGCCTTTGAGTGCGCCCAAAGGTGGTGTTTTCTATAAGGAACTTTATAAGTTCGCCGGAATTCTCTTTGCCGCGCACTTTTTGAATTTGGAACAAATAAGTGCGACGGAATGTTCTTTGCGGCGCACTTTTTGAATTTGGAACAAATAAGTGCGAAGGAATGATCTTTGAATTTGGAAGTATTTGTAATGTTAGTGTTCAGCGCCAAGAAAATGAATGTAAATATACTCTACGTTTTATTAAATAATAATAAATATGAGGCACCTTTTAATTTCTCATAGAGAAGATGAAAAGTAAAGTGTACCACTCGGGCGCAAAATATATACCTAATAAGTATTTATGGCTCGGGCGACGTACTTTGAATCCCTCGCTACGTTCAGGATTCTACTAAAGAATCGCTACGCTCGGGATTCTACTCTAGAATCCCTCACTTCGTTCTGGATTAAAAAAAACCGCCCTCGCCGTAAAAATATTATTTTGCTCCCATATGATACAATCTGTTATTATTTTTTAATCATACAATTATTATGACCTTTTACGCCTTACAGGCTCTGAAGCCCGTGTGCTCTTTTGTAAAAAATGTAAAAAATTAATCTATTAAATTAATCAATGGGGATACAGTATACCGGGTTATTTCTAATCAATTAGCTTCCTTTTAAGGGTTTATTCGGGTTGGTCGCGGGTGAAAGATATTTTTCTATGGAACACCATTGTTTTTATAGTTTTGACAAAAGTCGCAGAACTAAAGTTGTTAGTTTTGATGTACAGAATAAGCTCCTAAAAGGATGCTAATTAATTAGAAATAACCTTGTATACTAATTTATTAAAATATTTATGTTTGTAACTATTTTGTTTTGATGATCTATTTTACAGCATGAATATTGATACTTATATTTTTTTTAATACCCAGAGTAAAACTAGAAGTGATAAAAATATGCTATTAAAATTAAATGCAGTAGATGTAATAAAAATTCCTATTTTTATAGTTCTAAACGAAATAAAACGATAATTATACATGAAAGATCTTTCCGCAAAGTAGCGTTAAATTATGTTATTAAAATGTCTTAAATTCTGATTTTTTTCTCACAAAAAAACAACTTTTTTTATATAAAACTTGGGCCATTTCAATTTATTTTATGAACCTGAGAAACATTTGTCCGCTAAATAGTTTCTGGTGTTTATTTAGCTCAACGTATAAGCATTGCCATTCAGCGTGGCAATGGTGCGAGCATGCTGGGCACGCTGCCAACTGGCAGTGGGCTTGAGCACTTGGATTATCTTTAGACTTTCAAGGGTCTGTGGATGATCCAATTGCTTTCTATGTATAGTAGTAGTGTAGTATTATCATTATTAAATAAAAAAATTGTTTAAAGTATTTTATACAACCTCCTGTATATTTTTAAATAGGAAAAACAAAAAGACTTTTTTTTATTAAAACTCTAATCGGATTATGTGTTCAAATAATATTGAGTCAAAGTAATAAATTTAATTTAATGGTTTGTGGTTATTATGGTCGTGAGAAATAGGTATCCGATAAGCATGTTATATGTCAAACATGAAAAACACCTATTGAAAAAAGACAGACTAAAAATGAAATTAAAAATGAGTACCTAACCAGTACCTTATGTGTTGAAATTCCAAAAGCCATATGTAAAGTTAGGTATTATTATTTAATTTTTGATGACTCCGTTGGCGTAATGGTTCCCATTCCGGACTGCCAACCAGAGGGTCAAGGGTTCGATTCGCGGCACGGCCAACATCTTTGTGATGTTATTATTATAAACTACGGAACTAATCGCGCACTAAAATTACGAGATAAATAAATACCTCATCGTTTCGGCCGAGTTCCATTGACCGTGGTCACGGGTAGACTCTCGACTACCCGTCGATGTCGATGCAACTCGGCCGATGCAACTCGGATTAGTCCCGTAGTTTATAATAATAATGTGTTCAAATCGCGATAGTTTAAAAACAACATCTTTGTGATGAGCAAATTGTTGACTGTCGGTCTGAGTGTTTGATATGTATCGATATAAAGTATTTATGTTTGTATATGTAGTGCATCAGTTGTGTTAGCACCCATAACACAAACTATAAATAGCTTAGCATGAGGCTAACCAGCCGTGTGTGAAATAGTCGTTGCAGATTTAAAATCTCCTGTGCGCAAAATGTACCATTTTGAGAAAAACAAAAAAACTGATCAACAGTTCTTAGTGGGCTGTCACATAAGGCAATTTATAAATGCACCGTGTGTCAGATATTCATATAGGAGTTTTTGCAAACTATAGCTCCTAAAATAATCTTGCAAAAAATTGGAATAGGTATCTTATTTATAAGAAAAATGTCAAATGGATGTTGTAAATTTGCAACAGCGAAATGTGTCCTAATATTTATAAAAAAATAATTTGATACATAACTGTCATCATCATTTAATTTTAAACCACACTTAGATATCGAGCAAAAAAATCACGTTTCTTGTAAAATAAATAATTGTAAAATTTATGTAAAATGTAATTAAAGTAAAATTAATATTTAGAGGGGACTCCCCTCTAAAAATTAATTTTACTTTAATTTACCTATTAATAAAATAAACCTTAATTAACTACAATAAGATACAATACTACTTTATATGCTAAAACTACCTACACTAATACTACATAGAAAGCAATTGGATCATCCACAGATCCTTGTAGGTCTAAGGACGATCCAAATGCTCAAGCCCACTGCCAGTTGGCAGCGTGCCCAGCATGCTGGCAGCATTGCCACGCTGAATGGCAATGCTTATACGTTGAGCCAAATAAACATCAGCATTTTGGTCACGCGTCGCGTCCACCAGACGCTCAGAAAGACTTTTGAAAACAAGATGAGCTCCCGGCCCCCACGGACCCAAAGTGTCAACTCCAAATAGCTCAAATATGTAACCACTACCGAGGTAACCACTATGCTAAATATTTGCGCCGCTGGTGCTGCTCCGCCGAATTGGCCGCCGCTCCAGTCTCAGAAAGATGTGACGGTTAATAAATTATTTAACTATTTATTTTTGAAATAAATATATCACCAAATATTCTGTATATATTTGAAGCGTTTATCACTGTTATTAATATCGAGCAAAAAACGGCTGAAAATTCAGGTTTGTTGTATGGGAGCCGGACTCCCCTAAATATTGATTTTATTTTATTTTTAGTGTTGTTATAACAGCAATTTCGACGTTCTAGCTATCACGGCTCATGAGATACACCAGGCTGTATCTCATGAACACAGACAGACAGACAGCGGAGTCTTAGTAATAGGGCCCTGGACTCCACCGAAGCGGAGATGTGTGCGGTGTGCTGTGCGAGAAGAAACGTTTTTCAGCTCGGGGGACTCCACCAAAGCGGAGATGTGTGCAGTGTGCTGTGCGAGAAGAGATGTTTTTCAGCTCGAGTGCGAGGCGTTGAGTGCTTATTACGCATTCTGACACGCTCGCTGACATAGCTCACTGCACGCCGCTCACATCTCTCGTCTCCACTGCGCTTCGGTGGAGTCCCGCCCATAGGGTCCCGTTTTTATCCTTTGGGTACGGAACCTTAAAAAGAGCTTGTACCAACTTAAAAATGCTAGTGTAAAGAGAAGCGCTCGATGAAAAAAATATATTCATAAATACATCTGAATCCAACAAAAATGCAAGTTAAACGTTTTAGAAAATTTCTTGTAAGTTGTGGTTATATCCCAGCTGATTTATGTTACTATAAATATTTATTACAAATGTCTGGTAAAGAGTGCTGCTGCAAAAATGCTGGCTGCATTTTCCTAGTATTAAATTAGTTAAAAGTATTAGGATTAGTCAATTATACAAATAAATATGTTTCGTAAACTGAAAAATTATTCGAAATTGGCTAATCAAGTTCAGAGCTTGTAAATATTTTGCTAAGAATAAAGAGGGGATGTCTTATCCTTTTCTTAAAAAAACATGACATTGGATGACACTTCCGGGTAGTGACGTCATAGTCTGCTATAGCGATCTCTCTGTCTGGCAAGAAAATAAATATGCTTGTAATTTCTTTCTTTATTTTTAAGATGATTTAATTTTTGTTTCCGATAATCGTTTTTTTTTATATTTAGCTGTTACCAGAGGACGTCAAAAAATAATGACTAGAAGCCTTTTGTACTTACTGCCAAAATACCGACTAACAAAAGTTGTTTTTAAACTTTCGCGATTTAAACACATTATTATTATTTACTACGGGACTATTACCCGTGACCACGGTCGATGCAACTCGGCCGAAACGTCGGGATGAGGAGGTATTTATTTATCTCGTAATTTTAGTGCGCGATTAGTCCCGTAGTATATAATTATAAAATACCGACTAGCATATTGAAAATTGAATTGCAATATTATTAATTAAATTCCTTACCAAATCAAATATTATTTGATATTTTTAATGAGTATTAATTAAGTCAAAATTTATCACATAATATTCAATCGTCACCCACACAAATGATTATGTATCATGTGTAGAGATCTTTTTGAAAACACAAAAAAAACAAGAAGCAAATTAATTAATTTTTGAAACTTGATATCCACTTCGGAATCTTGATAATGCACCTCTATCGTCAAGTTACAATTTATTTCACATTAGACACCCAATATATTTTATACTACTAACATTAGGACGTTATAAAAAATGATTTTAACTACTACAATTAATCGGCTAAGTACGAGTAGGACTCGCGCTCGCAGGGTTCCGTACTGTATGGGAGCCCTCCTTAAATATTTATTTTATTTCAATTTAATTATTTATTATTGAATTTTATCTATAACTAAACATTCTGTGAATATTTCAAGCATCTAACTGTTACCATTATTATTATGGAGTGAAAAACGGTTAAAAATTCAGGTTTATTGTAACGAAGCCCCCCTTAAATATAAATGTTTTTCTGTTTTTAGTATTTGTTATTGTAGCGGCAACAGAAATGCCATCATCTATGAGAAAATTACTTTTCTAGCTATAACGGTTTATGAGATACAGCCTGGAGACAGACAAACAGACAGACGGACAGCGGAGTTTTAGCCCCGAATTCACCAACGCTTGTTTAAGTTAAACGTGTATTTAACCTACGGTTTTTACTTGCTGGACAGCAAAATTTCGTTAAGATTTAAAACGGTTGATAAATTAAACATCTGTTGGTGAACTAGGGTCTAAAACCCAAGTTTAACCGTTGTTCGAATACAGTAATCGCACGTTTAACTTAATCAAGAGTTGGTGAACTCGGGTCTTAGTAATAGAGTCTCGTTTTCGCCCTTTGGGTACGGAACCCTAAATAACTAAAATTTATCGAATTTCAGCACTTTATAGTCAAATTTATGAATCGACAGGATCATAAGGATTAAAAACAAACGACATTTGATTGACCTTTTAAGACGGAGATGGTTTGAAATTGTGATAAAAATCAAATAAATTAACCATTTAAGATATAAATTTGCTGTTAATACATTTGATGCTCCAATTAACATAGATTTTAAGGTACTCAAGATCCACTAAAACTTAATATTTATACTCTTAAATTGCAATAAAAAACGAATTTAACTATCTATTTATTGTTATGGGAATAATATTCAGAGTAGATACAGAGTGTCTCATTTATGCAACATTAATAGATGGCATTTTTCCTATTCTGAAATATATTTAGGATTATTAATTTTATTAAGAGTAGGTATAACGCACTTATGCACTATCATAAAATAAATAGTCTTAGTTATAATGATACATAGTATAATATATTTGATGCTCCAATTAACATAGATTTTAAGTTACTCAAGATCCTCTAAAACCTAATATTTATACTCTTAAATTGCAATAAAATCTAATTTAGCTATCTATTTATTATTATGGGCATAATATTCAGAGTAGATACAGAGTGTCTCATATATGCAACATTATTAGATGGCATTTTTACTATTCTGAACTATTTTGAGGAAAGTATTTTTTAGGAAAGTTAGTTTGTATAAGTGCGCCGTACTCGTAACGGCGCACTTATACACTATCCAAAAACATATGCTAGTCTCAGTTATAATGATATATTGGTTAAAATAATCTCTACTAATTGTATATTTTTTGTTATTTAATTTGACTTAGTACATGTCAATGTGTAAAGAAATCCATAAACTTAGAATAAAACTTAAAAAATAATAAATCAATTATAAAAACTTGCTGAAAGAACCACTGTTGTACCAGCTTTAAGTAATTGACTTTTCTGGCCGCAACTATTTCACTTTCATATTTGCAAATGTGAGTTCTTACAGGTTCAGACATTTTCAAAACCCATACTTTGCATTTATCATTCACGTGTAAAGTATTAAAGCAAAAAATATTTTTTATCCTTATAAATTTTCATCGTAAAAAAAAGAAATCGAAGAAAACTTTCTTTAACTTATATCGTAAAAGAATAAATTAATCGAAAAAAAACTTTTTGTTACCTTGTTAAATTCAATAAAATTTGTAATGTAATTTTGTATGAAATATATAATTTTTGAATATTTAGACACACCCTAGATCACCCTTGATCTGAAATCAAATACACTGCATAATTGCGTATACGCGTAATCAAGTTAAGCCAAGATAAGCCGTGGTGGTCTAGAGGTAATGACACCCGCCTTACAATCGTGAGGTCGTGGGTTCCGTACCAATGAGTTCTTTGGGATTTATGTACGGAATTTCACACCACTGGCTTTTCGGTGAAGGAAAACATCGTGAGGCAACCTGCATACGTCCGTAGAAGAAATTCGATGGCGTTTGTGAATCCACCAACCCGCATTGGGCCAGCGTGGTGGATACGGCCCAATCAACCTTCATGGTTAGGCCTACGTCCTGCAGTGGACTATTAAAAGAGGCTGGTACAGTAATCAAGTTTCCTGGCGACTCCGATGTGAGTTACAAGTAGTAGTGGATAGCCCGATCCTCGAGCAGCTGTAAAATATCAGTTCTCAGTTAGTGTTAGTTCTCCGAAGGTTATTTTACTTCTCAGGCTACGGACCTGGTTCCTGAAAAAGAAGTCTCCCAAAGGGAATCCCGCGCGCGGTATTTTGTAACCAGGTCCATAGCCTGATAGGTAGAGTAACCTTCGGAGAACTAACTAACAGTTATAATTATATAAGGATTGAGTTATTCGCAGCTAGTAGCTAACATCATAGCCGCCAAGAAGTTTCATTTGACCCATGGATACTAACAATCACTACAACAGTCTGGAAGAGTCCCTGGAAGTCTGCCAAAAACTCTAGCTGTCAATAGAAGAATAGCACAGCTTTGGCATACAATATACATGGATCATGGATAATTATTACCTGTACTGTATACTGTACTGTACTGTACTGTACTGTATCAGCCTTTTAATAGTCCACTGCAGGACGAAGGCCTACCCATAATGGGTGATTGGGCCATATCCACCACGCTGGCCCAGTGCGAGTTGGTGGATTCACATACGCCATCGAATTTCTTTTACGGACATATGCAGGTTGCCTCACGATGTTTTCCTTCACCGAAAAGCCAGTGGTGTAAAATTCCGTACATAAATTCCAAAGAACTCATTGGTCCGGGACCGGGATTTGAACCCACGACCTCACGATTGTAAGGCGGGTGTCACTACCTCTAGGCCACCACGGCTATTTATATAATTATAATTATTATAATTATTACCTAAACAGGGTTATTTCTGATCAATTAGCATCCTTCTAGGGGCTTATTCTTTACATCAAAACTAACTACTTCTGTTCTACGACTTTCGTCAAAACTCAAAAAAAAAGTATGTTGCTCCGTAAAAAAATATAGTTCACCCGCGACAAAATGTATGGAACAGCAGATTTTTTTTTTTAGTTTTAACGAAAGTCGTAGAGCAAAAGTTGTTAGTTTTGATGTACAGAATAAGCCACTGGAAGATGCTAATTGATTATAAATAACCCAAATTAATTTAATTATCTAAAACTATTACTACAAAACAAACTACTGGATCATCCACAGACCCTTGTAGGTCTAGAGATAATCGAAATGCTCAAGCCCACTGCCAGTTGGCAGTGTAAATAAAGCAATGCAAAAACCCCAAGTTTCGACAAGATTTTTCTAATACTAAAAGCCGAGACGCTAAGCTTTGTTAAAAAAAAAACATTAGCATTTATTACTTCAAAAAAATTTACGGTGCGCAAAAAGGTAATAAAATTCAACAATTTTAAATAAAATCCATTAAGAGGCCGATTTAATGCTATCGTGTTTCTCAAAATTTCCACATTTTTATAGATAAAAATTCAATGAGAAAAAAAACTATCGTCTCTATAATAGTTTAAAAAAACAACGCCAATGTTTTAAACATTCAAATATCAATATCTTTTTATTATTAAATAAATTAGGATGGAGGACCATTAAGAAGATATCAAAATATACTGTTTCTTTTTTTTTTTAATAATTTATTATTACCGTTTCAAGGAATTTGTGTCACTGTTGGCTTAGTAATTATTTTTTGACCAAACCGACTTCTATCGTGTACAGAAGCCGAATGGTTCGCTTGAATTATTGATGTATACAATTTTTTAACTATTGTTGATTTTTCAAAATTGGCTTAGCTAATTTGGTTTAAAATTTAAATAGGATCTCGGGAGTATACCCTTTCTAACTAAAAATATTTTTCAATTCGATTCATAATCGATGAAAACATATTTGATGATACACAAAAGAAAATATACATATAGACAAACATATAACCTCTTCCATTTTGGAAGTCGGTTAAAAAGGAGTTTTGGTAGAGTATTAAAACAAAGCTTTTTTATTTAGCTCAGGTCAATCTCGATTAAAAATTGTACTTTCGCGATTTGAACACATTATTATTATGTACTACGAGACTAATCGCGCACTAAAACTACGAGATAATTAAATACCTCATCATCCCGACGTTTCGACCCAGTTGCATCGATCGTAGTCACGGGTTTTATTTATCTCGTAATTTGAGAGCGCGATTAGTCTCGTAGTACATAATTATAATAAACATCAGGGGACATCTTACACACGGTTTCTGACCCCAAACTAGCAATATAACTGACCAAACAGTAGCAATACTTATGACTATATATACTACATATTTTTAAATATATACTTATATAGACAGTACCTAAATAACACCAAGACAGAGAGCAAACACCTATGTTCATCACATAAATGCTTGCCCTGGGTGGGGATCGAACCCACGCCTCTTTGATCCAGAAGTCAGGGTCACTAACCACTTAGCCACCGAGGGAGCAATAAAAATGTATATTACCTTTTGTAGCATCTATCTGTTCTAGAACCATTTGACATCCATTGCTGGACGTAGGCCTCCCCTATGGATCTCCAATAAAACCGGTTGGAAGCAAATTGCATCCAGTGCGATCCTGCGGTCTTGATGAGGTCATCTGCGCCCCACGGCAAAGACGGCAGATTACTCTCCGACTCTGTCGATTTTTGAATTAACAATTAATTAATTCGATTTTTATTATGAATAAATAAATATTTGGGGACATCTTACACACGGCCTCTGACCCCAAACTAAGCAAAGTTTGTGATATGGCTGCCAGAGACTGATAAATTACTTATAAGTACATACTTATATATCAACATTGTACATTTCGGGCGTCAACCACGTTGTGCGGGCCCAACGCCATTAACGATAATAAATTATATGTATAACAAATAAATAAATAAAATAAATATTTTTTGAATTAACAATTAATTAATTCGATTTTTATTATGAATAAATAAATATTTGGGGACATCTTACACACGGCCTCTGACCCCAAACTAAGCAAAGTTTGTGATATGGCTGCCAGAGACTGATAAATTACTTATAAGTACATACTTATATATCAACATTGTACATTTCGGGCGTCAACCACGTTGTGCGGGCCCAACGCCATTAACGATAATAAATTATATGTATAACAAATAAATAAATAAAATAAATATTTTGGGACATCTTACACACGGCCTCTGACCCCAAACTAAGCAAAGCTTGTGATATGGCTGCCAGAGACTGATATACTACATAATACTTATTTTTAAATACATACTTATATAGATAGTAACTAAATATAATTTTTTCATGTGTTTGTATTGTATTTGGTTAAGCTAATAAAGAATTATCTATCTATCTATCTATCTAAATAAAACCCAGACACAGAGCAAACACTTATGTTCATCACATAAATACTTGCCCTGGGTGGGGATCGCACCCCCGCCTCTTTGACCCAATAGTTAGGGTCACTAACCACTGAGCTACCGAGGCAGTAAATTATATCATTATTATAGTCTTTATATCTAATACAGCTGTGTTGAATTTTTTATCAATTACTTGCTGTTTTTAACCGACTTCCAAAAAGGAGGAGGTTCTATGTTCGTCTGTATGTATTTTTTTGTGTATGTTCATTGATAATTTCGCACGTTGTTTTCGAAACGTTGTGCACCTATCGAAAAAAGATTTTTTGGTTCGAAAGGATATACTTCCGAGGTGGTCGCATTTAAATTTTGCTGAAATCGGCTGAGCCGTTTTTAAAAACCAACAATAATGGAAAATTATTATAATATACTACGGGACTAATCCCGCACTAAATTACGAGATAAATAAATACCTCCTCATCCCAATGGGATTATTTATTTGGACTGCCTCGGTGGCTCAGTGGTTAGTGACCCTAACTTCTGTATCAAAGAGGCGTGGGTTCGATCCCCACCAGGGCAAATATTTGTGATGAACATAAATGTTTGCTCTGTGTCTGGGTGTTATTTAGTTACTATCTATATAAGTATGTATTTAAAAATAAGTATATGTAGTATATCAGTCTCTGGCAGCCATATCACAAGCTTTGCTTAGTTTGGGGTCAGAGGCCGTGTGTAAGATGTCCCAAAATATTTATTTAGTTATCTCGTAATTTTAGTGCGCGATTAGTCCCGTAGTATATTATAATAATGTGTTCAAATCGCGATAGTTTAAAAACAATAATAATGGAAAAATTGTCTAGATCAATTCGAGCGAACTATTCCAATGGCGTACACAATGGAAGTCGGTTTGGCTATTTTTTGCGAAAAATAACAATATAGATCTCTTTTCCTTTTATTCGAAGTTCATCATATTAAAATAATAACGTGGGCGTGTTACAGACCCGCGTTATGATAGAATATGATGCCCTAAGGGCTCTAACTTTCGCCTGATTGCCCGCTGAAAAAAGCGATAACAAGATCGAGTTAGAGCAGGAGCGAGAACCGGTCAGCTATGTTAGTGCGAATGGGACTGCATTTCATGTGATTAGAAAAGTCATTAAATAATCGTATGCTAATCCTATACCATGCAGCTAACAGAGAGCTCGTATAGTCTCTAGCCGCCTTACCACAAAATATTTAACCACGACTTAAACACTGTTTAATTCGTACTAATAAACATTGTCTAAAGCGTGCGTAAAATTTTTGGGGTAAGACAGTAAATGTACAAAAATTACGCCGAATACGAGTAAATATACGTACAATGTGTTTGTCTACCGGTGTCGGAGCCTTAAGCGGTGACAAATATGGCAAATTTCGAATAACTTTAACTGTGGGATCAACTCTGAAAACGCAAAAAAAAACAGCTACTCCATACTTTTTGTCGAAAGTCTTATAAAAAATCGTATGGAACAGCAGTTTTTTTTACGTTTTCAGAGTTGGTCTCATAGTAAGAGTTGTTCAAAATTTTCCATAGATGTCACCACTTTTGCCCTGATGCCGGGGCACTAGAATACGGCATCGGTATCTCCTGCCTGTAGTAAGAACCTACTAAAAGGGGACCCCTGGGCTCGTGGCCTGGCCAGAGCCCCAACTCTGACCATCAAGCGGGCCCGAGAAGGACGGCAGCGTGTGTGGCAACGCTGTCGTACAGGACCGTACAAGCCTGGTCTACCCAGGCGAGCAGACACACAAAGTGCCGGGAGCACCGGTGCGTTCCTTTTGGAGATCCCGGAGCTCCCAAGAAGGCACATAGGCTATGGCCACCGAGGGGGTTTTAGTGGGTACAATCCCACATAACCCGACTGCACCCCAAAGTGGTCGGGCATCTTAGGAAGATTTGCCCCTCGTAAAAAAAAAAAAACTGTCACCACTTAAGGCTCCGACACCGGTAAACAAACATATTGTATATGAAGGTCACGTACCGGCAAGCGCAGCGGAGGACGTCTAGCCACAAGACAGACGACTTCATCATGACAGCAGATCGCGTCGCGCTGGATAGGTACATGCTGCAACCGACCGGTTATCTATGGGGGAGGCCTACGTCCAGAAGTTGATGTTATATGGCAGAAGCGACAATGTTAATGAGTAAACTGCATTTAGGCAATATTGTATAGATAAATAAATACCTCATCATCCCGACGTTTCGGCCGAGTTGCATCAACCGTGGTCAGTCTACCCGTGACCACGGTCGATGCAACTCGGCCGAAACGTCGGGATGATGAGGTATTTATTTATCTCGTAATTTTAGTGCGCGATTAGTCCCGTAGTATATAATAATAATTTGTTCAAATCGCGAAAGTTTATAAACAACAATATTGTATAGGCCTATTAAAACTTTTTAGGAGAAAAATTATTACTGTACTGTACAGTAAGAAAACTGCTTACAAATTGTGTGCACTGTGAAAGAATGCAGTTGACGGGTGACCGCGGCAGGACCGTACGATAATAAGTTTTATTTTTAAAGTTACGGAGAAAGCAGAACGTTTACGTAATAACAAGGTAATAGGGTTGTCAGATACAGTACCCACTTGAAAACTATTTATATATAGATCGACATTTTAATAGTCAGACTTTTATCTCCGTGAAGACTCGGTCAACATTGTACATTTAGGGCGGTAAACGCACAACGTGGTTAGTGGAACCACGTTGTGCGGGCCCAACGCCGTTATCGATAATACATTATGTATAACTAGTTTTTACCCGCGGCTTCGCCCGCATGATATTTTGATTTTTGTGCTATCTCATGGAAACCCTTTATTTATCTGGGATAAAAAGTAGACTATGTCACGTTCCGTCTTTCAAACCCGAGGAGGGCCTCGGGTTTAAGGTAGGGACCTTACCACCCTAATAAAGGAAGTGGAAAATCCAAAAAATAAAACAAAAAACGATTTGACGGTTGTTCGATTCGACAGTTGATTTTTTTTTGTCATTTCTTGAAGCGCTCTCTTGAATAGCTTCTCAGAGTTCTCAGATCTTACTTAACACTTATCGTTATATTATGAAAAATTTACGCAATAACATTATAATTCATAGCCCATGTGTTATTCTGATATATAAGCTATATTATTGCAAAGTTTATTCTCAATCCGTTCAGTAATTTTTGCGTGAAAGAGTAACAAACATCCATCCATCCATCCTCACAAACTAACAAACTTTCGCGTTTATAATATTAGTACGATAAATAAATAAAATAAATATTTTGAGACTTGCACACGGCCTCTGACCCCAAACTAAGCAAAGCTTGTGATATGGCTGCCAGAGACTGATATACTACATAATATTTATTTTTAAATACATACTTAGATAGATAGTAACTAAATAACACCCAGACACAGAGCAAACACTTATGTTCATCACATAAATATTTGCCCTGGGTGGGGATCGAACCCAGGCCTATTTGATCCAGAAGTTAGGGTCACTAACCACTGAGCCACCGAGGCAGTCAATGTAATAAATGTGAATGAGCGTCATCACAGGTGCAGAGGTATACACCATTGTTTAGTGATGAGTAATTTGTTTTTCATTATTACCTTTCCCTATTTCCTGCTGAATATAATGGAAATAAATATTTAAACATGCGAATGCTGTCTCTACCTTTTAATCTTATAAATATTCACAATCATATTATTTGAATATCATTTACTCAAATATTGAGAATCTAATTATAACCATCATTACCGCTCATCGATAGCAATAATGCACAGCACTTCATCGGTCTATGAAAACAATTAATGGGATAGAGAACGATATAGTGGGTCATCCCTCTGCGTTCCTCCCACATTTTACAACCCAATCTACAGCGAGATAAATATGTACTTATAGTTTTGTTTTTTGCGTTCCGCTTACCACCAGACGAGAATAATGCTTATTTCATCGTTAATTGCATTAAGTAGCACCGAGTATTTACTTGTAAAAATGTATTTTAAAAAAATATAAGAGCGCGTTCAGTATTTTTCACTTCAACTGGCATTTATAAAAAAATATTATTTGAAAAATAATAATTATTTTTCGCAAGAAATCGCAACACCGACTTCCACCGTGTACAGAGTTTGTTAATTTATCAAAAATGGCTCAGCCGATTTCGACAAAATTTTAGTGAAACCTCGGAAGTATATTCTATTTAATTAAAAAATATTTTTCTTTTGTCTTGGTTGACAATTGACGAAAACATCGATGAACATACACAAAAAAAACCATACAGACAAACATAGTACCTCCTTCTTATTGGAAGTCGGTAAAAAATGAATTAATTGAAAACCCTACATCATGATTAAGGGCGCAAAAATGCCCTACCACTTGGACGCCACCGTCTCAAACCCATTTATGCATCAAACGTCACGGTCCCGCGTCAAATTTTTCGCGCGCGGTTGCGTATTATCTGTCCCGCTAAAAACGTCTATCAAAGGAACAATAGACAAGCTACGTTCTAATAAAAAATACCGTGGCATACCCTAGTTTATTGACAAAAGTGTTTTTTATAAGTCTATGATTCAAGTCTTACCTTAATACTTTAAAAAAATGGTAAACAGCCACACGGAGCCGCCAATGGCCGGATCAGCCATCCCCGAATTTAGAGCACAATATTTCGAAAACAACACAACTAACACTGTAAATCACATACACCAGTCGATAGAAAACGTTTTTAACAACGTTTTAATATAAAACACTATACGATTTAGTTAAAATTAATAACATATTTTAGCACAAAATCGCTGCACATAATGCCGCTGGAACCGAGCCGGCGCAACTGGCGCAATTATAAAATGGCTGCCGACCACTCGAAAAGGGGAATGAACTGTTTGAGCACTCTGAGGCCATCTACGGTTCATCCCAAATATTAAATACTAGCGTTACTACAAAAAGGAACTCTAACATTACGGTTTAAAGCTGATTTTTGAAAAATCGCACCGCGGGTCCTATTTGTCCCGGTAACGGCTTAGTAAAGATTAGTCATGGGATATACCTTATCCTGTTAACGTTACGTGGAAACTAATTCTTCTGTAGTGCTACGCTTGATACATAGATATCATTTATTGTCAGTAAAGAGAATTACATTCATTAGTATCATTACATAGTCGCTTCCCGCTATCTGTTCCCATGTATGCCCATCTTTAAAACTTTGCAACGGATTTTGATGCGGTTTTTTTAATAGATAGAGTGATTCAAGGGGAAGAGTTATATGTATTATTACACCTGTGCGAAGCCGGGCCGGGTCGCTAGTACAATATATAATACTACGAGCAACGCCCTACGATTCGTCAAAAATAACAATTAAGTATTTACTTTCAGAATTATTACAGTGAATTATTTAAAAATTAGGTACATAACATTAAAAATCCAATTGGTATTAATACAAGATGTCAGATAATATTTACTGTAATGAAATGAAATAGCATCGTCAAAAAATAACAATTTAATATAACACATAGCAGTTACATGTCAAAAATAGCACAATGATATAATAATGATGATCACAACGAAATGAGAAAAAGCCATTTTTCAAATCAAATATTACTTCAATTAATTTCAAGGAATGTCAGCGCAAATAAATAAACGTCAAAATTTCGTATTTATAAAATACATCAGATGTGATTGATAGAGCTTGGTTTCTCAGACAAATATATTATATTAATTGCTCATAAATATTTATATTAAACCTTGAGCACCTCTTGTGCTCCTATGGAATTACAATGGGAGCGAAGTTTTCAATTATCAAAATTGTTATTCAAGACATTGTAGCAATTTGCAAGTAATTATTGCGTACAAAAACTTGGTGAGCAATGAAAATCATGACGAATTGGGACATTGAAATTTTAAACATTATTTATTTAAATATATTCATTAATTACCTGATGTTTTTTTCTTTATTTAATTTATTCCTGCTAAAATCAATTTCGTTTTCACCATGGGACGTCCGCTGCTGTAAATATGCTGCTCTAAAAAGATCAGTTTGAAGTGGCTTGTATCCAGCGCGATTCTGCAGTCTTGATTAGGTCATCCGTTTACGTTGTAGGTCGATGTTCTACGCTACGTTTGCATGTTATGTTGTACTCCACTCGAGAACAGTAAGTTTTACAAAAAAGTTCACTTAAACAAAAGATGCAAAATGTTATTTTCTACCTTAACTTTTGCCCTAAAGTGCATAGTTTCCGAGATATTGGCTAAAACGTTTATTCAAGATGGCTCTTGAAGCTCCAGCTAAATCTGTCAGCATTTTGTGATTTTATGCTTAGTAAGTGATCCTAAACCTTATTAAAAGAAAAATTGGATCGGAAATTTAGTGCAAAGTAAATTTCTTTTCATCACATTTATACGAAAATTACTATTTGGTTCGCCTTTAAGTGCGCCCAAAGGTGGTGTTTTCTATAAGGAACTTTATAAGTGGGCCGGAATTATTTTTGCCGCGCACTTTTTGAATTTGGAACAAATAAGTGCGCCGGAATTATCTTTGCTGCTCACTTTTTGAATTTGGAAGTATTTGTAATATTAGTGTTCAGCGCCAAGAAAATGAATGAAATGAATGTAATAATACGTTTTCATTTGTTTTATTATTAGATACCACTTAATTGCAATTTAGTTATTACTCTAAAAATTTTATTAAATAATAATATTACAATAAAATATGAGGCGCCTTTTATTTTCTCATAGAGGTGATGAAAAGTAGAGTGTACCGCTCAAAATATATTTTTGGCTCGGGCGACGTACTTTGAATCCCTCGCTGCGTTCAGGATTTTACTAAAGAATTCCTCACATCGCTCTGGATTCAAAAAAGCGCCCTCGCCGTAAAAATATTATTTTGCTCCCTTATGATACAATCTACTATTTTTTCCCAGGGTATTTTATTTTTCCGATATAAAAAGTAGCCTATAACACTTTCCAACCCTGAACTATATCCGTATATCCATGACAAATCTAATCTATTGGATGCGTGAAAGAATAACAAACAAACCAATAAACACACTTTTAGATATATAATATTAGGTAATAAAGATTCGTGCCAACCATAACATGGTACCTCGAAAGGATGTAATGTAGAGTCGTACAATCTTAAAATAAACCTCATAAAGGCGCCATGTAATATTTTTGCGACTTTGTACATTTCCTCTTAATATCGAGACCTTGAATATGTAAAAAATAACTCGTAGAGAATTTCCCCAAAATGTTGAAGCTTAGTAAAAACAATTAGGTATAAACTATTTCCTTGTAACAAAAATATGTATGGAAATATTTTATATTTGTTTTAGTAAGCATTTTCCTACTTCTTTGAAATAATATGTGTAAACAAAACCCTCGCTTTGATCAGCAAATGATTAAAAATTCGAAAAATTGGTTTTCAGCAATGTACCAGCCAATGGTTAAATTGTTTATATAAGTAGAACATTTTTGTGATAACAATTGTTGGTTTTTGTTTACAGTGTAAGGAATTTCTGGGCATAGATTTGTTTTTTTTTATGCTAGAAATGATAATAATAAAAAGTTTATATTCTTACCAATTGCTACTATGGAACCAACCCAGAAAAAAATCTGTTCGATGCATTTTGTCGACAATTTTTCGTCTATGGTTCTGATTTTTTTACAATAATGTTGTAAAATATTTTTGCTAGATTTACATCCCGTAAAAGTAGTTATATTACCAGACAGTACTAAAATGGATGAAATTATTAAAAGATGAATATTCGAGCACTTAAATGTAATTAAAAGTAGCTAATTTGCTTCGTGTTTGGAAGCGATATTACGTTAAATACCTACATAATAATAAATTATGAGGATTTTTGTTGATGATAAAAGCGCATAGAATTTATACGATTATAAAAACGTCTATGTAATTTACAACATTCTTTTTGTAACGATATCTGAAAACATAAAAAATACTAGGTATTTTTTACTCGCCGTAAGAATTCTTAAGGAAAATCACGCCATATTCTTTTCAACCCCGTATAAACAAATTTGATTCCCACGACGGACAATAAACACGACATTTTCCTCAATTTCATTGACGTATACGTGTCTTTAAAGAAATCCAATTTTTCATTCATTCATTAGCTATATGACGTTACGGATCTCTAGGTTTCACTGCTGTACCTATGTACATCCAGATCCGTAAGGAATTAGAAACATAGAAAGAAAGAAAATTTTACTAACCAGAACGATTCAAAAAGGGTCATGTCCTGACGTCAGTCCACCTTGTGGGTAGACGTCCTACGCTGCGCTTGCCGGTACGTACAACCTCCACTCGAGAACTTTTCAACCCTATCTCAGGTCATCAGTCCTCCGTCCCTTGCTCTTGCCAATCAACTGCGCTATGTCGGTTACTTTGATTCCTAAAATAATCGCGAGGTGAAAAATTTAGTGGCATCTGTTTAAAAACATGGAAATATACGGCAACATTTTGTACCTTTTGCGTTATTTTTGGCTGTTATTAACGGACTAAGAACCGGTCTTAAAGGTTATAATAACTATATAAGAAAAAAGAGCGCCGTCTGATATGCGTTTGCCGAATCCTACCGCCGACAGCCAGTCTGCTCTAGACCGCGCAAGGGGGCGTACGCGTTTGTGTCGATTTTTCGCGGGAAAAACGCCAACGGTGCACGAATTACAAAACTTACGTGATTCTAAATTCAAAAGTTTAAATCATCAGTGCAGTGTCGTGACAGTGCTATCTGGATGTTCGAGCTGCCTGGAAAAGTGGAGAAAAATTCCTTTTTAAATATAGATCGCGAAGATCGTTGGTTTGATATTACCTTTCAGCTGTTTAAATGTTACTTACACTTGGGCTTGTTACGTGAATTATGTAAATTACTTTACGTTGAAAAGAATTAAGTTAGTAATGTCTGCAAACGATTCGTCGAACGACGTGTTGGTACGTTTGGGACCAATGTTGATAGGTATATTTATACGTTTGATTCAAGACTAAGGTCGCTGAGGCTTGAACAAAATAATACCTGATTATTTAAATTATTAATTTAACTCTGCATAATCTTCGTACACAAATTGGCTACCTATTTTAAGATGTTCTGGTGACCTTGCGCATTTTTAAATAAGTTTAAGTTCTTCAATTCATTTATGTCTACAGACATTATCATTTTACCTACTCGTGCCACACCATTGTTTTAAATGTGCATAATTTAAATTTGTTTTCAAGCATATCGAATAGGAGTTTTCTTTTCAGTCGGATTTTTGAATGAATACTTTTGTAACTGGTTACAAACTTACAATTAACTGAAAATTTATTATTTTGAGACGATCAAGAGAGAAAGAGAAAGTAGAGTAATATATTTTTTTATAGAACCTAGATCATTGGTCTGTTGACTTAATTTTTCCTACGTTTTTTTTTTCGATGTGCTTAGTATTGTGCAAACTTATTAAAATCAAAACAATATCCTTATAAGATTAAGACAACTGTGTAAGACTGAAAAAAAAATGGAAAAGAAGTTTTTCCGATACTATTATGACGTAATAGCAAAAAATTAAGTGTACCTAAAATCCCATCAAAAACATAAACATAAAATGAGAGCCAAGTTCAATATTAAAAACATTATGTTCGAAAAGTTACAAAAATACGCGACGTTCTAAAATTAATTTAAATATAGCAATTCGTTTCGTGGTGTTAATGCAGTATTTTTTTAGTAACTTATTCTTGATTTTTAATAGATAATTATTTTCAAAATGAAGGTATTTCATTTGAGATGTACCTAATGTTAAGTCAAGCTTTGACCTCAATGTGAATCTCAGTAAGTATCCTGGGCTGAGCAGTGAGCGTATCAAAACCTAGATTGGCATTAACTTGGCATTTTTTTGTTTTAAGTTTCACAATTATTAGATACATTGCATTTAATAAATATTTATAGTACGTAGCACTCATAGCGTAGTTTGACTAGGTGTTTGTCAGCGATCACCGAAATGAAGCAACGTTCCGCACGGTCAGTATTTGGATGGGTGACCGCGGATGACATTTTCCAACTGAGCGCTGCCGTGGCTCGGACGACATGTTAAATTGTAGGACCTAATTGTTTCAACCGTTTAGCCATGTCACAGGCCTTCAGGCGGCCTAAAAACTCTGACACCAGAGCTAGCCACCCGCGTCCTAAACGAACCTGCTTACTTACATTTAATAAATATTTAACAAAAATAACTAGGAATACAAGAAAATTATTTTTATTAAGTAAACATAATATACCTAATGTATAGAACCTTACTCTTGCATATGATTAAGAATCAAAGGTCAGATATATTTTCAATGTTTTATCGCGTCAAAGCAAAATCACTGCAAAGTGTTGACCGTGTTTAATGAAAATTAGTGGTTTTTCAATTAATATATCACTACTAGTGTTTACCCGCGGCTTCGCCCGAATGATATTTTGATTTTTGTGCTATCCCATGGGAACCCTTTATTTATCCGGGATAAAAAGTTGACTATGTTACTTTCCGTCTTTCAAACCCGTGGCCGACCTTACGACCGGTAATAAAGGAGGTGGAAAATCAAAAAATAATAATAAAACTATTTGACGGTTGTTCGATTCGACAGTTGTTTTTTTTATATTTCTTAAAGCGCAATCTAGAATAGCTCGCAAATAGCAGAATGTTTCCTACTTACTTAAAACTTATCGTTATATTGTGAAACATTTACGCAATATCATTATAATTTATAGCCTATGTGTTATTCTGATATATAAGCTATGTTATTGCAAAGTTTCATCTCAATCCGATCAGTAGTTTTTGCGTGAAAGAGTAACAAACATCCATCCATCCATCCTCACAAACTTTCGCGTTTATAATATTAGTAGGATTTTACTTCAAATTACGGGAATTTTAACTATAAGCGGTATTTAAATCCTTTTTGGTCAATCCTATCCTACTAATATTATAAACGCGAAAGTTTGTGAGGATGGATGGATGGATGGATGTTTGTTACTCTTTCACGCAAAAACTACTGATCGGATTGAGATGAAACTTTGCAATAACATAGCTTATATATCAGAATAACACATAGGCTATAAATTATAATGATATATTGCGTATGCGGGCGAAGCCGCGGGTAAAAACTAGTATGAATATAATTTTTCAGTGCTTTCTGAGACGGGTCCACGCGCTATTACCTACTCAATAGTTAAAGGATTTTTTTGCGTATGCAGATAAACTGCTTATTGCAAATTACAAAAACTCACTTAGCGGCTATGAATAGGTAGTGTTAACAAGATACAAAGACCTAAAAATCAAAATAGTTGTCATCCTAGTTCTAGGTATGCACAAAAATGAATAAACCAATAACTAAAAACTAAGGTGAAAATCAGTGCAATCAATATTATGCCAAAAAACCCCAAAAAAGCTAGCCGAGAAAAAATCATACGTAGGGTCTACGTAGAAACTAGTCTTAAAAAAAAACTAATTTGAACCTTTAAAAAATACTGTTTTTTCGCCTCAAACGAAGTAAATAAAGTAAAATGAAAAATAAATTCTAGTTTAGTTAAATAAAACAAAAAAACTGCCAACATCTTTATTGAATAAAATAATTGATTTTGATAATATTTTAATTTACATTAAATGATGAAATTAACTAAATTAAAAATAGATAAAAACAAACTTAATCACCTACACTATGAATTTATCTAGATCTTTATCTTAGAATATATTTATGGTATTTCGAAATAATCATAGGTCATAAAAAATAATAACTTATTTATAAGCAAAAATACAATTTTTCAAATATTTTGCTGATTTTTTGAATGGAAGCTTAAGATAAAATTAAATGGCTTGTTTAATGACCATAATAAACACAATTTCTTCAAAGTCACGCAATAAATGAATGATGGATAAAAAATAAAATGGTGTTGAACGATAATTTTGATACGTTTTAACCGGATATGATTTATGACTTTTTAATACCTAAAACAGTTCAATGACCTGCAAAAAAATGATTTTTTTAGGATACCGCAGAAACATGTCATATTCATTACAAATGTACTCACAAAAATATTATTTATTTTGTGGGGAAAAAATGAATGACTTCAATTTACGGTGTAATTTTAAAATCTTCCCTTCTTTGTTCCATGATATTAAAAAAAATGCAACTCGGATTCGACAAAAGGACGAAACTGCTTTTTCTTTTTTAAATTTCGGGTTGGCTTATAGTAAAATTTGTTGATATCATCATCCATCCATCAGCCAAAGGACGTCCACGTAGGCCTCCCCTATGGATCTCCAATAAGACCGGTTGGAAGCGGCTTGCATCCAGCGCGATCCTGTGGTCTTAATGAGGTCATCCGTCCACCTTGTGGGTGGACGTCCTACGCTGCGCTTGCCGGTACGTGGTCTCCACTCGAGAACTTTTCGACTCCACCTGTCATCAGTCCTTCGCGCTATGTGCCCTGCCCATTTCATTTCAACTTTCAGCTAATCCGTTGGGCTATGTCGGTAACCTTGGTTCTTCTACGGATCTCCTCATTCCTAATTCGATCCCGCAGAGAGACTCCGAGCATAACCCTCTCCATAGCTCGTTGGGCTACTTGGAGCTTACTGATAAGACCCATAGTGAGAGACCACGTTTCTGTGCCATAAGTCTTCACTGGCAACACCCATTGGTGGTATTTGATAATTATGCCCTAAATTAACCTCAATTTCGACTTACCTAACCCTTTTTTATGAGGACTGTATATTCCCTCCGACTTTACTAGTTCTATATTCCTATTCCATCCATAGGTTGCCTGACAGAGATCGCCATTAGCGATAAGGCTGCCTCTTGTTCCACGCCATAGTTTAATATATTTATATCTGTGTATTTTTCTTTGTGTTAAAAATAAAGAGTTCATCTTATATCTATATTGATCAAGTCATTTCTATCGTATCCAAAAATTAACTCTACATAGTTAAGTGTGTGCAAAATTTTATTTCAATAGCTTTTCATTGGAGTATAATTATTCTGCATTCATTACAAACACATTCTAATATTACATTGTGAGTTTTAGCTGCACACATTTCGAGTTGGTACTAGTAGTATTTGGTAGTAACCGGTAGTATCTGGTAGAAACAGACTAAATGGCGAAATTCGCGGCTGCTTACATCAGAAAACAAAGATTTAAAAATGATATTTAGTTTTCTGAAGAAGACTTTGTTGTTTTTTTAATTCGCTTTAGTGTTACTGCTACACCTACGTCTTACCGAGTACAAGAGACAATGCAAAAATATATCTGACTGCCTCAGTGGCTCAGTGGTTAGTGAACCTGACTTCTGGATCAAAGATGCGTGGGTTCGATCCCCACCCAGGGCAAGCATTTAGTGTTTGCTCTGTGTCTGGGTATTATTTAGGTATTATCTATTTAAGTATATATTATTTAAAATATGTGTATGTAGTATATCAGTCTCTGGCAGCCATATTACTAGCTTTGCTTAATTTGGGGTCAGAGACCGTGTGTAAGACGTCCACCAACATTTATTATTTATTTTATTATTTTTTATTATATCGAACTTTGCCCATTACTTTGTACAGTATTTAATTATTTACCTTATTTGTTTTTGAAAATTATTTTCCTATTAATTCTTTTAATAACAATCACCGTTTAGAGGAATTTCGTATTTCGAGATCTTTTTATCTTCTGACATTGGTTATGACGTTGCCACATCAATATTGAGCGTAATTACGTGTACCTAATTTAGTTATGGGTAGCTTAAATATAATATAATATTATAAAGGTGATAATTAATTTGTTTGTTTAGTGAAATTTGTAAAAAAAACATCGATCGCTTAAACTGGTCCTACTTTTATCTATCTACGTAATAATACATTTGTTTTACTTTTTGACCGACCAACCAACCGGAGGAGGTATACTCACTTCGACGCATATTATAGGTATATATTTTTATGTATAACCACGCATAACTTTTATCGTTGCAGTCCGATTTCAATAATTCTTTTTTTTATTAGAAATAATATACTTTGAAATTGGTCCCATTTCAATTTTATTGAAATCAGCTGAGTCATTTTTGTTAAATCAACAATAATGTGAAAAATGTTACATCGATCCGTGCGAAATATTCGCGAGTTCTGTACACGGGTGAAGTCGGTCATACTATTTTTTGCATAAAATAATTATATTGTTGTCAAACAAATTAAAATATTTCATGATACCTAACAATAAAATAAACATAATAATAATTTCAGGAGACTCCATCAAATGTTATTATTATAATGGTAGTTATTCAACATCTTAATTTTGAAGTTTTATGCAATACCTACTTACCTACCACTATAAAAAAACCGGACAAGTGCGAGTCAGGCTCGCACATCGAGTTGAAATAATTAAAAACCCGTTTTACCATGTGCTATAGAATATGATACCTTACATGATACGTACGATTTACTCACTTTGAATTTTGAACCCATATTTTGTGAATTTTAAGGCCCTATTTTCTGTGATTTAAATAAAAATGTACAGTTTTCAGATTTATTCCTATATGTGTACTCTGAGACAATTCTTCTCGCCCAATTTCATAGTTCTATGTCAATGGGAAGTACCCTGTAGGTTTTGATTTTTGCGAGTGTCGAAATATGCGGTTTTTTTACGACATAAACAGCTCTTACCTTTTTAAACGATAACTGAGAAGTTTTTCTTTTACACTACTGCAAGAGAAACTATAGATATACAGTTTAAATGTCAACTCGACATCTTTACGCGTTCCCGAGATAAAGAGTCTTGATATACACACAGATGGACAGACGGACAGACGGACAACAAAGTGATCCTATAAGGGTTCCGTTTTTTCCGTTTGAGGTACGGAACCCTAAAAACCCTAAAGGCACATGCTACCGGTGGTGGAGGCTATAACAGGATGAGAAACCTCCTGACGTTGCGCGCCGTGTCCAGGAGCACTGCCTTCTGAATCAGGCCCTTGACCCAACCGTCAATTATAATTATTTTTAGCACGTAGTTCAGGTATATGTACTGTATTTTATTATCATTAACAGACAAAAGCCCTGAAAAATGACTTTAATGATGTGAGAATATTCATTTATGAATGTTAATCAGGTTATTTACAGACCGAACAAATACATGAACAAATACGGTTACACGAAAAGCAACAAACAAATCGAAATCGTGTTGTTTTCTTCAACCAAAAGTAAATATTTATCCTAACTAAATAATAGGTATCAATTTTCATGTTGTGGAAACGGAGTCTAATTGAGTTCGATGTCATCTACGTTTCATCAGTAGGACGTCCTCTGCCAACCAAAACACATTTTCATATGCCTCCCTTATATTACAACGTTAATCAGTATTAGCCGAATCAAATTTCTTGGCGGCTGTGAAGTTAGCTACAAGCTGCGCAAAACCCAATCCTGCTGCTGCAATAAATCCAGCTGCTGCAATCAATCCAGCTGCTGCAATCAATCCAGCTGCTGCAATAAATCCAGCTGCTGCAATAAATCCAGCTGCTGCAATAAATCCAGCTGCTGCAATAAATCCAGCTGCTGCAATCAATCCAGCTGTTGCAATCAATCCAGCTGCTGCAATAAATCCAGCTGCTGCAATCAATCCAGCTGCTGCAATCAATAACAGCTGAGCGAGGACTGTCCAAAAATTGATGGATGGATCTCACTCTAATGACCTTTAACATGAAAACAAATAGTTTCTAATTAATGCGTTAGGCACAAAACCTTAACTATACAGCTGCTGCAATCAATTCAGCTGCTGCAATCGATCCAGCTGCTGCAATCAATCCAGCTGCTGCAATCGATCCAGCTGCTGCAATAAATCCAGCTGCTGCAATCAATGCAGCTGCTGCAATCAATCCAGCTATTGCTATCAATCCAGCTGCTGCAATCAATAACAGCTGAGCGAGGACTGTCCAACAATTGATGGATGGATCTCACTCTAATGACCTTTAACATGAAAACAAATAGTTTCTATTAATCCGTTAGGCACAAAACCTTAACTATACAGCTGCTGCAATCAATCCAGCTGCTGCAATCGATCCAGCTGCTGCAATCAATCCAGCTGCTGTAATCGATCCAGCTGCTGCAATAAATCCAGCTGCTGCAATCAATCCAGCTGCTGCAATCAATCCAGCTGTTGCTATCAATCCAGCTGCTGCAATCGATAACAGCTGAGCGAGGACTGTCCAACAATTGATGGATGGATCTCACTCTAATGACCTTTAACATGAAAACAAATAGTTTCTATTAATCCGTTAGGCACAAAACCTTAACTATACAGCTGCTGCAATCAATCCAGCTGCTGCAATCGATCCAGCTGCTGCAATCGATCCAGCTGCTGCAATCGATCCAGCTGTTGCAATCAATAACAGGTGCGCGAGGACTGTCCAACAGTTGATCGATGCATCTCACTCTAATGACTTTCAACATGAAAACATATAGTTTCTATTAATCCGTTAGGTACAAAACCTTAACTATACAGGGTTATCCAGAATCAGTTCTACCATACATTTTGTGGACTCCAAGCTTCTAGCAAATATCTACAGAGCAACAATCCCTAAGTGAAAGGAGTAAAAAAAATGACCAATTGCCGTCATACATATCGACTTAAATACTTACATTAAATAATTCCCAATGACCCGTTTTCTCGAATCTCGAAGTTATGTAGTTACAAGTTTGTATGGAACAGCTGATTCTTTTTTCTCAAATTCTGGGTTGGTCTCATAGAAAAAGTTGTTCGTTATGATGATCCTAATCACCCTTAAGCTTAGTACAGGGCAAGCAAATAACAACAAACAAATTACAACAAATTTCTTTATTGAGGTAAAAACGACCAGAATCAATAACATTTGCCTCACAAAATTAAAAAGAAAAAAATTACACAATACGGAATGAAAAAAATGATTAAAAATTAAATAAACATGTGTAATAATCATCATACAGGATAATAGGAAAATTATAAAATGCCAAACAACAAATCAGTACATACAATGTCAAAATTAGATGCAAAGTCACAAATTTACATTTCTTCGATAACAAATGAACCATCAGCTCGCTTGTTTCGATCCCACTGGTCAGTGAGATTTTCACAGTATGCCGTGAGGACGGTTACAATCGATCTCCATTTGTCAAAAATGATATCGCGATCAATGTTGGCAGACAAGAGTGCATTGAAGTGAGTGCGAGAGCGCAACATAGAGCGTGCTACAGTACGACTATGGTAAACGTGGAAAAGGCACGGCTTCCGGCCCCGTCAGTTTCACGGTGAACCAGGCTCGTCCTGTACAAATAAGACACATAGCAAATTATGCAACTCAATTGAATCAATTGACTAATAACCCTGTAGAGATGGCAGTTAAACTATTATTATCGATACATTTACGTTCCAAGGACATACTAGCTAGTATTTATGGCTTAGCCTGCGTTTAATAAATCAGTCACGCTTACGTGACTATGATTAAACAATATAGTATCTTATAAACTAATAACTCTTAGTGATTGATTGATTCACCCATACGGTAGCGCTCGCCGTCCTAAAGGTCAACTTTGAATTAATATAGTTTAAAAAAAAACTTAAAAATACACGCTTACATAGCATATCAAACTAAAAATGTAAAATAATTTTCAATATAAGCCAAAAATAACAATGACTTACACTTTTTAGTTTGATGTACTATGAAAGCATGTTTTTTGTTTTTTTTTAAACTTTATTTATTTTTCAATTTTTAGTAATCGAATAAATGCATTGTCATCGGTCTTTGATAGTTGTGCAAAGTTTAAAGAAAATCTGATCGCTTAAAGAAGGGTAACATTGAGCTCAAAGAGGTTGGTTACAAGCAAACAAACATACAGCTGAAACTAATAACAGCGTGTTAAAAACGTTCGAAAATGACTTTTATAATCATTCAATTAATTAATTTATTTACGTAAACAAGAATATTTAAAAAAAATATTGTACACGTATTTTTTCTTTTGTCAATCAAACAATAAATGACAAAGATAAACCTTGTCAAAGTTTGGGAGTGGGGGCTCGTGACGTCACTAGTGCGTTACATTTGTATAAGTATACTAGTGACGTCATGTTGAACTTTAACGGGCTATATCTTCAATTAATATTTTGTTAAGTTAACATTTTAAAAAATACGTGTCTGATATTTTGTGATACTATATTTGACGGACTAATTATATTTTTTTTAGTCAAGAAGCCTATTGGTAGTGAGGTTGTGGTTGTGCCCGTACCAATGAGTCCTTTGGAATTTATGTGTACGGAATTTCATACTAATCACCCTTCGTAGCCCTACGTCATGCAGTCGACTATTAATAAGGCTGTTACAAATACAGCATCGTATGCTATGATATCCCTTTCGCACTATATTAATTTAATGCTTGTTCCTACTCTTATCAGGTCTCGTTACCATTTACGCATAGATCTCCTGAACATCAATATCATCATAGTGTTAGCCGTAGGACGTTACTGTTGGACATAGGCATTCATGATTGATTAAATTGACTTAGTCGTGTTAGAGATCTTCAAGTGACTTAGAAACTGATACCGAGGCTCTTAGACAAGCGGTCTATACGGACTTAGTATTTTTAGTCCAAATTTTACTTTTTCTAAGGAACTAAGGTCACAAGTTCAAAGTTCAAGACAAACAGCCTAATGAGTTAAGAAAAATCTAGTCTGAAGTTGTAACGTGGAATATATAAGGCCAGTCTCACACGTGGAAACGAAAACGCTACTTAAAATGTTAATAAAAGCCATTTTAAGTTGCCACGTGCCAGTTGCGCAACTGAGGAGCGTTTTTGGACTTCGCACGGTATGGTCGTATACGGGATTCAAAGTTTAAAAAACGATTCGCTGTTAAAAATCTGTTTTTAAAAAAAAGACTTATTATGAAAATTAACTTTAACTATTTACTTGAAAATGATGGAATTGCGAAAACGGTTTCGCGCAAAAAAAATTAGGTTTCGAAAAAATATTTGGTAAAGCAGGTTTGTTCATTTTTGTGATTGCATGATGAAGTTCCATAGTACAATTTGGTTAAGGCGATGCATAACATATCAGCATAGCCTTTATAATAGCCACTACTAAATATAGGCCTACCCACGAAAGATGATTGAGCCATATCAACCACACTGGCAGAATATACGTAAGAAAATAAAATGTATAACGTACTCGTAGGTAGCTAATATGCTTGTGCCAACGTTGAAAACTAGTTTTACTTAGGTTGTTACGTGTGAGCGTGGCTTAGTTAGTGTTTCACTTAGATTGCTTTGACCTAACTAAGTAAATAGCTATGACAGATGAGTGACGTCACCACTGTCAAGTTAAGTGAACAAATGACATGAGTGACATTGAAGTTTATTTCAGATGCAAATCGCTTTTTTACAGGTTTTATACGATTTGTACTATGCTGTAGGTTATATTTTATGATTAAAACTGTAGTAGACTTTTACGACCGATACTAATAATGATTAATTTGTCAACGAAGTCTTTAGGCACTTTTAACTGACTTCAAAAAAAAGAAAAAGGAGGTTCTCAATTCGACTGTATGTTTTTTGAAGTAAAAACTTCTTTAGCGGCGTTTTGCACTTTTCGGAATGGGTAAAAAATGTTAAAGTTAGTTGGCGTCAAGACATGACCTGATCGGAAAATCGTAAAAACGTAAAAACGCAAGTCTTCACTTCTGCCGGCACTCCTGGAATGCAACTCGTTGTTGTATGTGTGTGTGTGTGTGTGTGTGTGTGTGACCAATTTTGTTGATTAATTTGGTACACCGCATTGTGTTTTAGTAAAATAAACAGTAAGTAAAGTAAATAATACTTCATCGATGATACATCGATTCATGCGAACTGTTCAAATTCTGAACAACTGAAGTCGGTCGTGCCATTTTTGGCGAAAAATAATCATTTATATTTCAAATCTTTTTATTTTGATAGTTTTGTGTTTCACACAATTAGTCATTTATACTCTATAAAATTTAACTTGATCTCTGCGACAGTTTCATATTGACATATTTAGGGTTGAGATAGTGGTGGAAAAAATCGATTTTCAAACAATGTTGTGATGAAATCGAATGTGTAGTTGAAGGTGAGAAATTGGATTTTATTTACTTACTATTATTTAAGATCAAGTATGTACACATGTAAATAATGTTATGATATTATTTAAATACTCATAATAATGTAACGATAGTATTTATCGACGATTTTCACTATTATCGATGCTAATGTAACATATAATTGGGTTTAATTTAATTACACATGTAAAAAATGTTATGATATTCAAATATACAATAAAATTAATGATAAATTAAGTTTTATTTAAAATATCGTCAGTATAAACTATCGATATTTTAATTAAAACTCCATCTAAAACTCTGTAGTCACGATCATTCGTCGCCCATCACTAATCGACATGCACATAAAGTATGACATTGACAGGTACTGTCTGTGCTATTAAGAAATTCAGGACTTCATAGGCGTGATTTTTCTGACAGCTGTCGCAGAGATCAAGTTAAATTTTATAGGGTATAAGTATTGTTAATGGTCTTCTTTGTTTCCTGGACAATTGTATTGTAAACAATGCCATTCTGACAAAATAAACAAAAATGTTATTTTTGTCTTTCAATATTTTTTTTGATAAATCACAATTAAAACACCACTTTCTTTTTCTGAAAGTGTTTATTTATGTTCCTATAAATATGATATATGTTATTTCTCTAACTATTTTATTATACTTTTATTAAAAGTCGTAAAAGTAAGCGGTTGACATGGAATAGACTTTTTATAGCGTGATAGACAGAAAAATCGTGATTTTATTGGATCAAAATCAACATAATTATTATAGAAAGATTTATTCCAACAATATTTTATATAAACATACAGATTTAATACTTTTACCATTTAATAAAAGCTTTATTTGATTTTTATTCAGTAGACTCTTTGTAAAGCTTTAGAATCAGTATAGACCGGTGAGCTGTTTGGTGTATAGGTGTGAAACGTTAATTGTAAGAAAACTTTCAAATTAAAATTCACAAACATGTTCCTCGCGTCCTAGTATTTTTCAGTAATTTCAACTCCAGTCTCGACTGCATTAAAAGCAGAATTATTCGCGATAAAAAATCTGTTGATTTAGGTACATAAGTTTAAGATAATAAATCAATCGTGTGATTTACGTAAGAAATAATAAAAAAATAGAATATTCTTTAACGATTATGACTACCCTTCTGAAAATCCCTGCTCTATGAACATATAATTAGAACAAGGATAACTTGCAACTATGACATTTGTGCTTGTAGAAAACTAATAGTTAAAATTAAGGCAATTGTGAGGTGCCAACTTAGCCATACAAAAACCAAAAGCTGTTATCTACCTCAAAATATTGTCCAATTTGAATATTTTATTTTTCATGTTATTAGCACTTCAATAGCTAATATATATATATATATATATATTTATTTATGTATTTTTTGCAAAAACTTGACTGAAAAGTATCCTTTAACTAAAAACTTTTCTGAAAAGAAAATAAGACGTACGAGCGTGCAATATTTCTTACACAAGCGATTGACACCAAAAACCATAACATTTGTTAAAATTTAAAAGGTGAAACCACTTTTCTCCCGGAACGTAAATTTTGTCAAAAATGTACTGAAAATTTTCTCGACGTTCTACAGAAAACGCGAAAACACTGGTCGGTTCACGATCCTCTTAAAATTAAGAGTCACAAATCAAATTTAAATGCTTTGAATTAAAATTAAATGCTATAAAGTTTATAGCATACATTAACTTTTTAGTGCGACATCTTCCTTTTAGGATAAACATAATTATGGATTATCTTATCAATGCTTTTAGATTAGTAGCTATTTCCGATGTTTTGTCACGAATCAACGTTAATTGGTTTGAGAAAAGTGTTATTTTTATTATTCTTGTATTACTTAAGTTTTTGCCGGTTGGAGATGGCATTTTTGATAAAAAAAGAAATACTGAGAAACTAGTGTTTATAAATACAGAATATAGGTATGACTTGAAAAAAAATAAAGTATATTTGGCATGCATTTGTGCTATAAATTTTTAAAGCTCAATGAAATATAATCAATAAGTTATAAAATCAATATGATACAAAATCACAGAGTAATTATACTTTTTATCATTTTACAATTACACCACAATTACCTATTAACTAAAGTAAAATACAGTAAGAGCGGCCTTTATATATACCTTGAGTAATGTTTGCCAGGCATATTTTATAACTCTACTAAAATGCACTTAAAATGTTAAAATATAAGCTACTTAATAATATACATAATTATTCACAAAACAGTGATATTGAAAGATAAATTTAGCAATCTATTCTTTTATAGGTTTATAATCACATACTTTCGATCTTTTTACAGTTTTTTTATGACAATCGATGCACCTTAAATCTTTTATAGTTTTTCAATAATACGAATCGACACTTAAGAGGATCGTGAATTTTCGTGTTTTCTGTAGAACATCGAAAAAATTTTGGTTACATTTTTGATAAAATTTACGTTCGGGAGATATGAATACAGGGTTATTTCTAATCAATTAGCATCCTTTTAGGGGCTTGTTCTGTACATCAAAACTAACAACTTTTGTTCTACGACTTTTGTCAAAAAAGTATTAACAAAAAATTGTTAATACTTTTTAGCCAAGCTTTGCGTAAAAATATTATGCCCTTTTTAGAGGCTTTTAACTTTCAGGTCATTTCAAAAACTGTACAAACGAAGTCGCATAATCCTAGCGATTGAAGTATAATTACATGAAAAAAGGACCACTCAAAGCGAATAATATTCAGAGATAGGTAACAGTTTATTGTTTCTGTATGTATGTATCACGTATGTATGGTCAACTAGGCGCCTCACGATTGCCTTAACTATTTAGATATCGCAGACCAAATAGTTGCATATATTTACAACTCTGCAAACCAGGATATAAAAAGTGAATAACTTTTTAATGATTTCTGACTGAAATTCTTTGATAAAAATACTCCAGTAAATTTAGTTAATGTTTTTTTTACATCAAATATATACCTAATTATATTTTAAATTTTATATCTAGATTTAAATAAATAAAGTAGTGCTGACGTCAAATTTTAGATGGAAAAGTAAATTATACCTTAATTATAAAATATAACACAATTTATGTGTTGATTTACTAGACATTTCAAACTAATTTATATTCTTCCGTTCTTGATGTATAATTAATAACTAAATATTTACCGAACTAAATATCAAGTTATAAATGTTGAAATTTTAAATTTATATTTATAAGGGGACGTCCACTACTCATAAGACCGGTTGGAAGCGCTTGCATCCCACTAACTATAAATTAAATTCTTATTTGGCAGTTTTATAATACCGTGGCTGTGTAGTTTTGTGAAGAGAAATATTTAAAAAACCGGACAAGTGCGAGTCAGGGTCGCACATCGAGGGTTCCGTACAAATCCAGAAAATTTTCACAAAATTGGGAAGTATGTTGTAAAATCTCTATACTATAACCACCGAATAAAACAGTTTTTTTTTTTTCACTTTTCTCGTCATACATCGAAAATTACACATTGTTAAAATAATTAGAAACCTGTTTTAGCACGTGCTAGTGAAGTTCTTTTATAATATCATACCTTACATGATACGATTTACTCACTTTGAATTCTGAACTCATATTTTATGAATTTTGAGGCCCTATTTTTTGTGATTTAATAAAAATGTACAGTTTTCACATTTATTCCTATATGTGTACTCTGAGACAATGCTTCTCGTCGAACATTATAGTTATATGTCAACGGAAAGTACCCTGTAGATTTAGATTTTTGTGAGTGTCGAAATGTGCGGTTTTTAACGACATAAACAGCTCTAACTTTTTTAAACGACAACTGAGAAGTTTTTCTTTTACACAACTGCAAGAGACCATAAATATACGTATACAGTTTAAATTTCAACCCGATATCTTTACGCGTTTCCGAGATAAGGAGTCTTGACATACACACAGACGGACAACAAAGTGGTCCTTTAAGGGTTCCGTTTTTTCCTTTTGAGATACGGAATCCTAAAAATGAATATATACAATATAATACAATATTTTCATTAATAACAGCATTGTTACATGTCAAATCAATTATACAATTCATTAATTGTTACTCTTCACAAAATATGATACAATAAAATTGTTACCTACAATTCAATACGAATAATACGATTATGTAAGTATGAAATACTGTATTGGACTTTTAATAGTCCACAGCTAAACGTAGGCTAAAGACTGTACTGTACTGTACCAGCCTTTTTAATACTCCACTGCAGGACGTAGGCCTACCCACGAAGGGTTGGGTGATTGGGCCATATCCACCACGCTGGCCTAGTGCGGGTTGGTGGATTCACATACGCCATCGAATTTCTTCTACGGACGTACGCAGGTTGCCTCACGATGTTTTCCTTCACCGAAAAGCCAGTGATGTGAAAATGCAGAGGCTAAAGACTGGTACAGTATTTTTTATACTATTTTTGAAGCACGTTGATGGTAAGTCGTGGTTAGCTTAGTAGATCGTAAGTATAAGTAGTTATGTATTCCATGCTTGATACGTTCCTAGCACGGTCATGGTATAGTACGTATAACCTTCCTATACCCGCGCGTTGGTTTGAGAGACCGACGTAATAATAAAAATGAATTCGCATTTATTTCATATTTAAACAATGCACAGTCTTTTACTTTTTTCTAGCTGCCTCATTTGTTGATAGCTTCACTTCAGTATGCTGAACGAGCTTGTGCAAGTACGGCGTGTGGGTGTATTTGGCGTCCATCGGTCCGTAAGACCGACGCGGGTATACGTGTAACAAAATTTTTTGTATGAAATGTTTGTGTGGAGTTTAGGTTATTTGATTTTTTTATGGTCTAAAATCTTCATAGCTACAAAACTCATATGGTACTAAACTGATTTTTAAGAGTACTTATTTTAGTTAGTTTTTTCTTCAGTTGAACAAAAATTTGATATTTTTGAATGAAGGCTTTTACGTGAAGTTTGATATTATCCAGTAAAATAATAAATTATTTGTATTATTAATTGAATTTATGTTTTTCTTAAATCTTATAGCTACCGGAAAAAAAATACATACGTAGCTTCTACTACTAACAATAAAAATGGGTTCACGAGGTTACGGTCTGTGACACCGTGCGTGGGTATAGATGTTAAAAAATTTGACGCGGGTATAGTAAGGTTAAATGGACATAAACCTTTACCTTAACCACAAAGAAGTCTTAACATGGTGTATGTAAAAAAAAACTAGTTTTATTACGTATTTTCTGGGGTGTAGTCTAAAAATAAACACAGGTTTAGTCGGAATAGACATGTTTATAGTTACAAAGTTTATCTAAATATTTGATCGATATACCGATATCAAATTTCTCAAGAGTGTTAGATATTAGCTGCAAAGTGCAGCCAATATTTTACTTAGATTGTCGAAATGATAAGAACTGGTAAAAAGCCAGATGAAATCGCTTCTGAGGGTTCCATACACATAAATTATGCAATATTCAGGAGATCCGATAAGTAATCGAACCAAGAATGAGACGTGCATACGAATTAAAGTCACCGCCTTGGCCGGGGGATGAGTAAGTTGCAATGGCAGTGGGCAAGACACAGTGGAATGAATAGTGTTAGTTAGTTCAAGCAGTTCACATAGATAGTTTGGTGTACGATTTATAGTGTGCTGTATTGTAAGGTTCATGGACTTTCAAAGCTGTAGGTATATTAAGTTCGTCATTATAAATATTTTTACTAGGAATTATAGGACAAAACCAAGAAAAAACATTTAGCTTTTCCATGTAAAAGTTCATCGGTTCTCGACAAAATGTATAGAACAGATGATTTCTATTTTACTGATTTTGAGGTTAGTTCCGTTGTAAACATTATTGTGAGATACCCGTTTTCCACTTTTATACACCTATTCTGAAAAAAAAAATTATGTGAACTGCAAAATAGCGCGAACAACGCAACATAATATTTTAGAACTTATTGACAATATAATAACATATTTAAAAAAAAAACTTCCGTAACCATCTTTCAGTCTAGTCTTAGCTTTCCTTATATAGAGATCTCTAAAATAAAAAATGGAAGACAGTTAAAATACGAAACAATATTTAGAACGAATAGTGTCGTCGATGCCTACACTAATACATCATAGGAGTCCATGCAATTAATTATCTGACAATTAATGACAAGTTTGACGTTCGTGCACCGAAATAATTTGCCGCCATTATGTCAAAGCTTTTACAGTTCGTATTTATAGTCTTTTTAAATTTATTTATCTGTTTAAGGCAATTGTGAGGCGCCAACTTAACTATACAATAACAAACTGTTATAGACCTTTTTGATTATGGAAACTAGCCTGGTTTTTGCACATTTGAACTGAATTATAGCACAGGTAAAAACCACGCTTTATTTTAGTAGAAAAACAATTTATTTTTAAAAAAGATCGCTAAATGCCATCGAATTTATAGTAGTAGTTATCTACTGAAATAAAGCGTGGATAACACCTGTGATAACTGTGTAATGTAATCAGCACTTCAATCGCTAGAATTAAACGTCTTAGTTATTTAAGATTTTTATAAGACCTTAAAGTTATATCCCTCTAAAAAAAACTGGACAAATGCGACTAGTGAAGCTCTTTTAAATGCTAGCTTACACGATACGATTTACTCACTTTGAATTTTGGACCCATATTTTGTGAATCTAGGCCCTATTTTTTGTGATTTAAATAAAAATGTACAGTTTTCAGATTTATTCCTATATGTGTACTGTGAGAAAATGCTTCTTGCCAAATTTCATAGTTCTATGTCAACGGGAAGTACCCTGTAGGTTTTGATTTTTGTGAGTGTCGAAATATGCGGTTTTTACGACATAAACGTAAGTATAATAATAAAATAAATATAAGTATAATATATAAAACTTGGATCGGATATTTAGAGCGAAGTAAAATTTCTGATTTACCTATAGATCTTCTCTCTAGTTTTCCAAATAATACCGGTTGTAACCACCTTGCAACCAGTACGATCCTGTTAAAACTAGGACCATACTACTAGATTATTTTCACACGGTTTAATAGTATTCATACCACAAAAAAAATAGATATGAGAAGCACTTAGCCGGCTTTTTATCTAGACCGATTTTAGGCTACGCGCTATCTGTCAGTCAATGTTGGAATTTTTTTCAGTAAAGTTGTTCGCAAACGAACTTCATGCCACAGCCACAAACGCTACCGCTAGTTATAAATACAGCTAAAGGCAACTACTGTATGTGAAGCATGATAATTGTTATCATACAAACCTTTGAACGTACACTGACGGACACATCCCTGGATAAATAAATATTTTGGGGACATCTTACACACGGCCTCTGACCCCAAACTAAGCAAAGCTTATGATATGGCTGCTAAAGACTGATATACTACATAATACATTCATACATAGTGATCGGACGTGGAGAGGCTCATCGACGGCTCATGCTGGGGTTGCTTTCTTTATTCGAGAACTTAGTGTGGTCCCATCAGCAAATAAGTAGCTCTTCGTGCTACGAGTATGTAGCCACGCTATCATGAATTTTGTACACCTTTGTTATATATACAATCTTGGAAAACTTTTGTAATTATGTATAGGCCGGTTAACTAGCCCGTGTGTCAGTTTTTAAGCCGGTCGAAGGCCTCTGACATAGTTATACGGATAAAACAACCAGACCTACAATTTAACGTGGTATGCGAGCCACGGTAGCGCTCAGTTGTAAAATGCTGCCCGCGTTCACTTATTCGAAGATTGACCGTTCTGAACATTACTTGACTGCGATCATCGCTACGAACAGCTAGTCAAACTATGCTTTAAGCGCTACAAAAAAACGTAGCAGCGTTTTTGGCTGTAGCGCCACGTTCGTTTGCGATAGCACTACGTTACAGAGATGTAGAGCATGCACATATAATGTCATTAATCATTTGATTATTAACTTTCCGCCTAGAAAAAACCTAACTTGTCAACTTAAAAGAGTCTATTACTAAATTACTAAGTAAGATTAAAAAATTGATTGATGTTCGCAGTAGGTGTACAAATTAATGTTATTTTTTATAAAACAGATTCGTGTGACTGTTCACGAATAGTCAATTTAAAGATTAGCTTATCAAAAGAAGTCTATTAAATATAAGCTTACCATATACGATGTGTACTGATCAGAATTTCAGTAGATAAAATTTCCTGCATCACTGAGTTTTATATTAGTAATTATTTAAGCTGCCTGTCTCGGCTTTGCCTGATCACTACATGGTATAAAAGAAAGTCGCTTCCCGCTGTCTGTCCCCATGTATGCTTATATCTATATAACTACGCAACGGATTTTGATGCGGTTGTTTTCAATTGATAGAGTGTTTCAATAGGAAGGTTTATAATACGTATAATACACCTGTGCGAAGATGGAGCTGGTCACTAGTTGAAAATATAGCTCACGTTTTTCATTTTTAAAGTAATGCAATTTTCTATGGTTGAAATTAATAGTGTCTGAAAATCTTTAGAACCTACTTATTAAAAACAAAATCATAAAAATCTTCTGTACTATAATACAATGTGTTTGTCTACCGGTGTCGGAGCCTTAAGCAGTGACATCGATGGCAAATTTTGAACAACTTTTACTATGGGACTAACTCTGAAAACGTAAAGAAAACTGCTGTTCCGTACGATTTTTTATAGACTTTCGACAAAAAGTATGGAATGGCTGTTTTTTTGCGTTTTCATAGTTGAACCCACAGTAAAAGTCATTCAAAATTTGCCATAGATGTCACCGCTTAAGGCTCCGACACCGGTAGACAAACACATTGTATAATATAGGTTTTATAGATTATTTGACATCTAAGCAGTGGCTTTTTAGAATAGGGATGTTTACCGGGTATAAAAAACCTTTTTTTAATCAGTCCTTCAGTTAGATTACTGAAAAATATTGAACACGTATTTTTTCTTTTGTCAATCAAACAATTAGTGACTAAGATATACCTTGTCAAAGTTCGAGAGTGGGGGCTCGTGACGGCACTAGCCGGTACATTTCATAGCGGTTAGTGACGTCACACGGAACTTTAACAGGCTATATCTTCATCAATTTGTGTTAAATTGAGAAAAGAAAAAATACGTGTCTAATATTTTTTGACAATCTATTTGACGGACTAATTATATTTTTTAGTAAACATCCCTATTAGCACAGTACAGTCACAGTAGAACATAATCTTGTTTGTTACCATTACGACGGACAAACGAATGGGTTTAATTGTTTGTATGGTATGAAACAAAAAAAATCAGTGCCCAACATTGCTCCCCCCACCCTTAATTATCTCGATAAACCAAAAAATCTTGCACTAAAGTTTGAATCCAAGCATCGGCAAGCGCAGCGTAGGACGTCCACCTACAAGGTGGACGGATGACCTCATCAAGACCGCAGGATCGCGCTGGATTCAAGCCGCTACAAACCAGTCTTATTGGAGATTTAGGTGGCCTATGTCCAGCAGTGGACGTCCTATGGCTGAAAAGACGGAGACTGAAGGTAGAGTTCTGTCAACATAATTATAATCATGAAAACTATTAATATACTACTAAAGGTCCCGGCACGTAAGTTGAACCAAAAAATATCACTCTCTCTCTTTCGTTAGCAGAGAAAACAAAAGAGAGGTAGCTATGGTTTAACGTTCAAGTTGTTTGCCGGCTACTATACAAACACCCAAAGTTATCTTCAAACATGAATATGCAATTTGAAACAAAAAAAACATGTCTATGATTAATTTTTCTATCTGCACTTTGAGATGGAACAAAAAACTAGACAGGTTGGTACAATTTAAATAATACTGTAAATATTTTATTATATTGAAAAGTAATTAGTGTTAATAGTAGTATAATAATAAATTATGCACTTTTTTCTCTGAATCTGACATATCTATTTGACTATCGATATTATTTGTTCATGTTTGCGGTTGGAATTTTCTAACTGAGCGCTATCGTGGCTCGGATGACACGTAAAATTCTAGGCCTCGGTTGTTTTAACCATTTAGTCATGTCAGAGGCCTTCAGGCGGCCTAAAAAATCTGACACCAGGACTACCGACCCGGTCTATAGATAGATAAACTCTTTATTGCACACCAAGAAATAAACAAAAAGAAGAAACAAAGATACATAAACAGTGTAACAATGGGCGGCCTTATCGCTGATACCGATCTCTGCCAGGCAACCTTAGGATGGAGAGGACAGAAAGCGTATAAATGATGGACGGGGTGCGCATTAGTTAAAAATTTAATTTAGATTATACAACATAAACATACATACTAATAATATTGATATAAATACTTAAAATACCTAAAAATAAAGAAAACAATGCATATAAAAATCATAAAAGAAACCTATGACGAATAATAAACTAATACATAATAAATTACAATATACAACTTACATACCTACATCTATACGGACTTACTTGCGTAAAATAGTTTTAAAACTAAGTCTAAAGTTCATGTAAAGTAGGTAACATATTCTTGCAATATTATACACAAGGTATATGACAAAAAACTGCACTGTAGTAGTTGACATTGAAACTAATTCAGATTCCAGACAAATTATTAATTTTTTGTTTCGAAACAAGCACTTTGTCGGTATACTATATACCTATCAATACTTATTTAATACACACTAGCTATCTGTCCCGGCTTCACCCGGGTACGATTGGCTAAAGAAGATAAATAGTAAGGATCCCTAATTTTTATAAAAATATAATATACCTAGTGTAGCTTCCCAACAGTGAAAGACTCTTTCAAATTGGTTCTGTAGTTTCAGAGCCTATTCGATTTAAATAAACAATCAAATCTTTCCTCTTTATAATTTTTGTATATTTATGGGTATTACCTATTAAAACTGCTTATACAAAAAAGTGCTTTAAAGTAAAAATATAAATTAAAGCAAAGAATATACGTATATGTAATATGTGTAAACGCTAAGCTGGATAGATAGGTGCGAAAAAAATATGTAAAAAAGACGAAATTAAAGTTTTTCCCAAGATATTATGGCTTATACAAATAAACGCATATAGAAAAGGTCTACATAAATACCAAATTTTGTACCCATAAATTGTTATAGCCGTTCTCAAAAAAAATATCAGCCAAAAAATTTCTTTAGTCAGTTGTATTACACAATGTAATATTCCATAATATTACAATACAATACAATACAAAAACACTTTATTGACACCACAAGTAGTAAAAAAAATAACAGAAAAATATTATATTAATATTATGTATATGACACCTTTATGAGTTTTGCGTATGAGTATGATACCTTTTGAAATATGCTACACACACTTATGACTGTTGAACAGTCAAATTCTGTTTTGCAAAATCTCAAAAACTCAATAAACCTGTTTTATTAGGTGGCCTTCTTGCGCCGTTTTTGTTTTTTGGTACTGACAATTAAGTATCTTTTGTTCTATAATTGCCAGAATAGAAAATTATTTAGGTACGTTGAAGAGAATTCAAGATTGTAAAAAATATCGTTAGCCATAAAAACTACACGAGTCGGTAGTCTATTTTTATCCTTGATCGTTTAAGGCTGGCGCACACGAGCCCGTAGTCATATGTGTTAAGTAGCACGTAGATGACCTGATATAGCCCATTCGCTTGCCGAGAGGGAGTCGCGTCGTTCGTTGAATTTTGGTTGTTTGTTTGTTGATTTTATGAAGGTTTTTAGTAACTTATAAAATCCCACTTTCCTCTGGTCATAAGTACACCTCAATACGTCAATACACTCTTGGCCGTCAACACTGAATTTGATGTAATTTTTGACAATTGGAACAATATATTACCTATTTGACATGTTGCGAAAACTTGGCCGACCAATGGGACAAGTGCCGTCGAATAGACGGCACAATTGAAATTTTAGAAATTGTATGATATTTTGTAATAGCCGTAAATTTTGTTGTAATTGTTGTAATAGCCGTGGTGGTCAAGAGGTAGTGACACCCGCCTTACAATCGTGAGGTCGTGGGTTCAAATCCCCGGTCCCGTACCAATGAGTTCTTTGGAATTTATGTACTGAATTTAACACCACTGGCTTTTCTGTGAAGGAAAACATCGTGAGGCAACCTGCGTACGTCCTTAGAAGAAATTCAATGGCGTATGTGAATCCACCAACCCGCACTGGGCCAGCGTGGTGGATATGGCCCAATCACCCTTCGTGGGTAAGCCTACGTCCTGCAGAGGACTATTAAAAAGGCTGGTACAGATGTACAGATGATATTTTGTTTTGACATTTTTAATTGGACATGTTTAATCTTGATATTTTTGGCATATTGTAGCATTGTATTGTATTAGTAATAATAATAATTGTATCCTTTATAATTTCATTCTATTTCCAATTTGTTTTGTAACAATTATTATGTGATATATCTATTTAAATGGTGTAATTGTTTATATCTCAATAAACAATTAAACAATAAGTATCTAATCACATTATATCAATTTCTAGTTCATTTGTCCATTTAAGCATACCCAATTTAAAAAGAGGAGGTTTTCAATTTGACTACATGTTTTTATATGTTTGTTACGCGATTATTTTGATATTTTTATTTGTTTGGTATATCATTAATTTGATACTATTTAAGTTTTATCGAAATCAGCTTAGTAGTTTCGCGAAATATTCGAATTCTGTACACAGTTGAAGTCTGTTATGCCATTGATGGCGAAAATTAATTGTATGTTCTACAACTCAACCAAATTATAATGTAGTGTGTGATCCGGTTTTATATTAAACTACACTTTATACACTCAGTCCAGTATAAGTTATAGAAATTTCTAGTTCAAACTCTAAACTTCTAGTAAACTGTGTACATCGAGCCCAACCAGTGTGACCGCACGGTCGAGAATTCAGTATAGACTTTAAGACATCGCACACTTATAAATATTAATTACTTTAAAAATAGATTCAGATTATGCAGGTGGGTTTTATATATATTCTGAGAAACAAGTAAATGTTTGATACAATCTAATCGTGCAAGCTCTGGACAGACGCGAACACGCGGACTGTGATGCCAAAGTCATGGTCGATTAAAATATTCAAGACAATTTATATTCGATGGAACACCAATTTTTTTTTTGAGTTTTGACAAAAGTCGCATAACAAAAGTTGTTAGTTTTGATGTACTATAGAATAAACCCCTAAAAGGATGCTAATTGATTAATAACCCTGTACAGATAGGTACGTTCAGTTTTTTTTTCAGTCATTGGACGTTAAGACGACGTTTTGTAAATATGTAAAGTGCAGGAACAAAGGTATAATTATGTTCATCTTTAGGAACGACTTTTACTTTCGAACCAACTACAAAATTGCGGAGTCGATGAACTTTTTATAAAGTAGAGCTGAGTTATTTTCACGATTCGTAGGTGGACTGAAGTTACCCGCGTAGCCTAGCGCGGATTAGCAAATTTAAATTGGCAGTAAGCAGGGCACAAATGTAGTTCAAAAAACTGGTGGCCAATGGAGTCGTAAAGCTTTGGCTATATTCGTTAATTTTTTTCTCCAACTTTTGTCGAAAGACTAAAAGCGTAAAATAAAGAAAGGTATTATTATTATATACTACGGGACTAATCGCGCACTAAAATTACGAGATAAATAAATACCTCCTCATCCCGACGTTTCGGCCGAGTTATATCGACCGTAGTCACGGGTAGACTGGAGTGTAGAACAGCTGGTACCGCCAATTCAATTTGAACTTGAAAAATTGTCACTACGACACACAACACTGACGGTATCTAACAATGTCCTTCTACCTACACTACGCGATTTACATTTGTTGACAACAAGATTCCACGACGCCGATAACTTAAATCCATCCTCCCGGTTGAAATTCTTATGTTTTTTGATTTTCACCGCTTCACGAACTATTCTTGAAAAATAGTGTCGATCCGTGGAGAGGACTTTTGGGTCGTGGAGCTCGATCCAATGACCAGTACCTCCGTCAAGCAAATGCTCAGCTATATGAAATCGCGAAAGTTTAAAAACAACATAAAGAAAGGTAGTTTGGCCATGTGGCCGTCTTTCAAATATATGCCGCTCTAGACTTCAGCCTAATGGTAAATCCGCTACTTCCTAAGATAAATCGCTCTATTTATGTTAGAAACACTTCAGCAGTAGGCTCTACCTATCAGGAGCAAACAAAAGACCTGAATGACAATGTTTTGGGTTCAGAAACCGAACAAAACAAAAAGTATGCCAAGGACATTTACATCTTGATGGTCGCTTAAGGAAGCCGTCTTCAGATAAAAATACTTTGATGTTTCCAGAGCAAACATAGCGCTATTTTTATGTGTTTACCGCTCATTAGCGAGTGAGTGGAGCAAATATTTGCGATGTAAGGAGCTAAGTACTAGATCTTGTTGGTTTCTTTTAACGGCATTTCACTTATCATGCCATGCCGCAGCTATCTTGCTCGCACAGTTGCAAGATTAATTAAATATCTAAAAACTCTACTCAAATGTATCAATTTTAGCACGTAGGTATGTTGAGTGAAAGTTTGGTTTTCAAATATTTTGATTTAATAGAAGAGATCGCAAACTGTTATTGTCGTTATTTCAATCTAACACTTTGTATATTGTTACACGCATATTTGAAATTTGATTACATGCGCATTGAATTCCTAAAAATTTTCAATCATAACGCGTATCTATAAATACAAGTATATTAAAGAAGAGGGAAAGATTGTGTAATCATTTCGATTGTCGGAAGAGAAAAGAAATACACGTTATTGTTATTTCTATTTTTGCCCGACGAAACGGAGGAGTAATGTATATTTGTATTATGTGTAACCACGCATAACTTTTAACGCAGTAGTCCGACTTCAATATTTTTTTTTATTGAAAAAAATATACTTTGAAGTTGGTCCCATTCAAATTTTACCGAAATCGGCTGAGCCATTTTGGGTAAATCAACAATAATGTTAAATTGCTACATCGGTCCGTGCGTACTATTCGCGAACTCTGAAGGTTTCGCACGGTTGAAGTCGGTCATGCTGTTTTTTGCAAAAAATAATTAAATATACTATTTTGTCAAATAAAAACACATCAAATGTGTCATCCGTAAGCGTGATTTTAGGTTGCCTTTGGTGTCAAATTGCGCGAGCAGTATAGAACTTGGCGGCTATAATCCCATTAAAACAATGTGTACAGAAACGAAAAGTTTGTACACATTTTCGAACGAATTTTCACAGGTAGATAAAAACAACTTAGCACGCGGTTGTAAATTGTACAAATGTACACATACAAGTTTATGGTTAAAACTAATATTTTGTGAATGATATCAATCAGTATCTTTTATTATTGTTTGATATCTTGTTAATTTAATCTCTTTCGAAATCTATATAATTTACATAATAAACAAAAATAAGATAATTGAAAATAACAGTATTTTACGTTTCACGATGTCCCCTTTTTAATAATTTCATTAAAAGAAAATTGTTCGTAAAGTTAAGTATACGTCCGAGCCGTTAGAAGTTCTAAAATAGGGCGCTAGATCTGACCAAATAATAATATATACCTAATTTGCTAAAATACGTCTAATAGTGTGTAAAATGTTAGTCCCTTAGAGTATTAATAACTATAGAGCGCGCACAACGAAGTGGGAACAGTAGGCACAGGTGAGAACAAAACGACGCTCCCGCCGCGAGCGCTTGTAGTCGTAGCTGAGTACTAGGAGAGTGCGTTTCTCGAGGGATTTTTTTCAAATTTACGTATTAAAATGTAATACTTTAGTTATTTATTCTCTAAGGTTAGTCCCATAGTATAAGCTATAATGTATATTAACTTCTGAAAATAATTTGAATTTCTAAAGTAACAATTTTCTTATTTTTAATTTTTTTTTATTTAGTCCCCTTTGATTATTTTTATTACGGGACCGATTTGCATCGATCGTGGTCACGGGTAGATTGAGCTGAGTCTACCCGTGACCACAGCCGATGCAACTCGGTCGAAACGTCGGGATAATGAGGTAAGTATTTATTTATCTAGTAATTTTAGCGCGCGATTAGTCCCGTAGTATATAATAATAATATGTTCAAATCGTGAAATTTTAAAAACAATATCTTTGATTAGTTTTTATTTATGTCGTAAATGAATCCATGTTAAATTATCTATTAGCTCGACTGTGATGGTAAATGATGATGTGTATTAGTACATCGATGTACCTACTAGTCCTGTGTCGGTCGTACATTCTCCGTGTTCCGGATCGTTCATGACCGATCAGCGAAATAACCGAATCAAATGTATCGGTCGTTCATCGGTCACGTGACCGAACCATACGGTGGCGATAAGATCCTACGTACATTCACTTATGATCAACAATATTTGACCTGTCATTAGAAAAGTTAGCGAAATTCATTCTTATTACGAGACAAGAAGATTTATTTTGAATATAAAAAACGAAAGAGACATAGAATCATCAAATAAATGGAACATTGTTTGCATACATTGCAGTAATAACTATCATATTACTTAAGAGGTAAAGTCTAATTTAGAATTTTAATCGCGAAGTATCATTGCAATCTAGACACGTTCCGTTTAATGGTATGCCAGCAGTGTTTCACGCCTCATTTTGTCGCGAATCGCGCGACACGGAACATGCGACGCATGGTATAAATGATGGAGATCAAGAACATATTGTAATGAACGATTCGATCATGCGCTGATTATGTTTCGGTCATTGGGACTTGGTTCAATCACGACCGACACAGGACTAGTACCTATGGTTGATACAAAATACAGACTTCAATACATTGATGTATGGATGGATACATTTATTTGTCGAAGAGCCTAAAGAAATAAACATTAAAGCACGCATCGCCAATCAAGTAAAAGGCGATTGTTCGGTCCAGTTTCTGGTTAATATCCAACGGAGCCCTCGTTAAAGGAAATAATAAAGTGAAAGCAGTTTTTTCACAGATATAATTATAATTTTAATCCATTCAAGGCTGTTTGCACTTATTTTTGGAACATGTCGAAATTGCAACGGAACAGGTTATTTTTGATATCAAGTTACAATGTAAAGCGAGTTAAATAAACTTGTACGTAATAGCGCTTTAGGTAATGCAAGATATTATGTACGTTTCCCGGGAATGATTACATTTATTTTTAACCCATTTCAAAAGAAAAGCTCAAATCATTTATTGCAACTTTACATGCAGTTCTTAGTTAACATGTTTTATTCTTAGTTTTTTTCTTAGTTAACATTGACCCTAACTTCTAGATCAGAGAGGCGTGGGTTCGATCCCCACCAGGGCAAATATTTATGTGATGAACATAAGTGTTTGCTCTGTGTCTGGGTGTTATTTAGTTACTATCTATATAAGTATGTATTTAAAAATAAGTATACGTAGTATATAAGTCTCTGGCAGCCATATCACAAGCTTTGCTTAGTTTGGGGTCAGAGGCCGTGTGTAAGATGTCCCAAAAATATTAATATTAAATATATATATATACAGTCATACATACGACCTACAGCCTTGGCCAAAAGTGTTAGGCACCTTTAAAAAATCAAAATGCATGTTTACTACTTAACCAATAACTGAGTGCTTATCTTAAATGACTTACCGGGCTCATAAATAGCTTCTTAGAATATCAAGCGGCTCTTTGTTAAGGTCGTAAAAAACCTGGTGACCGAAAACAAATTCTGTTTTCTTTCGGTCATAACAGTCAAAGTTTGGTCACTTGTGTTCTGCCGGCTTAGTATGCGAGCCGAAGCAATTATTTCGTCCATAATACCAATTCGTAAACGTTCCTTGTATGGGAGCTCCCTTAAATATTTATTTAATTTTTGTAATAGGGTCCCGTTTTTACCCACAAAACTTGAACAAAAATTACAGATTCAACCAGTGAAAATCGGACACAGTTGGAAAAAACTAGATCGAAAATTATGATCGAGATACCACCAGACGACTTTTCTATTACCTGGGATCGTGAATAAATTAACACTAAAATAAAAGATTATGGGGGTTCAAATAACTAATTTGAATATAATCTAGATATTTTTGTTGATAAGTATATACCTACTTGACAATAAAATTATTTAGTCAATTATCTTAACGACAACTAACTGACTGAACTGTTATATCTGTTCTGAATTGAGTAAGTTTTAAAATAGGATGGATAGTATTAATTGGTTTTTCAAGAGTGGATAGTACTTCACTGGCGAGCGGCGTAGGTCATTACCAACCAAATACACAAATTTGTTTTCATTGAAAATGCCATGGTTTTCGAGATATTTAACATTTTCTTACAAATTTAACACACATTGAGTTTAGAAAATGTGAAATATCTCGAAAACCGTTGCAATTTCACTGAACACATATTGTGTGTATTTGGTTAGTATGGACCCCATATCCACGCCAGTGAAGTTTTATCCATTCTTTACTGAACACCCTGTATATGCAGATTTACAAAGATAAATAATAAAGGATGTACCTAAATCAAGACGATTCAACTATTCTTGAAATATCTTTCATCTAGTGTCAAAGATCAATGTACATTTTAATAAAACAAGAGATTTTTAAACAATTTCAGCGTTGGTGTCACAGTAAAACTTGATAACCATGTACACCTAAAGGTGGGCACACACGGTCAGTTAAACTGATCAGTTTTTCGCGTCACTCCAACTGGGTGCTCATTCAGTTAATGAAAAGGTGGGAATTGGTGGTTCCATATTTGAAGACAGTGGAGCCATGATATTTCTTCGATAACTTGTGTTAAGTGTTTCAATTTTTCATGAAAAATTATTGGAACCAAAGTTGTTTGAAATTTGATTTTACACAACTTTGATTCCTATCAACTTTTTCTAGGATCGATATTTTTTAATAAGCCGGTGATACCATGATGTTTCTTCGATAACTTGTGTTATTTCAATTTTTCATGAGAAATTATCGGAACCCCAGTTGTTTGAAATTTGATTTCCTATAACTTCGATTCCCATCAACTTTTTCCAGGATCGATATTTTTTAATAAGACAGTGGTGCCATTTTGTTTCTTCCATTACTTGTGTTATTTCAATTTTTCATGAGAAATTATTGGAACCAAAGTTGTTTGAAATTTGATTTTCCACAACTTTGATTCCTATCAACTTTTTCTAGGATCGATATTTTTTTAAAAAGCCGGTGGTGTCATGATGTTTCTTCGATAACTTGTGTTATTTCAATATTTCATGAGAAATTAGTTGAGCCAAAGTTGTTTGAAATTTGATTTCCTACAACTTTGATTCCCATCAACTTTTTCCAGGATCGATATTTTTTTAAGAAGTTAGTGATTCCATTTTGTTTCTTCCATAACTTGTTATTTCAATTTTTTATGAGAAATTATCGAAGCCGAAGTTGCTTGAAATTTGATTTCCTACAACTTTAATTCTCATCAACTTTTTCTAGGATCGATATTTTTTTAATAAGCCAGTGGTGCCACGATGTTTCTTCGATAACTTGTGTTATTTCAATTTTTCATGAGAAATTATCGGAACCAAAGTTGTTTGAAATTTGATTTCCTACAACTTTGATTCCCATCAACTTTTTCCAGGATCGATATTTTTTTTAATAAGTTAGTGGTTCTATTTTGTTTCTTCCATAACTTGTTATTTCAATTTTTCATGAGAAATTATCGAAGCTGAAGTTGCTTGAAATGTGATTTCCTACAACTTTAATTCTCATCAACTTTTTCTAGGATCGATATTTTTTTAATAAGCCAGTGGTGCCATGATGTTTCTTCGATAACTTGTGTTATTTCAATTTTTCATGAGAAATTATCGGAACCAAAGTTGTTTGAAATTTGATTTCCCACAACTTTGATTCCCATCAACTTTTTCCAGGATCGATATTTTTTTTAATAAGTTAGTGGTTCTATTTTGTTTCTTTCATAACTTATTTCATTTTTTTATGAGAAATTACCGAAGCCGAAGTTGCTTGAAATGTGATTTCCTACAACTTTGATTCTCATCAACTTTTTCTAGGATCGATATTTTTTTAATAAGCCAGTGGTGCCATGATGTTTCTTCGATAACTTGTGTCATTTCAATTTTTCATGAGAAATTATCGGAACCAAAGTTGTTTGAAATTTGATTTCCTACAACTTTGATTCCCATCAACTTTTTCTAGGATCGATATTTTTTTAATAAGTTAGTGGTTCCATTTTGTTTCTTCCATAACCTGTTATTTAAATTTTTCATGAGAAATTATTGAAGCCGAAGTTGCTTGAAATTTGATTTCCTACAACTTTGATTATCATCAACTTTTTCTAGGATCGATATTTTTTTTAATAAGACAGTGGTGCCATTTTGCTTCTTCCATAACTTGTGTTATTTCAATATTTCATGAGAAATTTTGGAAACCAGAAATGTTCGAAATTTGATTTCCTACAATTTTGATTCCCATCAATTTTTTCTAGGATCGATGTTTTTTTTAATAAGACGGTGGTGCCATATTGTTTACAATGGCACCACTGTCATATTCAAAAAATATCGATCCTACAAAAGTTGATGTGAATTAAAGTTGTAGTAAATCAAATTCTAAACAACTTTGGTTCTGTTATTTTTTTATAAAAAATTGAAATTACGTGAGTTACTGAAGATTCAGTTAATCATCGAAGTGGTACAAGCATGCAAACCATCGCAGTACCTATCGGCAATAGTTGACTACATTAGGACCCCGCTGCAATTATTTGATGAACTGATGCGATCATTTCATCATGTGTGACCAGCTTCTGGTAGTGGTTTATACATAGAGCCACCAATTCCCACCTTTTAATTTACTGAATGAGCCCCAATTGGAGTGACGCGAAAAACTGATCAGTTGAACTGACCGTGTATGCCCACCTTAACTATATATTTTTCAAAGCAACATCTAAGCACAAAAAACCATATCCAAGTCTAAAAATAATTTGCTCAAAAATTAAAATTCAATTTTAATACCAGGATCTAAGGTTCACGAAGTTCTTTTATATTGAAGCAAGCTTATCAGTGTTACGCTTCGAATGTTTAATAACGAATCATAAAAGTTATGCGTGTAGATACGCAATAATAATTAACATTACTTCAGTCATAGAGGATATTAGAGTACAGAAGTGAAGTTTCATACGATACGTGCTCGAGTAACATGAACAAACATACATATTTTTCGTTCATTATTATTTTCTACCTATACAAAAAAAATATTTTACACTTTTTAGTTTGACTTGCTATGAGTGCGTGTTTTTTTAGTTTTTTTAAAACTATATTTATTTTTCACTTTTTAGTAATCGAATTAATGCATTGTCATCGGTATTTGATAGGTGTGCCAAGTTTAAAGAAAATCTGATCGCTCATGATAGTAGGGCAAAATCTAGCTCAAAGGGGTTGATTACAAGCAAGCAAGCAAGCAAACATACAGGTGAAACTAATAAAAGCGTGTTAAAATTTTTTTTTTAGACACACAGGAATGCTTTTTTTCCGAAATAATAAATAGCCTATGTCGCTCTCAAATTTTTTACTACACATCCATGTCAAAATTCAAGTGGATATAGCGGGTTTATGATAATATTAATAAGGAAGTAAGTAAGAATAAGGATAACGTGAAACATTTTGAAATAATAGTCATCATACATCATCATCATTTCAGCCATAGGACGTCCACTGCTGGACATGGGCCTCCCCTGATGATTTCCAATAAGACCGGTTGATAGCGGCTTGCATCCAGCGCGATCCTGCGGTCCTAATAAGGTCATCCGTCCACCTTGTGGGTGGACGTCCTACGCTGCGCTTGCCAATACGTGGTCTCGACTCGAGAACTTTTCGAACCCATCGGTCATCAGTTCTCCGCGCTATGTGCCCTGCCCATTGCCACTTCAACTTGCAACCTTGGTTCTTCTACGGTTCTCCTCATTCCTGATTCGATCTCGCAGAGAAACTCCGAGCATAGCCCTCTCCATGGCTCGTTGGGCTACTTGGAGCTAATAAGGCCCATAGTGAGAGACCACGTGACGAAACCATAGTACCTACTAATAAATCTTAAAGACAAGTACCTATAGTTATTTTTTTTAATTCATTCGAACAGGAAAAAATGTTAAGTGATTGGTGTGGTCTATATTGTAGCACATAGTTGCATTTACACATTGTACTTGCTCAAATTTAAATGTAAATCGAGGAACAATTTTGTCATAGTACTAGCAACGGTACAGAATAAGGATAAATAATTGGTGAAGGAAGGAAGTTTATATCATGCAGTGGGTTAAAATAATAAGATGGCGACTCATCCCGGTTTTGTAGCAGTAAAACATTAAGCTGTTTTTAGGGTTCCGTACCCAAAGGGTAAAAACGGAACCCTATTACCGTGAAATATGCCAACTTTGCATCCAAGGGTTTCTTTGCCCAGAATGCAATCTGCAAGGAGATCCGTTTCTATTGAAAAATATTCTAGTGTTATGGGAACATTACTAACTTTAGTAGAAAGTAGGTTTTACGTGTCACATCACTGAATACATCGTTGGTAGCCAACTTCATTCAGTAACGTGTCGGAACCTGTCGAATACGGTGCATGTTTACGCGGGCAAATTTTTGAAGAAATTTTGCAGTGAACTACAAGACATGGCAAAAACAAAGGGCGGTTTGTGTTATTGTATGTTATAAATATCGAATTGCTCTGTGTTTTAACCGTAGTTTCGGCGATAAAGGCTCACACAATCAAAAGATATGATGATGGGCAAAGTTATCTAATGATTTCAAGACCTCAGAATGGCTACTTTGCCAGCGTTCAAAAAAGTGTTAGGGTTGTCACTTTACAATAAAACATGTTTTATTTTACTAATTACTAATTTGCTAAATTAAAGAAAAAATATGTATAAAAATATATACTATATTAATTTATTATTAATATACATGTATTAAAAGTTGTTATTTTTTTAAAAGAAAAACAAGCACAAATCTCGGATCCGACAAAAAAAGTCTAGTCCAGACGTAAAATAGGGTCGAGAATGTACAAAAATTACTCTGAAAAAATGCTAAAATAAGCATGCGAAGCAGTTAAGTCAAAAAAAAATCTTTCAGAGATGCTGAACAACAGATTGGTGTACCATGAAGGATAATAATTAATAAAATTACAAAACAACATGTTAAGTCTGTGGGGCATCCAACTGCAGAAGAAGAAAATAACACTAAGGGTTTTACAAGTTTTTGATGAATATGGGTCTCCGATATATGAAAAAAAAAACTCACAGACCCATAAATTCAAAAATCAAAATCCTGATGATGCATGGTTCCAAAACTTTTGGTCTAGACATAGTAATGAATTAGCTGTAAGAACTACTCAAAATATTTCAAAGGCAAGAGCAGAAAAAGGGCCACAAAAAATCGCAGAATATTTTGATAATTTAAGTGGTGTTTTTATGATAATTTTAATTTTTTGTTTTTATTATTATTATTATTTTGAGCCTGTGTTGTCCCACTACTGGGCAAAGACTTCCCTTCCCTCCTTCCAGACTCCGCGATCTACTGTGTTGGTGGTCCAGTGATTTCTTGTGATTACTAAAAATTACTAACTCAAATGTGGCAGCCCTATCACATTGAAATCACAACTTTTATTTAGTATGGAAAAGAGAAAAAATAACAAGGTAACATTGCCCACTCATTTCAAAAGCAAAGTTGTTTCATAATCGGTGAGATTTTTAAATTTAACTCCTTTATTGCCCTAATACTTTTAATAGTTTGTTTCTCACTGGCAAAAAGGCTATACTTTCATCAAAAATGAACACGGGTAATGTTGGCTAGAATTGCAGATAACTTTGCCCGCCATCAAAATCAATGAAATGTTGGACAAAATGTTGACTTTTTAAAAAACTTACTAAACTAGACCATGCCCATGATCCTGCAGATTACGGCATTAAAGTAAAAATACCTCAGAACTAGTAAAAAAAAACAGATACTTCAAGTTTTCTAAAAAAAACGGGCAAAGTTGGCATATTTCACGGTACTAAGACTCCGTTGTCCGTCCGTCAGTCTGTCACCAGGCTGTACCTCAAGAACTTGACCGATTTTTATATTATTTTAACCTTACGAAGATCTAAACTATATCCTAAACTATCTCGTATCTCGCACATAATTTAATATGGTCTAAAGTTAAATATACTTATAGAGTCTAATTCATCTCGTAAACTATCTCGTATCTCTTAGGTACATAATCTAATATGGTCTAAAGTTTAGACCATATTAAATTATGTACGAGATACGAGATAATTTACGAGATAGTTTAGACTAAACTATCTCGTAAGGTTAAAATAAAATAAAAATCGGCCAAGTGCGAGTCGAGTTCGTGCACGAGGTGTTCCGTGCCGTATTAACCGCTTGGCCCTTTTCGAGCGGCTACCTGTTGCCGTTTTTAATATCAAGCAAAAAAGGGCAAGAAATCACGTTTGTTAAATGGGAGCCTAACATATTATTTTTATTCTGTTTTTAATATTTGTTGTTATAGCGGCAACAGAAATACATCATCTGTGACAATTTTAACTGTCTAGCTATCAAGGTTCTTAAGGTACAGCCTGGTGACAGACTGACATAACTTAATATGGTATAAACTTTAAACCATGTTAAATTATGTTATCAAATTAAATTGCGTAGTTACCTAAATAAAAACTAACTAAGCTATGTGTCCATATAGGCACGCGCGAGTGGCAACTTTCTCATAACAAACATTTAGAGTAATAGTAGAGATAACAAAAACATAAAGCAAATCTACAATCCTTTTCAAAACAATCCCTAAACGAAAACAAAAGGAAATTGAAGACGTTTTCACCAAAATCTACAAATACGAGTTACACCAGAATCTTGAATTAATTACTTCATTAATTACATTTATCTGTTTAATCTAAGCTATTATAAGTATAGGCCGAGATTCCACTAAAAGAAAACGAAGCAGAGATTTGCAAAGCTGTGAAAAACTATAACGTTTTCCGTCCGTAGATAGATAAATAAACGGTGTTTGGTTCACACAATCAACAATATAACAAATAATTATTTTTCACAAAAAATGGCATGACCGACTGGAACCGTCTGCAGAGTTCGCGACTATTTAGCGCGGCTCGACGTAGCATTTTTCACATTATTGTTGATTTATCAAAAATTACTCAGCCGATTTTGATAAAATTGAAATGGGGCCAGCTCCAAAGTATACCTTTTCCAATAAAAAAATAATTATCGAAATAGTACCATTTTGTAAAAAGTTAGTGGTTATAAAAAACACAAATAAAAAATATATACGCGTCGACTTCAGTACCTCCTCCGTTATTTTTATTCGGTCAAAAAAAGAATGAATTATTTTAAATTAGTGTGACAACCGGCGGCCTTCATTCTTAGAGCGATTTCTATCAGGCAACCTGATTGAGAAAGGAAAAGATTATAGAGGAAGGTTAGTGACGGGATATACAATATTGGAAAAAATTGTTTGCAAAAATAATAATAAATATACAACATAATTATATGCACCATCAGCACAAATACCACAGAGGCCGATTCATATCAGTCAAGCCACCGTCAAGTCACAGTCCCGTCACAGTCACAGTACCGTACCATCACAGTGAAAAATATTATTTGGTGGTCGAAACGTTTACATCATATTTATAATCATTTCAATAAAACTCGCGTGAGAATTCATTATACTAAAGAAAACACGAGTTTTTACTCACATATAATATCGCGGCCGGGCCGTTGGGAACCCGACCGGTTTCAGAGTAATTAGTACTCCTTTGTCAGGGAATACGCGCGCTCCCGTCGACTGGCGCGTGCGCGTGCGCTAGTATTATACGTGAGTAAAAACCGGTGTTTTCTTTAGTATCATATTTATATATGTATATTTATTTCTTTATATTACACAGAACGTGATTAATTCCGTAGTAAAAAATAACAATAAAAAATAGTCCTAGTTACGTAAATATAAAAATTCTGCAATAGCCTCATGTACTACATCCTTCTACAACGCACTGTCGATCTCCGCATATTGGCCTAAGAACCGCTGAAGATCGGTCTTCACCGGAATGGTATCCAGATCAGACACATTTTTATATCTTCGCTCTGCTTTATTGGAGTAAACGTCCTAAGATAGAGACAGGGATGCTATTAAAACAGTTTGCAAATCATTAACTATTTGTAATTAACGTCATTCATGACGTAATTTCTCTAATTTGACGTCACAGTGACGTTGTTTCATTGCCTATGAAGGTCGATTCACACATATCAGTGAACCCACAGTTCCGGCACAGTACCGTTACAGTTCCGTATCCGTGCTACAGTGGTGCATCAGTGCTTTAATTCACACATATCAGGCACAGTACAGTTCTCTGCGGGTCTTTGTGCACGACGTTCCCTTCAGACTAGCGTTGATGTCGATTGTTTTGATGGCACTCTTCAATAACACAGAATAAATCATACAAAACAGTATTCTCACGAACTAAAGGTCGATTCACACATATCAGTGAACCTACAGTTCCGGCACAGTACCGCATCAGTGATAATTATTATTTCAAATATTCTCTATGGATGTATTCACACTTGTCAGTGTCAGTGTCGTCTCAGTACCGTCAGTGTCAGTGCCGGCACCGGCCATCACGGACGTGATCGGCGACGACGATATTTTATCACGGATCACTGACGCCGCTGCATCAAAAACAAAATGGAGGACGAGATGTTGATTGAATAAGTTCGTGAGAATACTGTTTTGTATGATTTATTCTGTGTTATTGTAGAGTGCCATCAAAACAATCGACATCAACGCTAGTCTGAAGGAAACGTCGTGCACGAAGACCCGCAGAGAACTGTACTGTGCCTGATATGTGTGAATTGAAGCACTGATGCACCACTGTAGCACGGATACGGAACTGTAACGGTACTGTGCCGGTACTGTGGGTTCACTGATATGTGTGAATCGACCTTAATTCAATCAACATCTCGTCCTCCATTTTGTTTTTGATGCAGCGGCGTCAGTGATCCGTGATAAAATATCGTCGTCGCCGTTCACGTCCGTGATGGCCGGTGCCGGCACTGACACTGACGGTACTGAGACGACACTGACACTGACAAGTGTGAATACATCCATAGAGAATATTTGAAAGAATAATTATCACTGATGCGGTACTGTGCCGGAACTGTGGGTTCACTGATATGTGTGAATCGACCTTTATGGTTTTGTTCAGTGTAAAGGTTGGACCGCATTTGACTAGACAATGCGCGATAAATAATTATACAAGCGACTCACTGCAACGCTGCGTTTCAAACAAACAAGAAGCACAAATAATATTTTTTTGACAATAACAACTGATTTCAAATCTAATGCACTCTAGACAATTTTTTTTTAAAACAAAACATACTGACTTTATCCAATATGAAAACATCGTCGATGAAATCGAGGTCAACATGCGTATACATTAAAAATAACTCAAAAACTATCGGTCCGATCTTGATTTTTAAATAATATAATTATGATCACGTGAAGTGCACCAGCTTGCAAATAAAAATAAGAATCGGTTCACGTACAAAAACCGGACAAGTGCCAGTCAGGTTCGCACAAAGAGAGTTCCGTACAAATTAAGGAAATTTCACAAAATTGGAAAGTATGTTGTTAAAATCTCATAATCATCGACAAAAAAGTTTTTTTCACTTTTCTGGTCATACATTAAAACTTACACATTATTAAAATAGTTAAAAATATGTTTTAACTTGTGCTAATGAAGCTCTTTTATATGATACCTTACATGATACGATTTACTCACTTTGAATTTTCAATCCATATTTTGTGAATCTAGGCCCTATTTTTTGTGAATTAAATAGAAATGTTCAGTTTTTAGATTTATTCTGTACTCTGAGACAATGCTTCTTGCCAAATTTCATAGTTCTATGTCAACGGGAAGTACCCTGCAGGTTTTGATTTTTGTGAGTGTCCAAATATTTGTTTTTTACGACATAAACGGCTCTAATTTTTTTAAACGAAAACTGAGAAGTTTTTATTTTACACAACTGCAAGAGGCCATAGGTATACGTATACAGTTTAAATTTCAACTTGATGTCTTTAAGCGTTCTCGAAATAAAGAGTCTTGACATACACACAGACGGACAGACGGACAACAAAGTGATCCTATAAGGGTTCCGTTTTTTCCGTTTGAGGTACGGAACTCAAAAAAGTAATAAGCAAACAAACATTAAATGCATACAATCTAATTGAGAATCTCTCCCTTTTTGAAAATTTGTATAAAACAACTATTTATGAACATAATTATTTTGACATTTCGTACTTAGCCGTGCATTGCGCAAAAATGCAATCCGACCTTTAGGCGTGCTTAATGTCTATCTAACTTCAATATGAAAAAAACCTTAATGTAATCATATATTTATACATTACGTAACCAATAATCGAGCCTGTTTGTGTCGCTGTCGCTCTAGTGACATTTCCAAACCAACAGACCAAATCAGAAACATTACATATATATCACTCAAAAATACTCACGTGGTCCACCATGCAGTTTCGCGCTTCAAAAACTCGGTATTTTACAAAATATGTTAAATGTTTCTGTACAAGCTAATTTGAATTTAAATATCTTTTATTTCGCTTAAAATACCAAAATTGAATTTATGTGGGTGATAAAATAACTGTAGGTATTTCATTCAAGTGCCAAAATCCGAGAATTGATAAAAAATAAAAATAGAGTATTTTAAGAATTTTGTTGGTAATGAAGTATTTTGCATGCAAACTAGCCAGACCGACATTTGTTTCTGTATATCTTTCTTAACCTAAATATATTGGCTTAGGATCAAAAATAGCTGGAATAATTTGGATCAAACTGCTATTTGCCGAATTAAAAAATAAAAGTTAGCCAAAAGCTAGAACGGTTGATCAAAACAGCTTTTTTATTTTAACATTAACATTTATAAACCGAACATATATAATAAATTTTCTTAGTTTATTGTTTGAACTCTGGATTTGATTGGATGCGTTAAAACTGTAAAAAGAAGAATGACATAAAATATTCTACAAATTGAAGTCAAAGAAACTAAATTTGCTGTTCGTTTTGACTATTTAACCTTGTTATACCCGCGTCAAATTTTGTAACACATATACCCGCACGGTGTCACAGACCGTAACTTCGGGACCCTATTTTTTTTTAATTATTACCAGTAGAAACTACTTAGGAAAGATTTTTTTCCGGTAGCTGTAAAATTTAATTACAAAATAAATTTAATTAATCGTACAAATAATTTATTATTTTACTGACCATCAGACTTCGCGAAACAGCCTCCAAAAATATCAAATCCTGTTCAAATTTTTTGTAGAAAAAACTAACTAAAATCTGTTCTCCTAAAAAACGAGTTAAGTAACTCATGAGTTGAGACACCAGATGTAGCTATCAAGATTTTTGACTATAAAAATGCCAATTAATGTATAATCCATACAAACATTTCAAACACATTTTTTGTTGCACGTATACCCGCGTCGGTCTCACAGACCGATTGGCGCCAAATACACCCACACGCTGTACTTGCACAAGCTCGTTCAGCATACTGAAGTGAAGCTATCAACAAATGAGGCAGATAGCAAAAATCTCAAAGCGGTGCATTGTTTGAATTTAAAATAAATGCGAAATAATATTTCGTCGGTCTCACAGACCAACGCGCGAGTATAGGAAGGTTAATATGATGATATTTAGGGAAAAAATCTACTAAGTGGTGTAGGTTGAATAGTATCTAGTCTGCACCATTTCAAAATTTTAACTAAATGGGCCATCTTTTGATCTTGCCGAGGGTAGTAGGTACAGTACATTTAAAAATAACCTGTGTACCAAGTTTCGTCGAGATTCGTTCAAAAATAGGACAGCTAATACAGTAATCATACTAATATTATAAATCCGAAAAGTTTGTTGGTTTGTTCCTCTTTCACGCAGCAACAGAGCAACGAGTTGACTTGATTTTTGGCATGGATATAGTTCAAAGGCCGAAAAGTGACATAGGCTACTTTATATCCCGAAAAATAAAAGATTCCTGTGGGATAGCACAAAAATCAAAAACCACGCGATAATATTATAAGTACTTTACATCATGGGTCCAGCCCCTTTGGATTGCTCTCTGGGTAATCGTTACTGACCGAACCGAAGCGAAGGTTTCTGCTTCACACGCCGATTTTCATTTACGTACAACCATTTAGAATTATTTATTTACTATTCTAGGTTAAAATTAGGAAGCAATGCTAGGAAAATCCAGCTGGTAACTCCTTCTCTGGTTCGCTAGCGAAATCGGTCTGTATTTATATTGGTGGGCCCGCTATATACAACCGAATACCCGTAGAAGTTCGGGGTGCACCTTCCGCTGGGTCGTTTAGGAATAAATTAAAATGTTGACTACACGAGCAACTATTTTATGACGTAAATGACTTTTTGAAATTACCTGAATTGTTTAAGATTTTGTGACTAATTTGGTAATTGTCAAGTTCATCTATTTTTATTTTGTGCCATATTGTATAGTGCCCTAATGTAATGTTTACCTACTTATTGACTTGTAACAAATGGTGTTATGAATAAATGTCTATATGACTATATGATGGTTTTGCCTCGCTGAATAGCAATATTCTGCTTTTGGGCATTCTAGATAGTAATCTACTAATAATAATTATTATTTTATAATTGTTGTTTTGGCTGGCATTTTTAAGATTTAGGCCAAAATAAAACTCGCGGCACATGAACAAGCGAGACAAAACTGCCACATATAGCGAATAATGACTCTTGATCTTTTCGTTCCTTGATTTCCGCATGTCTGTCCACGTGCTTTTCATTTTAATATGTTACATAATACTGAGAATTGGTTTATTTTAATCAATGCAACTCATTATTAATGTAGGCATTAGATTTATTTTAAGATACACGTCGTTTGGCATTTTAGTCTTTCGTAATGTCAATATTGAAAAAAAAAAAATATCGTCGTAAAAAGCACTTTGTAGCAAAAACTAGTTTTGTGCACATTTTAGATTGTTTTTTAACTTTTGTGTTCTCAAATGACTGTTATGTCTAAATAGAGCTTCGTTATTTTCTTGATCAAGCGTAAGCGAAGATCTCCATTTTAGACACGCGTCTGTCCAGATGCTGATTTTGACTACAGGTCGCATTTTTCAACGGATCTCGTCAAAACTTGGTAGGTAAGGTTTTATTAGTTAACAGTATTTTTTTCTGTTGGCGATTTCTAATTGGAGACTTGGGACCACTTGGGAATGAAGTCAGTTCAGGGTGGTGTTATAGACCAGTTTTCCTAATTGCCAGGGGGAGCTTTTCACCTGGAGCGAAAATAGCCACGATTACTGGGTAAAAAAATTAATAATATTATTAGACCGTAAGTTAGATTTTCAAAAAATACTGTACACGTATTTTTTCTTTTGTCAATCAAACAACCAATGACAAAGATAAACCTTGTCAAGGTTTGGGAGTGGGGGTAGTGACGTCACTTCTATACGACTTCTGTAAGAGAAGTGACGTTTCGATTGTGAAGTGAAGTGACGAATTGTATGGCACTTGTGACGTCACGTGGAACTTTGACGGGCTTCTTCTTCATCAATGTTTTGTTTAATTGACCAAAGAAAAAATACGGGTCTAATATTATGTTTTAATGGTAATTCTGACGGACTCATTATATTTTTTTTGTCATTATGCCTATTATAGTTAGGTGATGGACTGTGCATTTTTGGCCACGCGTCAAGTCTGGCATTCAAAAAGCTTTTGCGGCTCTTAAGTCGGTTGTTGGATGTTTCTGCGTTGAATAACAAATGGCTGTTGTCTGATCCCTGGCGTTGCGTTTCAATTATCAAATAGAAACCATGACTTTTATTTACGTGTTCCTGCAGCAGTAGGTCATATCATATTATTCGCACTTCAATGCGGTTTAGTTCCATACTAAATATTGTTCGTGATAATAGTCTGAATCCAGGGTGATTCATAGTAGTCAGTTTAGTCTTCCCCATATGATAACTCCTTCCTTCCTTCGCTTAGTATATCGTATGTAAATATGATGATTCTATGATGTTGTAATTAATTTGTGTGTAGCGTTCGTAGCATAGTTTGACTAGGTGTTTGTCAGCGATCACCGAAATTTAAGCAACGTTCCACAAGGAGACTCACCGAATTACAATATGTGTGGGGTGGCAGAAGACGTATACCTTTTGGTGGAATGTATACGTATACAAAATGAGAGGCGGGCACTTGAGGTGACTTATCACTTCAACAGGCTCGACGTTGGGCTCTATAATAAAATACGAGTACTTGCTGATCCCAGTTCGGACGCAGCCGGAGCGCTGTTTGATTTGGTAAGTCGCCTCAAGTGATCCGGAATATGTAGTAGTATTGAGTAGCTAGTAATTTATAATAAGTTAGAATATACTGGGACTGCCATGTATGTTTGTATAAAAGTCCCAAAAATAACTTGGAATAAAAAAGTTCCGCTCGGTATTTGTGTTCGGAGTGCTACAGTGACTCAGATGACATGTTAAATTGTAGGTTCTGGTTATTTTTACCGTTTAGCCATGTCAGAGACCTTTAGCATAGGTGGCTTATAAACTCTGACACCAAGGCTAGCCCAGCCTATACGAACTTACTTATTAATTTGTGTACTCTAGAGATGATGAGAGAGATGCAAATATCCTTTTCTATTATCGTGTAATTAATTTGTAGTGCTCACTGACAAAAGCCTAATTGTAGAGAACAGATATTGATTTGGAATAGGTATTGAATATATAGGTATGGAATATCAATTATTCCATCGGTTTCCCACAGTATGCAATTAGTACATCACTGTGGCTTTCTCTCAAATACTAATGAGAATGTGATATATTTATATCTACTAAACTCATATTTACATATTCATCATCAGAATCTTTCTTTTTGTGATGAACGTTTCAAAAATTGACGCGTTCGCAGGATTTGAACCTGCATCTCTCTGGGATTCCGGCCCAGATGCTTTGTTCAAATTGAGCTAGAACGCTGTCTGCGAAAACGTCGAATTATTGAAAGTGTTTTATCATTTTTACCAACTACTACATTGTCACATATGGCGCTTCCACCAATGTAGTCATTACTTATTATGCTTACTAGGCTGTAAGCATAATAAGTAATTGTTGTAAAATAAAAAAATAAAAAAAAAATAGGACTGATCGTACTCGGTTTTCATTTTAGGAGCTCTATTTTGAAATGATAGAGAAGACTTTGATAATCCTCCTGGCGAGGTGCCATTGAAGGGGTTACTTGCTATGATATCCGGTTCGCGCTAATATAGATTTTCAACTTAGTTCGGTTATCAGACGTCCACTGATAGACATATTTCTCATAGAACCGATCGTATGCGGTTTTCATTTTAGGAGCTCAATTTTGAAATGATAGAGATGAATTTGACAGTCGTATACTTACTATGATATCCGGTTCGCGCTAATATGGATTTTCAACTTAGTTCAGATATCAGACGTCGACACGAAGGAGCTCAATTTTGAAATGATAGAGACGACTTTGACAATCGTATACATACTTATCCGGTTAATATAGATTTCCAACACTCGCTCATGTTAGCGTATGCGAACGGTAGAGCTTAGCATGCGATCCTCTACGAACGTTAGAAATAATTCTAACGTTACAATAATAAAGTCCCTGAAACGTTTAACGTCTGGCGATAGTAAATACTGAAATTAACACTAAATAAGCCGTTCTAGCTCCATGATGCTTAAAAAATATAATTAGTCTTTTTGAACACATTATTATTATATACTACGGGACTAATCGCGCACTAAAATTACGAGATAATATATACCTCCTCATCCCGACGTTTCGGCCGAGTTGCATCGACCGTGGTCACGGGTAGACTATTTAGAGTAGAGGTATTTATTTATCTCGTAATTTTAGTGCGCGATTAGTCCCGTAGTATATAATAATAATATAATTAGTCCACCATAAATAATATTTTTCATAAGTCAATTAAAAAAAAACATTGATGACATGAAGATATGGAAGAGACTAAAAATGTAAGCCTTTTAAAAGACAAGTGACGTCGCGAGTCCCCACTCCCAAACTTGGACAAAGTTTATGTTTCACTATGGAAACTAGCGTGGTTTTTGTACATTTTAATTAAGTAAAGCCATCGCCAACTGCATTTGAAACTATTGTATCAGTTTTCTACTAAAATACAGCGTGAGTAACAGCTGTGCTTTACTTAATTAAAAAGTTTATCTTTATCATTTATTGTTTGATTGACAAAAGAAACAATACTTGTCCAATATTTTTGAAAATCAACCCACGGACTAATTTTAATGTAATATTTTATAACCCAGTCATCATTCCTATTTTAAGAATGTTCCACCTTTTTGGATTTCTAAGTAATTTATTGAAATAAAAATAAATAGGCCTTCATAAATAAAGCAATAGTACCCTTTCAATTTGAAGTAACGAAGCGTTCAGTAGAGTTCGCTCACTGGAACTTTTTGAGATAAAATGTAAATTGACCGGAAAGGCTGTTTTAGTTTCTTTTCTGAATATTTATTGAGCTCTATTGAATTGCTTAGAGGATATCAAATTATTGCAAATTTTTTTAAATTGTTAAATTAAGTACGCTGCACTCTGCACTTTGTCTCCGAGGAGCCTGTGTTACAGACAGTTTCAAAATTTAACATGTAAGCCTAAAGAAAAACGAGAGTTTTTCTGACAGTTCTAAGCTGTCAAAAACAACGAGAGAAGTTCAAGAACGTGTCACTTCAGTAACAAGATTGGTTAACAGAATTGTACTGCTGGTTCTTTGAAAACACCTTCCACTTCGTATACGATTTCACTCCATTTGTTCGTACAAAGACACAGCTTAGTTCTAAACAACATTTTCATTCATATATATATATATATGCGCAAGGTGGGGCGTGACCTTCCGTCGCCCGCGCAGGCTAAGAATAATGCACTATTATTAACAATGTTTGCAACTGCACTGCTGGTGACGTGGCATAAAACGCCGTACTCATACTATGTGACCCTCTTTTCACAATTTTTAACCGACGATACGGAGGAGGTACTCAATTCGACGAGTATTTTTTATGTATAACCACGAATAACTTTTTACGAACTTGGTCCGATTTCGGTATTTTTTTTATTGGAAAGAATATACTTTGAAATTGGTCCCATTTAAATTTTATTGAAATCCGCTGAGCCATTTTTGATAAATCAACAATAATGTGAAAAATGCTAATGCTATCCGTGCAAAATATTCGCGAATTCTGTACACGGTTGAAGTCGGTCATGCTATTTTTTGCAAAAAAAAATAATATTATTTACACCAAATCTCGGTGATTATCCGTAGTACAAGCTACAGCCTCGCACTCCCCTAGTTTACCTGTAGTATCTAATCCAATAAAAACATTTTCCTGTAAAATGTAGCCAAGACAAGACCACAGTTTGCACTATTAAAAAGTTATCAGATCTCATGTAGAATTGTAAATCCAAGCTTCTAACTCTACAAGTCCTTATTTCACACTTCACATACTCAACATTTTAGTCAATATATGTGACTTGGCTGTTTTGTTATAGCAAGAATTATTTGTATAACATAATTAATGAACAGTTAATAAAAGTAATACTTTGCGCTCAGGTGAACTTAGCGAAACAGCCAAGCCGCACATTTTGATTAAAATGTAGAGTATTTGAATTAAGGAACCCCCTCCCTTCTGTGACCAAGCGTAGCACTATGAATAGAGGAATACAGATCCTCCTAAAACGGGTCACGAAGTATGAATACGTTCCTTAAAGTGTAGCGAATCGGGGAACGTCCATGAAATGTGTTATGTTTGATTCATCCATAAAATGAGCAATATTGGTTGCTGCATTGAGATTGCCATTAAACATCGCCTGTTATTGTATTTGAACCGAGCAATATAAAATATTTTCTAAATTGATTCTTGTTTATATGGCTGCCACATACGACCGGAAAATATTTTCCTACCTAAACTGCTACTGAGTACCTACTACAAATTAAATAAATAATCGAAAATTCTGGTACGGCACAATGCCATAACATTCATAACATAACGCTCTATATTTTGTATATTTTTACAGTCTCTTTTGAAATTGTGAATTGAAATCAGCTCTTAGCTTATAAGTAAGTTTTACCGTAATTTACTGGACTTCTTGATACATATGACAGCCTATGCAGATATCTAGGTTACTGGCATATTCAAAACTAGATAATCATCTTTTCTTGTACTAAGTAGGTACTGATTGGGAAGTACTTGCCCGGAAATTCCAGAAAATGTGCAGGATCTAGTACATTTTCTCTTTATAGATATATATTTATTTATAGTCTTAAATTTAAGTTTTTTACAATATTTATGTAATAAAAAACAAAATACTATAAAAATACCTAAACCTAGAGTGCCGCCGGCAGCGGGGCGAGGACCAAACTACCGGTGGTTGAGTTTACAGATATATATCCTACTAATATTATAAACGCGAAAGTTTGTGAGGATGGATGGATGGATGGATGGATGTATGGATGTTTGTTACTCTTTCACGCAAAAACTACTGAACGGATTGAGATGAAACTTTGCAATAATATAGCTTATATATCAGAATAACACATAGGCTATAAATTATAATGATATATTGCGTATGCTGGCGAAGCCGCGGGTAAAAACTAGTTTATTATTATTTTTGTATTACAAAAACAATATCCTGTCTCTCCTCTATGTATCTATGAATCTCGGATAAATCTTCTTCACAAATATTCGTTTTTGAAAAGAAAGGAAAACGTATAGCACATTTCTGGTATTAAAGCGACTTGAGCATGTTTTCCTTAAATCTATTTTCGTGCAATTCCCTCAGCGACGAGAATTGCCAATTTTAGCGCAAAGACAATCTCGAGACGGGAGACAATAAGAGCAGAGCTCATCCCTCAATAATCTGATGTCATCAAAGTGCTGAATCCAATCCGAGATAGAGAACGTTGTCATATTCTGTAATCAGGTACCTATGGGAAATCTCGGATAGTTAGATGCACGATTTCATTGTCAATTTTGCCTAAGAGCTGTTTCAGATTAGCGTAAATTTCTGCGCGTATATTTGTCGTTTCGGCATACGCGCTTACACGCGTGCTACATTACGCGCTCAAAAACCGGACTCGCGTAAACTGGCATATTTCGGCGTGTTCGCTCGAACCGGCAGTGGTGTCGTGTCAGTCTACGAGCTTATATACGAGCTAAAAAGTGCGTTAACGCTCGCACGACAAGCGCACCTATACGCGCTTCAAAAAATGAGCTTACCTATACGCGCGTATAAAACGCTAGTCTGAAACCGGCTTAATCAGGTACCTATGGGAAATCTCGGATAGTTAGCTGCATAATTTCGTTGTTCATTCTGCCTAAATTTGAGCGACTCTGAACTAAAATGTATAATATGTATACATTTTAGTTCAGGACAATAGTTTTTCTACTTACCTAATATTTACTTAGTGTTGGCCTTTCTTGATTAAATAAATGAATAAAACAATTGCGAAAATATATAAAACTTCAGCCATGACTATGTACCGTTACACACCTACCTGGAAATAAGCTTTATTTGTTTGTGAGATGACTTTACTAAACTTTTTGATACACATGACAGCCTATGCAGATATCTAGGTTACTGGCATGTTTAAAACTAGATAATCATCTTTTCTTGTACTAAGTAGGTACTGATTGGGAAGTACTTGCCTAGAAATTTCAGAAAATGTGCAGGATCTAGTACATTTTCTCTTTATCTTAATATATATAAATCTCGTGTCACAATGTTTGTCCTCAATGGACTACTGAACCATTATACTATTATTTTACCATAATACTATTATTTTCTTTAATGACGGCCTAAAGTTTAGGTAGGAAATTTTTTTGGTCGTATTATAGTAATATTTTTTTAAACAAATGTCAGCAATCTCACAAAAAATATAAATTTAGCATAATAGTATTTTTTTTCATAAAGTCAGGTATCTGGAAGAGTTTGGTCAAGAAACACTCGTGACCATAATGATGTAGAATGACGTTGCACTCTTCTTTGTCAAGGATTTGAAAGCTGGCAACTTGCCCTTAAATTTGAAACAAAGAAAGATGTGATGTACTCGTACGTTTTGGTAGTTGAATATGAATAGCTGAGAATCATATAATACTTTGTCAAAATTCATGAATCTATATCAAAGTATATAAAAAATTGTATACAATTCCTGCAGTAAATAAATGAAGCATGCTTACTATATATAATTAAACTTATTTTTAGCCGACTTCCAAAAAGAAGGATTCCTATGTTCGCCGGTATGTTTCTTTTTTTGTGTATGTTCATCGATAATTTCGCTAATTGTGAACCGAATCGAAAAAATATTTTTGAAGTTCGAAAGGGTATACTCTCGAGGTGGTCCCATTTAAATTTTATAGAAATCGGCTGAGCCGTTTTCGAAAAATATAATCGTGGATTTTCAAAAACTCAGCTCAGCTGATTTCTGTAAAATATAAATGCAAACAATTCGAGTGAAATATTCGAATTTTTTACACGACGGAATGTGGTTTTGCCTTTTTTTTTCGAAAAATAATCAAAATAAATTTACGTCAATTTAGAATTAGGTGATGCCATTTAGAAACCATTATATTTTCTGTATTTGAGCTCTGCTACTTCAATAATAGTGCTCGAAATCGATTTTTATAATGAAACCTGATGTAAAATCATCGACCTCGACGAAAGATAAGCATTTGAGTTATAGCTGTTATCGTAGACATAATGTAAGGCACTGATTGAAAGTCGTATAGGATTAGATGTGTGGGTTGGTACATAAATCTATATTTAACGTACTTCATTACTCATTACTTGCATCTCTTGTAACAAAAATAGGTAAAGTAGATAGAGTCTGGTATCGAAAGTTGATACTAGAATTTTTCGCTAACTTTTTAAATGACAACATACGGTGCTACTACCATCGCGGATTTACCTTTAAATTGGGGTATTTTACCTTGTATTAACATTTTTTAAACCTACTTCATGTACTAAACTGAACAAAATGATTCATAATTTAGTCTTCATCGTAATGAAGTAGATAGGTACGCGTTGAAATCATTTGGATCATTTGGTGATCAATTTTTTTTTTTTTTTAAACCCCTTAGTTTGGCATAGTAATTACGTCAAATTACAGAAAATAATTAACGTAATGAATATAAAACAACTACACGACAAGTTATAGCTTGAAAAAAAAAAACATTAAGTAGTTTGCGATTCCCCCAAAGATTTGGAATAATCAGAATCGCAGGATGGTTACAATGGTACATCGTGGGAGTTAGAGAAAGTGTTTTCCTCTCAGTTTAGGGCTGCCCTACTGCTATTTTTTTTTCAATATGCCACGCTTTTTCAGTATCAACTTTCGTTAGCCAGACTCTACTTATTTATACTATTTTGTTTAATAGGGCGAGTCTAACTGTTAAATACAACACTACTTATCCAATCATAGTAATAGCTTTGGTTTAGTTATAGCTTTTGGTAGCTTATATTGTCCTCGTGACTTTTACACATCTCTTTGAAGTACGTAGTCTACGTACATCGCATACTCATCAATGTTCGACGAAGTTGAAAAATTGGTTGACTTCAACCTATGCATTGTAACTTCGCGAAGAAAAGTGTGTTACAACGAGATTAAACTGGTGTCGTACAAAGACCCAAGACCGTAAATTAAATATGGCGAGAAAATGCAATTTAAAAGAAAATGGGGCTTATAAGACAATCGCATTAAATCTTGAGGGAAAATGTTTCGCGACGTTTTTTAATTATACGGTGATGTCATAAGGCTCTGAAAGAATGTTAATGCGTTTTAGTTAACTTTTTAGATCCGATTTTAAGTAAAATTGTTATGCACTTTAGGCTACAACAAAGTTAGACAAATAATAGAGACAATACACACAGACATAATTTTTAGATTAGACAAAAATTGCAAAACATTAAATGTTTGTTTTGATACAGAATACACTTACCTTTAAAAATGTGCTGATTACCAGTTATTCTTTGTATTTTACTAGCGACCCGCCTCGGCTTTGCACGGGTGTATTATTTATATAAACCTTTCTCTTGAAACACTCTATCCATTAAAAAACCGCATCAAAATCCGTTGCGCAGTTTTAAAGATATAAGCATACATGAGGACAGACAGCGGGAAGCTACTTTATTTTATACTATGTAGTGATAGTGATAGGTACAGGAAGTAAGAACATTTTTTTATTTATATTAGATGAGATCAATTAATCAAAGAATTTTAGGCCACTGAATTTAAACTTTTTTATTCAAGTTGTTGAGAGAAGACATTTGTCTATAAAGATGCGACAGCAAGTTTGTTTGTTAGATTTCATATTAATGTCAAACTGAATTATTAATATAAATTGTTAGTCCATATTAGACATATTTTTAACCAGATTTATTTTATATTATTTATGTTTATTACAGCTAGCAACTTTGACCTGTTGAAAAAGTTTGAATAAAATCAACTAATAAATCTATCAATATTTTTAAAATAAATTTTGAAAACTAGTCTTTTATCTTTATGTTCAAAATAGGTGATGACATCATGTAGAATGTAGATAACTATACTTAATTCATTAAATTAATTAATGTTTTTTTGATAAGATTATACTTAATATACTTGGCTATCAGAATTTTGACCTTTTTTCTCAGACTCTTTTTTTAAATTTATATTTTTTGTGGACGGAATATGTCTATAATATGTTAAACTTACTGAACCGCCAAACATTGTTTTGGCATAATATTGCAATTATAAAATGGGTATACAAACTATCCTATCACTCAAATTGGATCAAACTGCACACATTGTATAAAATTTGGTTAAAATCGGTTCAGTAGTTGAGGAGTTCATCGCGGACAAACAACGTTACAAATTTTTTTATACATATAGATGTATTGTATAGCCGAGGTGGTCGAGAGGTCGTGGATTCAAATCCACGGTCCCGTACCAATGAGTTCTTTGGAATTTATGTACGGCATTTCACACCACTGGCTTTTCGGTGAAGGAAATCATCGTGAGGCAACCTGCATATGTCTGTAGAAGAAATTCGATGGCGTATGTGAATCCCACACTGGGCCAGCGTGGTGGATATGGCCCAATCACCCTTCGTGATTTCCCTTCGTGGGTAGGCCTACGTCCTGCAGTGGGCTATTAAAAAGGCTGGTACAGTACAGTACAGATGTACCTATTGTACGGTCAACTAGATTATTACACATTATGTATGTATGTATTTTAATATATTCGTCTCCGACAAAACTGTGAAACTATTTTTAGAACGGGCTTTACGTAATCGTCTCGAATGAATAAATATATATTGTTTTTATTAATTTTCAATGTGTCTTTAAGCATAAAATTTCCTAATAATTGTCTATGTATGTCTGTGTTATTACTCACCTGCTTAAAACAACCGGACAAGTGCGAGTCAGGCTCGCACATCGAGGGTTCCGTACAACACATTGTTGAAATAATTAAAAACCTGTTTTAGGATGTGCTAATGAAGTTCTTTTATATGATACCTTACATGATACGATTTACTCACTTTAAATTTTGAACCCATATTTTGTGAATTTTGAGGCCTTATTTTATTGTGATTGAAATAAAAATGTACAGTTTTGTGTACTCTAAGACAATGTTTCTCGCCAAATTTTATAGTTCTATGTCAATGGGAAGTACCCTGTAGGTTTTGATTTTTGTGAGTGTCGAAATATGCGGTATTTTACGACATAAAAGGCTCTAACTTTTTATACGATAACGGAGAAGTTTTTCTTTTACGCAACTGCAAGGGACCACAGATATACGTATACAGTTTAAATTTCAACTCGATATCTTTACGCGTTCCCGAGATAAAGAATCTTGACATACACACAGACAGTGATCCTATAAGGGTTCCGTTTTTTCCGTTTGAGGTACGGAACCCAAAAAAGGATTTATTGTTTGTCTAGTAGCTATAGCTACTATCTTATACTATTCTTGCTACACTAAGACCTAGTTACCTAGGTAACGAAATATATGAATTAGAGAAAAAAATACATGTTTTTCGTTATTTGTACTCGTATTATATTAGCTTTAACTGCTCAGATGGCGTTGTCCATTTTTAGACATAGATCTTTTCCTTCCAGCTCCATATAATATTTAATCATCTTTCCTATATGAAATTGCAATTTCAAATCCAGATGTTGAAATTTTTAAATTGTGCCTCTCTACTCATGTATTTTATTTCTTACTAACCCGGTGCCGTTGGCGCGAAAATAATTACGCGGACTGTGACGCCGGGTCATATTGACCCAAAGTTTATCGGCATTTTTCAAAATGTTACGTAACGGTTATCGGCTATTTTAACTATTTATGTACTGGTTTTGTATTATTATTAACAAGATAAAAAAGTATAAATAAAAATTTATTATATCTATCAATTTTTATACTTTTTTACGAACACGAGGATATTCTGCTTTGAAAACACAACTTTACTTAAAATTTTATTTAGGGACATGCTCCAATAATAGTAAAAAAATCTTATTCACTAATAAAGAGATCAAGTGCAATTACAAACTTCAATTATACCTAAAAAAATAGTCTTCAGCTTCCTTATACTTAGCCATAGACTTCGCAGTATATTATATTCTGTTGAACACTTGAAATTATTATGTAAGCCCATGGATTTATCATATAAACAGGATTGAGTACTGGCAAAGAAAAACGTGCCGACAAGGATACCACATCAGATGATTGTGTCTCTTTTCCAAGTAGGATGACCAAAACATCTCGATCATCTTGGGATATAATTTTTCTTTGTTACTGCACGCAGGAATCGCAGTTATCTTACCCCTAACTCGTCGTCCTGCGTCATCGTCGTCGCTTTAGCAATAAGACGCCTACTGCTGGGCATAGGCCTTCCTTGAAGATCTCTATAAAACCAATCCCCAACAATGGTCTAGAATTAATATATACGGAGATAATTCAGTTTCAAGTTTGACAGCTGTTGTCGGAAATGTAGATCTTGAAGAGTTCTTTCACCTTTGTTAAGACAGCAATGGTCTAGAATTGATAATGACGGAGATAAACCACTTTTAAGTTTGACAGCTGTCATCGGAAATGTAGATCTCGACGAGTTCCTTCACTTTTGTGACGACAGTAATGGTCTGGAATCCATATTTACGGTGTTGAACAACGTTTAAATTTCATAGATGCAATCTTGACACATATAACGCAACCCGTGTCAGTACTTAACCACGAAAATTTTTTTCACAAAAACTTTTTCACGGAAAACTTTGTCACAAATATACCTTATCACTAAAAATCTTAATCACGAAAACTTGTCCACGAAAAGACTTCCGTAGTTAACAGAATTTTAAGGCTTCCGTAGTAAACAAGGCATCCATTTTGAAATAAAAAATAGCGGCCTCACTTTTTTGAAAAAGTCGTCATGGGTGTAGTTTTCGAGGTTTTTGGGGGTGTATATTTCAAAATTGGCGTCCATTTTGAAGTAATATTCGCCATCCTCAATTCCAAAATGAATGCCAATTTTGAAATATAAACCCCCGAATTCTCAAAAAATAGCACTTTTTTATTTAACCTGTACTGTCCCACTGCTGGGCAAAGGTCTCCCCCAATTCCTTCCATTCTTTTCTGTTCTGTGCTACCTCCGTCCAATCCTTTTTAAACCTCTCGATTATTAACACTTATGACGACTTTTTCGAAAAAGCAACATCTGCTATCTCTAATTCCAAAATAGATGTCATTTTTGAAATCTACACCCCCAAAAACCTCGAAAACTACACCCATGACGATTTTTCAAAAAAATGACGTCCACCATCTTTAATTCCAAAATGGATGCTAGTTTTGAAATCTACACCCCCAAAAACCTATCAACGACACCCATGACGACTTTTTCAAAATAATGACGTCCGCCATCTTTAATTTCAAATTGGATGCCATTTGTGAAATCTACACCCCCAAAAACCTATTAAACGACACCCATGACGACTTTTTCAAAATAGTGACGTCCGCCATCTTTAATTTCAAAATGGATGCCATTTTTGAAATCTACACCCCCAAAATCCCATTAAACGACACCCATGACGACTTTTTCAAAATAGTGACGTCCGCCATCTTTAATTTCAAAATAGATGCCATTTTTGAAATCTACACCCCCGAAAACCCATTAAACGACACCCATGACGACTTTTTCAAAATAGTGACGTCCGCCATCTTTAATTTCAAAATGGATGCCATTTTTGAAATCTACACCCCCAAAAACCTCAAAAGCGACACCCATCGCGACTTTTAGCAAAAAGTGACGTCTGTCGTTTTTAATTCCAAAATGGATGCCAATTTTGAAATCTACACCCCAAAAAACCTCGAAAACTACACCCATGATTTTTTCAAAAAAGTGACGTCTGCCGTTTTTAATTCCAATATGGATGCCAATTTTGAAATCTACAACCCAAAAAAATTAAAAATGACAACCACGACTATACACCAATTGTACACCCAGCATGTTTAAGAAATATGTCCAGCATAGTCACCCTACTACACTTCTTTGTATACACCATAGTACGCCATTTGCAATCGACGGTGATACTCTAGTCAAAAATAAAAAATAACCGTTAATCGTAAAGACGTAGGTATATTCATACAAAATAAATATCAAACTCTGTTTATTGGCATCTATTCGCAATTTTAACTAAAATCTTAACAAACTATATTGTTAAAAAAACTAAGAAATGGTTAAGACAGTCGCGGCTTTACAGGTAATAATTCTACCGTATATAAATGTCGTTCCGAAATGGCAATAGTGCGAGCGGGACAACTTCATCACTTTGGGAAGTCTCACTCGGCACAGCGTCTCTCTTATGCCATTTCAAAGGAATATATGTTTTGTTGCAACGTATTAAGGTTGAATTTTCCTAAACTAACTTTGAGCCAAATTTCGTCTGTGCGCAGTCCAGATAGTATACAAAGTCCTTGTGTAAGCCTTAGAAAAATTCCGGAGATGCTTTTTGAGAGTCGGAAGCAAAAAAAGTTAAGAAAAATTTACCAAAGAAGTTTCATTCAAATCATTTTTGAGTTTGATTCATGTAAGGCGGTCAATATTATTTTCATAGTGATTTGTTTGTGTGTAATTCTTAATAATAAACAAGGAAATCATCAATAAAGACAAAAATACTACCAAAAATATGTCACGAAAATACCACGCCATTGGTGACGCTGGGTCATTTTGAGCAGTTTTTGCTTTACGCACTTATAACTTTCTATACAGACTGTATTGCACTAAGTTTGCAGGCAGTGCAGGTGGAGGAATGCTGTATTTCCAGCTACTGGCAGGATCAAACTACAGAGCAAGTAAAATTCAAAATATGGCCATTAGAAATTACCTCGGGTCAATATGACACAGCGTCAACGAGCCCGAGTAAATTTAGTGTTTATGCAGTTAATTTAAGGATTGTATTTTTTATTTATTAAAACTTGTACAGTATGTACATATCATAAAAAAAATCAATAACTATATAAGTTATAAAGTTGAAGAGTTTAATAATGTAACTAGGTAAATTTTGTGATGACATTTATAAATGTACATTTTTAATTTTTTGTTAATAAAATAAACAAAATATATTATAATGTTAAAATGTCTAATGAATTTGAACAAAATATAATCTGCTTCGTTAAAAAAATCGTAAAAATGTACAATAACCTGCTTCGTTTTGGTGGAATCTGGGCTTAGTTAGTTTAAACCGCTACAGAACTGAATAATCGCGAGCAAGGTGGTTTGCTTTTATAGGCCTATCTAATTTAAAAATAAAACTCGTTTATAAACTCGTTAATATCAGATTCGGTAAAATATGATGGTAATGATTTAACGGCATTGTCAGTTAATGTAAATAAATATACAGGTCAATGGCAACATGGGAAAGCTTTTAGGCCTATTGTGTAGAAGGCAAATTTTAGATATTATATTTATTTTATAGTATAGGTACAGGGTGGAGAGCTGACGCCGACATTGATTTTGGAAATTCTTGAAGAAATTGCTGTAGGCGATAAGGCTGCCCATTATTCTACCGGACTGTTATTATTTTTGGTTTAAATTATTTCATGTACATTCGGTGCACATAAAGAAGTTATGTACTTAGTTATGTTAAATTTTCTAAAACATCATTTTGGGCGACCTGTAGAAAAAGCTCGAAGTATTTTGACTAAAGTCAAAAACTCGGATGCCTAGTTATTTTGATTAGTCTAATGTCAAATAAGAATAAATGAGACCCCTATAAAGTATGGAGCCAAATTATGTACTTCCTTTATTAATACTTAATAAACTTAATAAAAGTAAGTATACTTTTACTATACTTTTTGATTATTACTCAACTCGGGTTCTTCTCCCCCGTGTTTGGCGGGAGTGAGGTTGCCAACTCGAGCTTTGGCTCTTTTTGGCAGCTGGACGCCTCGGCCAACGTGGACTGAGGGGCAATGTTTGGAGGGTGCGAGTACTCTTCCCAGTCCGCGAGGACGGGCGGCTTCTCTCAGCATCCTCGTTAGCCATTTGTATGACCATCGCTGGCCATATCTTGGCTTGGCTTCAACTTGGCCGTCTTATGGCTTGGTGGTATCTCGAATTGGAGTCTTCACGACCTGCACTGAACCAGGTGCAGGCGGCATCTCTTCCTCCTCGACTGGTTTTGTTACTGTTTCTATGATTAACTGGTAACTTACTGGTTACTAGTATTAATTCTGGGTCAAGTTAATGTCGGTGTCAGCTCTCCACCTTGTACAAATACATATATTATGGAAATACAAGTCCATAGCAAGATAAAAACGGTTACAAGACTATTAAATATAGATCGGTAATTTAGGCTCAATAGCGAAAGATATAAAAAGTGTGAGTATAAAAATATATTTAAATTGAATTACATACAAATTCATGGCAGATAAAAAAACTTATAGGCCTATTAATATAAAAGTTTAAAAATACATTTTAATTTTAAATATTTTTGAAACAGTTCAATTACAGTGGTATAAAAAAGATTATAATCAAATTATGCCTATTAAAGTAGAGAGCAAAAAATTGTCGCATTAGTGAAGGGTACAAAATGACTTAAAAATTTAAAATATTCCTACATAATTAAATAGGGGTCAATGGAAGATTTAGAAAACGTTTAAGCCTATCATTATAATCAGAATATAGGCACAGTAATGAAGAATTTGAAATCACCGAATATAAAGAAATAGGTACATTTATTTTAAAATATTCATAAACACAGGTCAATCGCATCATAAGATCTTTCTTATAATATTTTATAGGCCTATTAATATAGAATACCAAATATAGGCACAATAATGAAGAATTTAAAATAACTCAAAATATATAATTTTACATATTCCCAAATAAAAAAAATGCGGTCAGAGGCAGATTAAGAAAGTTTTAAAGCCTATAAATAATCAGAATTTAGGCACAAGAATGAAGAATTTAAAATCACCGAATATAAAATTATTTCTTTCTTAACTTTTCCTAAATCCAATTATACTATCGTGAAATAATATATTCAAATGACGTAGTTTACGCTATCTATAACATAATTATTTGAAAATAGGCTTGAATTGATACTTATAAATCAAAATTCAATGTTATGTATTCTGAATTTTTAAACTTTCACATTTTAGACTTGGTAGGTATATTTGTTTTTTTTTTTACTACCGACTCATTTATTATTTCGATTAGTCCTTATATTTATAGGAAACATTTATTTAGATAAACTATTATTTTTGAAAGGAAACTCTGATATTTTATTATCTCTGATATTAGTCCTTCACAGATTAGTCCTTATATATAGGAAACGTTTACTTAGATAAACTATTATTTTTGAAAGGAATCTCTGATATTAGTTCTTCGTAGATTAGTCCTTATACATATATAGGAAACGTTTACTTAGATAAACTATTATTTTTGAAAGGAATCTCTGATATTAGTTCTTCGTAGATTAGTCCTTATATATAGGAAACGTTTACTTAGATAAACTATTATTTTTGAAAGGAATCTCTGATATTAGTTCTTCGTAGATTAGTCCTTATATATAGGAAACGTTTACTTAGATAAACTATTATTTTTGAAAGGAATATCTGATATAGTCCTTCGCAGATTAGTCCTTATATATAGGAAACGTTCTACGACGTTCGTCAAAACTCAAAATAAAATGTTTGTTGTTCCATAGAAAAATATAGTTCACCCGCGACAAAATGTATGGAACAGCTGATTTTTTTTTTTGAGTTTTGACGAAAGTTGCAGAACAAAAGTGGTTAGTTTTGATGTACAGAATAAGCCCCTAGAAGGATGCTTATTGATTAAAAATAACCCTATGTATAGGAAACGTTTACTTAGATAAACTATTATTTTCGAAAGGAAACTCTGATATTTTATTGTTCTTATCTCAGGCCATCATAGCAATATTTCAGTTAGCATTATATAACAAAATTTAAAAATAATTATTATTCGCAAACAAATACAGGACTGACTGCATCGTGTACAGAATTCGAATAATTTGAATCGATGTGACATCCATGTAGATTTTTGTTGATTTATCAAAAACGGCTCAATTGATTTCGATGAAATTTAAAGGGAATCGGAAGTATACTCGTTCAAACAAAAAAAGATTTTTTGAAATCGGTTCACAATTTGGCCGATTGCACTGCAGCAAGTAGGCCTACTCACGAATGGTATAATTAAAGGGTAGTATGTTTTTAAAAATATATCATAAGGTTTTAGGTAATGTAGTGACAAAAAGAGATGTATTTGACAAATTTAATGTACTTTTTGACCGACGAACCACCGGAGGAGGCATGCATTTTTCATAGTAGTCCGAAATCAATAATTCTTTTATTATTGGAAAGAGTATACTCTTTCCAATAATAAAAGAATTATTGATTTCGAAATTGGTCCCATTTAAATTTTATCGAAATTGGCTGAGCCATTTTTGATAAATCAACAATAATGTGAAAATTTTTACAGCGATCCGTGCATAATATTTGCATTCTAGCGTACCCCGGCTTCGCACAGGTGTATTATACATATGAACATTTCTCTTGAATTACTCTATCTATTAAAACAAACTGCATCAAAATCCGTTGCGTAGTTTTAAAGATATAAGCATACATAGGGACAGACAGCGAAAAGCGACGCATAGGTGAAGTATGTCATGCTATTTTTTGAAAAAAATAATTATGTATGTTGTTTTTGCAAAAATAAATCAGATTAGGTTTATATATCAAGCTTTATTTAGTTTGGAGTCAGAGACCGTGTGTACCTAAGATATCTTTATTTTATGTATTTATTGCAAACCTAAATCCCTAGAGTAACAGTTTGTATAAGCATAATTTAACGATATATTATACTTCATTAGAGTGTCAACAGGTTTCTAAGATACCGAGATCTGCCCTGTATCGCGATCATCAGAGCAGATGTTGTTAAGATAAGATAAACAAGCCATTTGAATAAAAATTAGCATCAAATACTTCCACTTTCCATTATTTGGTCATTTTGATTCGATTGAAGATATTCTAAAAATACTACTCAAATTATACTAGCAACATACTAAATTAGTTTGGTCAAACTCAGTGGCCTGAATTTACAAAATTGGACACCGTAAAGTTGACTATCAAATTTTTATCGTAAAAATCTGTCACTAATTAATCAACACACATACAATAAGCCCAATTACAGAGGCGCCAGCATAAATTTAATAGCAACGTAAAAAGCGTTCTCTCTATCGAATGCCTAAAGTGAAAAAGAAACAGAACTATGCTATTTAGCTAATATAATTACGATGGCGCCTCTGTAATCAGGCTTAATGTATTGATAATTATTTTATGCCAAAATTGGCAAAACCGACTTCCATCGTGTATAAAATTTGAATAGTTCGCTCGAATTGTTGTGTACAATTTTTGTATTTGTTTTTAAAAAACATTAAAATTAGTTCAGCCGGTTTCGATAAAATTTAAATGGAAGTATGTATCTTGGAAGTATGTATATTCTTTCGAACTAAATAGTTCGAAAAATTCGTTTTCATTACATCTATTCGAAAAGGACTACTTGGTTCGCCTTTAACTGCGACCAAAGGTGGTGTTTTCTATAAAGAACTTTATAAGTGCGCCGGAATGATCTTTGCCGCGCACTTTTTGAATTTGGAAGTATTTGTAAAGTTAGTGTTTAGCGTAAAGAAAATGAATGAAAAGAATGTAAATATAAGTTTTCATTTGTTTTATTATTAGATACCATTTAATTTCAATTTAGTTATTACTTACTCTACGTTGTTATTAAATAATAATATTACAATAAAATATGAGGAGCTTTTTATTTTCTCATAGAGGTGACAAAAAGTAGAGTGTACCACTTCGGGCGCAAAATATATTTTTGGCTCGGGCGACGTACTTTGAATCCCTCGCTACGTTCAGGATTCTACTAAAGAATCCCTCACTTCGCTCTGGATTTAAAAAAACACCCTCGCCGTAAAAATATTATTTTGCTCCCATATGATACAATCTTCTATTTCTATTCGATTCACCATTGGCAAACATATCGATGAATATACACAAAAAAATACATACAGAAGAACACAGATCCTCCTCCTTTTTGGAAGAGGATAAAAAATGTATCTACTTTCAAAGTCACTATGGAAACTAGTGTGGTTTTAGCACATTTTAATTAAGTAAGGCAGGTGTTACTCATGCATTATTTCAGTGCTATGCGAGACGAGCCCGCGCGCTAGTACTCCAACCTTGAGAAAGATCGCCAAATGCAAATGAAACTATGGTAGCAGTTATCTACTAAAATTATGCGCGAGTAACACTTGTGCTTTACTTAATTAAAATGTACTTCAAAAAAGCTTGTAAAGTTGTTATGAAAATAGCAGACTTCAATATGCACTTTGTAAAAATGTCACATTTAATATGTACTCCAAAATATTCCTATTCTCACCTTTGTGACGCCATGTTATAGAGTTATAAAAATAAATATTATATTAATAATAATTTATTTGCCTTACAAAAAAACATATTTCATCATTAATAATCTAGAATTGGCCAGATGAAATTAGAATTAACGTGATATAATCAGAAAACTATTCGAAAAATACCTGCTTTAAGTCTGATTTAATTTGAATTTGATCTTTGGTGTATAACATATAATAATAATATATATTGGTATGTAATATAGTCGTGGTGGTCAAGAGGTAGTGACCCGCCTTACAATCGTGAGGTCGTGGGTTCGAATCCCCGGTCCCGTACCAATGAGTTCTTTGGAATTTATGTACGGAATTTCACATCACTGCCTCTGGCTTTTACGGTGAAGGAAAACATCGTGAGGGAACCTGCGTATGTCCTTAGAAGAAATTCGATGGCGTATGTGAATCAACCCGCACTGGGCCGGCGTGGTGGATATGGCCCAATCACCCTTCGTGGGTAGGCCTACGTCCTGCAGTGGACTATTAAAAAGGCTGGTACCGTACCGTATAATATTTTTTTTATCAAGTATCATGTTTTTTTTGCAAAAAATAGTTATCGACAAATTTTTGTGGTTCAGAATTGGATCAAGTAACAACAGCGTTATGTTATACCTATAGTAAATCCGTGGTTTAAACAGACAACAAGTTTATAATAGAAAAGCTCCTGACAAAGTCCCTTGGTCCAAGTCCAACAACAGTCCATTTACTGTAATCCAAGCGTTCAGATCCTACCCATCTATCTATTTTCGAACAAATGCCATCGAGTCTTATTTTAGTCGTCCATCAAACTGTTTTAGAAGTGACGAGTTTGCTGCTATAAATTACACTTCTGGTAAATTTCGTTTAAACTGGGCCATTTATTATTAAATTTTGTGAACATTTGCCGTCTTACCACAAAAGTTTTACGCACGCTTTAGACAATGTTTTGTGGCAAGGCGGCTAGTGTTTGCCCCCTAAAACATACCATACTATTACGTGCTAAGAAAGCGACACGCAACACATTTTTTATTAGTGTTAAAAAGTTTGAGGCATACCCGCTAAATCGTTCCTACTCCGACCAACACAGTTGCAAAATATTTTCGCGACTGTACCTCACTTTAAAGTGATAAATACGTAATAATTATTTTTCGCGAAATATAGCTAGACCTACTTCCACCGTGTAGAGTAATAGTTTGCACATATCGATGTGAATTCCATGTACCTATATTATTGTTGATTTATCAAAAACGGCTCAACCGATTTCAATTAAATGGGATCACCTCAGATGAGTGTAGCTGTGGTGGTCTAGAGGTTGTGACACCCGCCTTACAATCGTGAGGTCGTGGGTTCAAGTCCTCGGTCCCGTACCAATGAGTTCTTTGGAATTTATGTACGGAATTTCACACCACAGGCTTTTCGGTGAAGGTAAACATCGTGAGGCAACCTGCATACGTCCGTAGAATAAATTCGATGGCTTATGTGAATCCACCAACCCGCACTGAGCCAGAGTGGTGAATATGGCCTAATCACCCTTCGTGGGTAGGCCTACGTCCTGCAGTGGACTGTTGAAAAGGCTGATACGGTACAGTACAGTACCTCGGATGTATACCAATTACTAACCAATTTTTTTTAATCGTTTCACATTAGGGAAAAATATCGATGAACTTACACAAAAAAAATGTGCAGACGAACATAGTACCTCCTCCTTTTTGGAAGCCGGTAAAAAGATTATATTAATGACTTATTCTCATTTTGGTAATCATTAAAATTTGAAATTTATTGTAGGCTATTTTTCTGTCTTATCTTAAGCCTATTTTAATCTGAGGACATAGATTTATGTCGACATAAGTTTTGGAAAAAAATACGGTTCTTTTGCATATTGTTCGTCTAATTTATCTATTATATGTGAATTTAAGAAAAAAATGCGTTTTTTTGCATTTTGTCTAATTTGTCTAAAAATGTGAATTCACAAACACTGATTAACCTCTGTCAAACATAGTAGATGTATATTTTTAAATAAACATCGGCATGAAAGCTGCGTTACCTACTTTAGCATACTTACTAATATTAAAAATCCGAAAGTGCATTTGTTTGTTTAATAGAATAAAAAACACTTTATTGTACAGAGAACCAGGCCCAGGCAAAGCGTTCCACATTCTGGCTGTTCAAATGAGGAATGACGAATGACGATTCAAAACGCTTAGTTCTAACGCGCGGAATGTCCACCATAAAAGGGTGGCGCTTTGGTCGCGTCTGTCTAGCCGTACGATAGAAGAAAGGGGCAGGTGGGACCAGATTGTGCAACTACTGAGCGCATTCTCCGAAGTGTATCCGATAAAAGGCCGACAAACACGCTACCTTTCGTCGATGTCGAGACTTTGCAGCTGCGACTTAGTCAAGGTGTCGTTGTCAATCAGCCTCCTGGCTCGCCTCTCAATCGACTCCAGAGCCTCCAATTGATAATTGGCAGAGCCATCCCAAAAGTGAGAGCAGTATATTCCATGCAAGACCTGACTTGTGCTTTATAAAGACTAAGTAGTTGCTCAGGTGTTAAATACCGTCTCACCTTAGAGAGAACACCAAGTTTTTTTGGAACAGATCATATAAGATGAACAGTAATTCAAGGAAACTTGTAAGTGTAGCTCAAGGGGGCCTCATCAGCGATGAGCGATGATCTTCCAGCGGGAACCGATCTCTTCCAAGCTACCCATGCACGGAACGGCATGATCTTAAAATGTATCACGGTTTATTGCTTTGTTTGGATTAACTTATTTTTTGAAACGGACATAGTTTGAAAAACAGAAAGTGACAAAGGCTACTTTTTCTCCCAGAAAAAAAAAATGGTCCCACGCGATAGCAAAAACATAAAAATGCCACGCGGGCGAAGCCGAGGGTAAAAGATAGTGGGTAATATATAAAAACAACGTTATCGCATAAAAACAATATATTCACCGTAATATTGTAACATTTGCACCATCCATCAATTGTTCCTGACGTGGAATCCCAGCCGGAGGCCTAGCGTCAGAAAAACCGTGTACAGGGTTACTCGGAATTTTGATAGAACTCGCATGCACTGTTTGTTTTTATCGGAGCCAAAATAATACTTTATAAAAAAGTAATCATCTCATTTTCAACTTTTTTAGTGTTAGCAGGACAAACGAAGATTTACCAGTCGGTTTATTTGTCCCGAATGCACACACATAACTTTATGAACAAAATTAAATAATAATGCGTGATTTTGTACAAGCATTAATTTATGTTATCTTTTATGGCTTCTGTCGTGTAAGATTTCACCCTAAATTGAATTTATTTTCCTATTTCTATCATCACCCATCATCCTCACCCTAAATTTTCTATTTCTATTAATATTTCCAACTAATCAACGATGTCGATTTGACTACATTGAAAAATAAAAAACGAAAATATTTTTACTCACACAAATATAGGAAAAATAACACACATGCTACCTCAGAGCAAACAAAAAATCAAGAGAGAATGTTGTGAACAAATAAGTGAAGCCAACCAAAACTACACCTCGCCGTGTACAGACAATTACACATAGGTACATCCACGTACAACGGAACTACGCCTTGGTTTGTCAGTCAAACTATGACAGTGCAACACCGACGCACTCACACATGTTTAAAAAACCGGCCTCACTTGACTGTTCTATGACGTTCTCTCTTGACTTTTTTATTTGCTCTGAGCATGCTATATTCAATAAAAACATTATTACCTATATTTATGACAGTTTTATATAAACAAAACGTAGTACCGCGATTCCTCACTAGGCTAGGCCTGTGTCGCGGAAATCTAATACGATTTTTCATGTGTTTTGGAACCTGTATATTTTTTTTTCTTTGTGTTTATATTTCTGCTAATAAATACAAAGTTACGGAAATATAGGTAATTTTGAAAATAAAAGACATATTTGTGACTGTTATAAAATAGCTTGACAATCGTCCAAACACGAATCAATATGAATGCCAATTTATTATTTGAGATAATTATAAATTATATTTACTGGTAGTAAGTTAAATTCAGTATTTTAAAAACGTTTCTTGTGCTTAGTCAGGGCTGACTTCTCTACAAAAAAAAAACTTATAGAATCGAAGCAAAAATAATGCCTTGAAAACCACGTTTGAATGTTATTCATAAAAATAATTATTGCTGTTAAATTGAAATAATATAAATATAGTTAAAAAAAAACTAAAAACACCCTTAGTGTCATGTTTTTTTTATTTTTTTTTAAATGCGTTGTCGGTCTTTGATAGTTGTGCAATGTTTAAAGAAAATTTGATCACTCAAAGTAGGTCAATATTGAGCTCAAAGGGGTTGATTACAAGCAAGCAAGCAAACATACAGGTGAAACTAATAAAAGCGTGTAAAAAAAGGCCTACTGATTCAGTACCACATTTCACAGTAACCCTGTATACAAGATAATGGGTTTTTGATTATGATAAACATCTGGCTTAAACGGGTTATACACTAGAGTCTAGACTTGTTGAGAATTTTAGCACTTTAAAGATGTCATTAATCATCTAAATCTGACTTGCAGAGAATCAATGATGTAACAATATTGCCTAAAATATTTTTTATAATCAAATTGGCATTTTAAAACACATGATATACGCATGACTTTTTGTGAGCATAAAATAAACTAATACCTACCTGTATTGTACTGTAACAGCATTAATAATAGTCCACTGTAGGACGTATGCCTCCCTACGAAGGGTGATTGGGCCATATCCACCATACTTGCATGGAATACTGCTCTCACCTTTGGGATGGCTCTGCCAAATACCAGTTGGAGGCTTCGGAGTCCATTGAAAGGCGAGCCAGGAGGCTGATAGGCAACGAAACCTTGACTGAGTCGAAGCTGCAAAGTCTCGAGCATCGACGTAGGGTGGCGTGTCTATCAGTCTTCTATCGGATACACTTCGGTGAGTGCACCCAGGAGTTATACAATCTGGTCCCACCTGCCCCTTTCTTCTACCGTACGGCTAGACAGACGCGACAAAAGCGCCGCCCTTTTGTCATTATGTATTATTATAAGACTTGTGCCAAAAAAATTTCAATAGATTTTTTACTGGTCTAATCTCAGTGATTACGGAATGGACTATAGGAGGGGTCGTTACAGCACATTCCTTTCGCCTCTTCACTCTATCATAAGTTATTTCAACATCAAATCCTATCTTTCGCGTATTATCTTTCACGAAATTAGCCCAAATCTCAGAACATTGCACTAACACACTAAAACCAACTGAAGTGTTCCAGTTGATGAGAAATTTCCCCAAGTACGTGAGAAGTGTCGGGCGCCCATCCAAGCCAGTCAGGCAAAAGTTACAATCCACGGCGTCGCCTCAGAAACAGTAACAAAATACGAAAAGAAACAAACCTAAGCAAGTTTGCCGTCGAATTTTATGGCTGCCACAATTCACAGTCGATAAATTGGCTTAGCCCAAGAATCATAATTTGGCAGCAAAGTTTTATGGGTACTACGAACACTTAGCGCAGCGCTTTTAGGTGTGAGCTAGGGATGAGTTACAGTAAATCAGTTGTAACAAACAATTAAACATTTTGAAATAAGCGATTTAATTTTTACTCGCAAATCGCGTTAGGATTTAGATATCAAATAATCTTAAAATATTATCGGTTCCGGCTAATAAATAGCGTGACAGGAAATTTCTTCTTATTTAACCGGGATAGTCTTGGTCAGAGCGACATTTCTAATATTTTTGTTTTTTTTTTGACGTTTACAGATCGAAATTCGATAAATATTAGGTCGATATTCTAATATTTTTGGGTTTTTTGACATTCACAGATAAACTACTGATTTTAAGTTTACGAAAACTCATTAAGCGACCATAAATAGGAAGCATTTACGAGTTACATACTTTTAATAGCCAAATAAGTAGTCAGTTTATGTACGAAAGTGCATCGACTGATTTTCACCTTAGTTCTTAGTTCGTTTTTAATTATTTTGGTTTCTAAATGTTTATACCTCGTTGAAACTACCTATTCATGGCCGCTAAACGAGTTTTTGTGAACTTATAATAAGAAGTTTATCGGTGAATGCAAAAAAAAAACAAAAATATTTGAATTTCGCGCGCGGCTCTCTTGATCCATCTTAAAGGAAAACACCATTAAGACCTTCCAATCAATCGTTTTTTGCAAAAATGGCATGACCGACTTCAACCGTGTACAGAATTCGCGAATATTTCGCACGGATTAATGTAGCATTTTTCACATTAATTTATCAGAAATAGCTGAAGAGAATACAAGCAAAAATCAACTAAAAAAAACATTACCATTAGATGCTGTTTTTTTTTCGCCATATATTAAGCTCATCCTGAATCATGGTACGAAGTCTGGGACTACGGAGAAATATCTTTTTGTAATAACAAAAATCTTTTATATTTTCTCAGCTCAACCCTATTAAGAGCTTTGAAACTAAACACAAAAGTAGCAATTCTTAAACATTTTTTCTAGAAAATGCAGAGTTTTGTTTAGACAACGACTTTTGTGAACTTCAGAATTTATTTTATGACGTGCCTCGGCATAAAAAAAGGTTTATTTTACAAATAAGATGAGTTTGCTCTTCAAACATTAGAGGACACTTTAGCTCTATCATGCTAAAGCTAAACAAGTACTTATTGGTGCAAAAATATTAGTTTCTGAAAAGTTTTGGCTCCTTGTACATCTGCGTTTTAACTTCTCGATGCTCAAGTATTTATTTTACTAACATTATTGCAAAAGTTTGTATGTATTGATGTTTGTTCCTCTTTCACGCAAAAAGTACTGAAATAATTGAAATTAAACTTAGCAATAGTAATGCTTATACACCAGAATAAATAAATAAAATAATAAATATTTTGGGACATCTTACACATGGTCTCTGACCCCAAACTAAGCAAAGCTTGTGATATGGCTGCCAGAGACTGTTATTCTACATATACTTATTTTTTAATACATAATTATATAGATAGTTACTAAATAACACCCAGACACAGAGCAAACACTTGTGTTCATCACATAAATATTTGAGCTGGGTGGGGATCGAACCCACGCCTCTTTGATCCAGAAGTCAGGGTCACTAACCACTGAGCCACTGAGGCAGTCATAACTGAGGCAGGCAGAATAACATATAGGCTATAATTTATAAAAATATTGCGTGAAACGGAGTTCGCCGGGTCAGCTAGTAAAATACTACATTTACTTATTTTTAAATACATGTATACTTATATAGATAGTTACTAAATAACACCCAGACACAGAGCAAACACTTATGTTCATCTCATAAATATTTGACTTGGATGGGGATCGAACCCACGCCTCTTTGATGCAGTAGTCAGGGTCACTAACCACTGAGCCACCGAGGCAGTCATAACTGAGGCAGGCAGAATAACAATTAGGCTATATTTTATAAGCTGTGGTGGTCTAGTGGTAGTGACACCCGCCTAACAATCGTGAGGTCGTGGGTTCAAATCCCGGTCCCGTGCCAATAAGTTCTTTGGAATTTATGTACGGAATTTAGCACCGTTGGTTTTTCGGTGAAGGAAAACATCGTGAGGCAACCTGCATATGTCACTAGAAGAAATTCGATGGCGTATGTGAATACCACCAACGCGCCAGCGTGGTGGATATGGCCCAAACACCCTTCGTGGGTAGACCTACGTCCTGCAATGGACTATTAAAACGGCTCATACAGTACAGTATAATTTATAAAAATATTGCGTGAAACGGAGTTCGCCGGATCAGCTAGTAAATAGCTAGTAATATCCAAAAGTGTGTTTGTTGGTTTATTGGTTTGTTCCTCTGTCTCACAGCTACGGAGCAACGGATTGTATTAATTTTTGGTATGGAAATACTTTGAGAGACGGAAAGTGACAAAGGCTACTTGCTTATTATTTCAGCAAAATAATATGTTCCCATGGAATAGCACAAAAATTAAAATGCCACGCGGGCGAAACAGCGGGCAAAGGCTAGTTTATGATAATTCTGTCAGCCATCTAACGTCCACTGTAAAATGTGATAATACATTTTCATTTAACATTTATCTCTATATACATACGAGTAACTACATAGTATAAAACAAGGTCGCTCCCCGCTGTCTGTGCCCATGTATCACTACACAGTATATAACAAAGTCTGTTCCCATGTATGCTTATAACTTTAAAAGTACGCAACGGATTTTGATGCGTTTTTTTGATTCGAGAGGAAGGTTTATATGTATATAATCCACCTGTGCAAAGCCGGGGCGGGTTAGTTATACATAAATCAAAGTTGGGTTAGTTACACGGTTCACCATTTAAGTTTATATAACTCAAGAATGGCTCCACCGATTTTGATTCTCGTTGATTTTTGGCTTTTATTTATTAGCTATTAAAATATCGGAACTTATGTAAAAATTAAACTCAAACATGTTTGGAAAGAGCTCAAAAATAGCTCATAACTGTCGTGCAATCAAATTTAGTCAACGAAGTTAGTCGGGTCAGCTTGTTTTCTATAAGACAAGTTGGAAGCAGCTTGCATCCAGCGTGGCTCTGTAGGTGGCGATCCACTTTTTAAGTCAAACAGTTGTTCACTTAATGTAGGTACACTCTGGCTTTGAGAACTTTGTAATCCTGTCAGCTATCATACAATCATCAACTGCATTATTTTCTATGAGAACACGCTATTATAGTAATAGTAATAATTTATTGGCCTTATAACATTCCATCACGTTAGGCAAGTCATTTTACAATAATTATTCTTAACATTATAGTACTTACATATCCAAAAAATTCAAAATTATTATTATATTAAAATCATTACCTACAAATATTAGAATATAAAATAGAAAAAATAAATAATATAATTTATACATTTTATACTATATGCAACGGGAATGAACTCACGTGTAGGGATAGTCGTAAAGACTATAGTTTCGGTCGCATTCGGCGACCTTTCTCAAGTTGGCGAGTGCTAGCACGCGGAGCCGTCTCGCCATGCACTCAATATATATATTGTATAACTATATATATATAGTATAAAATGTGTGAAAACCACGTTAATTTCCATAGTAAAATAATATATACACTATAAAATACAAAAATATATGTACCAACTGATCAATAAACAACACTGGATAATAATAATTAAACACAATCAATATAATCATTTTTCATTCGTATTGTAGAATGAATACTTTGTCAGGCGCTGTTGTATTAACTCATGTATGGAATAAAAAGGGTTGGATTGAAAAAAAATATTTAATCTATATGCCTCAAGTTAAGTCTGTTACTACATCATTATGAGTTAAAACTTGGTTATTAATAAATTTTACTGACAAAGTTCGGCGAAAATCATTAATTTAAACAGCACGCGAAAGTAAAAATCATACTTGGCAAGTAGCGTTACGTTTTGTCGATAGAGAATATGGTGGCTGCCTGCTACGAGCATATGCCCTGCCCACAATCATTTTAGTCTGCTGACGTATATTGCCAGTATAATATGTAAATGAGTATTAAGTATTGGTTACCGATCTGTAGCATATCTGTAGCTTAGTTAGCAGTTGCTATCAATGTATAGACCGCAAGCGCGCAAACGCTCGTATTTGATATTTGTTGTGTCATGCCAAGTCATAACGGCGATCGGCAAAAGCCATTGACATATAGCTTTGTAAGGACAATGCTATAAGGTGAGTGACCACTGGTAAGAGTAGAAAAAGACGTCTACCCGTAGAAACGGCGCCTTTTTGACCGACGAACTACCGGGGGAGGTATTACAATTCGACGCGTATATATATTTTTATGTATAACCACGCATAACTTTTTACATAGTGATCCGATTTCAATAAATCTTTTTTTATTGGAAAGAGTATACTTCGAAATTGGTCCCGTTAAAATATTATCGAAATTTATCGAAATCGGCTGTGCCATTTTCGACAAATCAACAATAACGTGAAAAATTACCACATCTATATTCGTGCGTACTTTTCGAATTCTGTACACAGTTAAATTCGGTTTTGTCATTTTTGCAAAAAATAATTATTAAGGTCTCATGGATCGCTCTGAATTTACTGGAGATCTATGTATGTACACCTAGTAGAGTTTATTCAGCCCGGACCTTTTAAAATGATTATGTTAAGAAGATAGGTGACCAATATACCTAAACCACCTAATATGGATTTATGCCACCAGTAACGCTCATACCATCGTTCGACTAGGTGTTTGTTAGCGATCACCAAAGTTAAGAAATATACGACATGGTCAGTCTTTTTTTTTGTTGTTCCTCTTGTACTTCCCCGACATTCCTCTATTTCTAATGACAATACTACACTCCTACTACATAGAAAGCAATTGGATCATCCACAGACCCTTGAAGGTCTAAAGATAATCCAAGTGCTCAAGCCCACTTCCAGTTGGCAGCGTGCCCAGCATGCTGGCAGCATTGCCACGCTGAATGGCAATGCTTATACGTTGAGCCAAATAAACACCAGCATTTTGGTCACGCGTCGCGTCCACCAGACGCTCAGAAAGACTTTTGAAAACGAGATGAGCTCCCGGCCCCCACGGACCCAAAGTCTCAACTCCAAATGGCTCAAATATGTAACCACTACCGAGGTTAGCATATTTGCGCCGCTTGTGCTGCTCAGCCGAATTGGCCGCCGCTCCAGCCCTACTCTGAGTCTCAGAAAGATGCGACGGTGCCAAAGTATCGACGCAAGTTGCGTCCCATACTAAGGGCCGTCCACACTTCCATGGGACCAGCGTCATGCCGTCAGGCCTTTTGCCATCACCACGCGCCAACCCACTCGGTTCGAGTACGGCTGCGATATTGGCGGTGACAAAAGCCCTGCGTATGACATCGTTAAGGCTGGCGTGGCGTCCAATCCGACCAGCGCTTCTTGAGCAAGAGAGACCGTGGTGACCGAGCTGGTCAACTGCAGTACCACACTGACAGCGATGGGCTTCACAACACCTTGCACCCAAGCGTAAGCTGACAGCTAGACGAAATGCAGTTGGGTCTAAAAGGTTACCAGTATTGAAAGAGGGCAATGCTTGCAACCAAAGACCGGACTCCCATACAGAGACTGCAAGGATACGAGCGCGATCCGCGACGCTAAGACACGTGTCTAGAAGAGATTTCCGTGCTAGTTCGCAGATCGGCCGATCCCACAGTCTCTGCGACGATAAAGTCTTTGGAAGCTCGGTATTTGGGCAAGCGACCCTCCAAGCATTCGTTGCCTCATTCAAATGAGCTACATCTACGCCAGAATGGCCTAAAGAAGGTGCGAGGATTTTTTCAATCAAGTTCTGAGTACTATGAATGGAGGACAAGAAAGCTGGTAAAGCAACACTTGAAATTTGGCGGACCCCTAACCCTCCAAGCCTAACAGGCAAGGAGGCTTGTAGCCACGCCCTTTCACTCATGTCAATATTCAAAACCGATACTAGGGACTGCTTTACAACATCGTCTAAGCTCAAAAGGAGCTCATTGTGTTTCCACAATGGACTACATCGTAAAGCGTACATAAATTTTGGTACAAACAGACAACATCTTATAATAGTAAAAGCCATGTGGGCGTTAATTTTGAGTAGCCTATCAGAGGCACTCAAAAAATTTTGAATTTTTTCTTGAACGAAAGGCGGAAAAGACTCATCTAATATCGGCGAACCTAGAAGGCGAAGAGAACACTTGTCTACCGATTTGATGTTAGGTGCCAAATCATTAAATTTGTTAAGTATCAAATCTTTATCCGGACATGAGTCGCAAACGAAAAGTTCGCATTTCGAAAAATTTAGCTCCAAACCAATTTGACGAAACTCGTCAATAAGAATTTCCAAATCACGTAGGACTGTGCTCGCATCGCCACCCAAAGTCCCGTCATCCAGATACCAAACGTTGAGTTTAGATTGGAGACGTTGAACAATTGGATGAATGGCCAGGCTGAAAATGGCTGGTCCGAGAGGGTCACCTTGTTGACAGCCAACGGAAGATAGCAAAACATCATTTTTGTAAATTAATTTAGTGGGTTTGCCGTAGCATTGCCAAAGAAAATTGAAAAGATCGGGAATTTTGTCTTTGACCTGTGCTAACAAGGCGTCTCGATTAACCGAATTGAAAGCATTTTTGACATCCACCTTAAGCAACACTTCTCCACAATTTTGACCGAGAAAAGTACGAAGCGAATGAACAGCAGCCTCACATCCACCCCGCGAACCAAAGCCAAGCTGTATTGGTTGAAAAAGGCTACTCAAAAGAGCAACCTTTTTTCCACAACCGGCTTTGGCTGCGAGACGACGATATGTGGTGCCAACAGCAATAGGTCTGATGCCACCATCTTTTTTGACAAGTGCGCATAGGTTAGCGCCATACAAGACTTCGATAACGTCATCATTGACCTGCCCAGATAACATGAGATTTGCCAAACCCGTTAATTCTCTCAAGAGAGACTCAGCCACCTTACCAGAGCTAAAAGATAGAAGATCTTTTAGATGTTGAGGCGAGAGACCATCTAGGCCTCCGGCTGAGCCGCTCCGAAAAGAAGAAACGGCCGCTGCAATCTCCTGAGCTGACACTTCAATGACAAAGTCATCAGGGTGTGGTGGCTCAGGCAGGTGGAGACATGCTGCCGGCGGATGCTTGTCACGGAGTGACTGGACCGTATCGGGTGTGTGGGGGGCAATAGTATCGCTGGAGAACAGGACTCGTGCGGCGCCTTTGATATCGCCATCACTAATTTTGCTCTCTACTATTTTAATGGTAACCGAATCGTCTGTTTTTTTAGAATTTGGTTTATTCTGCCTTGTTGGCGGAATAATGCTTTCAAAATCTAAAGAATTCTCTTCCAATGCGCTGTACTTTACGCAATTTTCCTTTACCCTAGTGGTAAGGGATTTTTTGTTTGTTGGGTCCGAATGTACGTAAAGCACAACGTAGGGAAAAGTCAAGAGGTGTTCCCAGGCGTCTAAAGAATTTTTAGAAATAACATTCCGAATAGCAGCATATAAACACTGCGCAACCGAAAAACGTGCACCACGCGGGATGCGTTTTAAAACAGGAAGAGAACTTTTGAGTGAGCTAAGAACCTCCCAAAGCGGTTTGGAAGGAGCAGCAGCGCTCACGGGACTGCTGCTGGCTCCATCAGAGCCTGCGATAGGGGCCGAAAGTGTAATTTGGCTATTTTTATGGCACCGCGTACGATGAATTTTGAGGCCTTTCTGTCCTTTAAAAAATCGCACTTGGGAACACTCTAGGCACTGAATCATGTCCCCCTGCGACACATTAACGTATTGGGAAACTGCATTTGGCCCGGCCGGGGCGCAAAATGCCATGAATAACAAGAATTATACTACAAATATAAATAAAAATAAACTTAGGTTCTATAAGTGGAGACGTCAGGACGTCAGACCGTGACGTGGGCGGTCTGCGCAGACTCGGATGGCGTTGACCTCGAAAGAAAATAAGAAAAAAAGGAAAGATTGGAATAAAATTTGGCCCGCTAGAGCAGAAAAATCTGAAAAATAAGGGCCGAGAAAAATCCTGCCAACATACGTTGACAGCAACTTTTTTTTTTTTTTTTTACGAATAATAATAATAATAATGTCGGAGACATTATGTCGGGGACATAATGTCTCCGACTTATGTCCCCGACATAAGTCGGAGACATTCTCTGGTCAGTCTTCGGATGGGTGACCGCGGGTGGCATTTACAACTGAGCGCTACCAGGGCTCGGACCACACGTTAAATTGTAGGTCTCGGTTGTTTTAGAGGCTTTCAGGTAGCTTAAAAACACTGACACTAAGCCACCCGGCCTATACGCACTTACTTACATACAAAATTACTTAACTAATATGGAAAAATGTAGGTCTCGATAAAAAGTACACCTAAGTTTTACGCATGCTTTAGACAATGTTTAACAGTACTAATTGCACGGCGAACCAGTGTATAAAGAGCGTTTAAGTCTCTAGTGGTAAGGCGGTAAATGTTATACTTCAAAAATACTGTGACTAAGATAAGATAAGATAACTTTATTGATATTAATGGAACCTAATATTACAAAAAAAATGTTGCATAATATAGATTCATTAACATGCTCGTCCAGTTAAACATTTTTTCATATTTTTCTTAATAATGATACTAGATACAGAAATGCAGTGTCATCTAAAAATATCACAAAATAATACTAAATTAATTAACAAAAATATACATATTGTTAATATTTAAAACCTACCTAAAATTAATTACAAATACAAATTGCAGGCAGTATAGAGGCTTGCAATATTACTACTACTATATTACTAGCATTCAAGTAAACATAAAGATGAACATGAACAATAGGCACGATGACTGGGTAAGAAAATCATTATTATCATAACACCGTGAGTAAGATTAACAAAAAAATATTCTTCTTCTTCTTCTTAGTTTTGGCGTCGCATTATTGTGCATTTGCTAGTGTCAAGTATTAATTAGTCATTTTTGATAATATTTTATCAAAATAGTCACAGTCGTAGTCTCGTCATAGTCCAATCATAGTCCAATTCATACCTCAGTAAAGCAGTAGAGACTTTACTAGAGGCGTCTATGGAGTTTTGGTAACAACACGGAACAACATGATACGTCACATTATATCACTTGCCTACACTCATGCACATAAATCAGCTCATAATCAACGAAATACCACAACTTTTCACTAATTATCACTGATAAAACACAAGTTTAACAAAATAATACAATGAGGCGACATGATTTTTCCGCGTTCCCGCCAAAACTCCTCAAAAATATTGTACACGTATTTTTTCTTTTGTCAATCTGACAACAAATGTCAAAGATAAACCTTGTTAAAGTTTGGGAGTGGGGGTCGTGACGTCTCCTCTCTTACAGAAGTTATTTGTATGGCACTTGTGACGTCACGCGGAATTTCAACGGACTATGTCTTCATCAATTTTCGTTTAATTGACAAAAGAAAAAATACATGTCTAATATTTTTGACTGTCTAACAGACGGACTAATTATATATTTTTAGTCATCATGCCTCAGCTCTAATATTTATTTTTTATTTATATATTTGAATATTGTGACATTATTGAACACTTTTTTTAATTATTTCAGTTTTTTAATTTTTTAAATTTGACATTATTAGACACTTGATTTGTATATTTATTTATCATATGAGTAATGACAATGTCGTATATTTTACATGCCAAGGAATGGCAAGATAGATTAGACAAATCCTACTAAATTAACACCCTGATTGTACTCTATTTTTTGTGAAATAAATATCATTTCATCATTAAGCTGGAAACATACCACGCGGCTGACGGACGCGACTGACAGCCGCGACTTAGCAGTGCACACAGTCTTAAAACATCCGGTGTGCCAGATCGCTCGAACGACCGAACGCTCAAGGTCTTCCGAAGGTGACGTCCGCGATCTATGTCCGATAGTGTGCACGGCTCAGTGTACTTTCATAATCTAGATACCTATCAGTCGCGACTGTCAGTCGCGTTCGATAGTATGTTTCCAGCTTTATTGTACAGTATGGTGTTGGTGTACACTTAAAGTTTTTGCACCTTGCAAAACAACAACCTATGATATACATTTTTTATTTTTAAGTAGGTATATTTTGGGTCATTACCGTCTCTAGACAAATCTCCATAATTATAGCTCGATGTCCGAAAGTATAGGTGATGCTATAATTAGCATCGTTATTCAAGCAAAAAGCTGTCAGATGTCTGTTATAAAAACCGAATTTATTTTAAGACTTACAGCTATTTTTAGTAGACTCGATGCAAGAATATTACAAACTTTCTATTCAAGTATGTTACTTATGTTTAGCATATTAGGCTAATATAATCTAGTCTCGAAGGAACTTTTTATAACTTACTAAATAAGTATGTATTTGCGAAATCGAATCAGCTGGCTTAGCATGCGACCCGAAGCAATTATTTCGTCCGAAATACCAATTCGTGTGAAGTAAATTCTGTCATAGAATCGTGATCTATGGTCACGAAAAACTAGTGTCGCCCTGTGATTACATTATTTGAATATTTAATTTTGCAATATAGCAACACTGATTTAGTTCATTCAAAACACAGTGATTCCAAATGGATAATGTGGACTATCGAGATAATCTGAAAGACATCCATTGATTTAATTTTAATACAACATGAGTTAAAAAGGTAAATAAACTCTTGTCAGATTTGTCATTGAAGAGCTTTATATTTCAATAGAAATTTGACAACAGAAATACAACAGATAACAATAAAGAAGGAAAACCATTAAAATCAGAGAGTTACCTCTGTCTGTGATTATCACAAAGGTACCTCTACGATTGTCAGTTATCATCATAGTTTATATTATGACTGAAACAGGTAACTTTAAGCATATTTAACGTAAGTTTTGCTTTTCGTGACGTTGAAAGGAACTGCTACAAACCACAAATTATTTGTGTTTTATGCGTTGGTTGGTATTTTGCATCTTGTAAAATATTGTATCGTACAACAACTGCAGGCGAAGCATAATTAGGATACAACGTATTCAAAAATAGTTAAATATGACTCAAGTGTCAATAATAACTGTGCAAAACTGAAAAACCTTATTTTTACGAAAGTTAACCTAAAATGTCCAAAGAAATTGATGTGAACGATAAAAAAACATGAAGTAGCACAGTATTATAACTATTTTCAAAAACTACCTATAGAGGTAGGTTTTAAAAATAGTAAAATAATAATATATGAACTTTTTGGAGGATTGAATATTATGCATAGGCACAAGAATTAATAAATATGAAGTAAAAAAAGTAATATCGCTATTTTGGTAGCCATGTTTTAAAAAATAAATAAATGTCAAACTCTAAAATACCAGCCCGCTATTGGTTGTTCGAAGATTCCTGTCTGATACGTAGGGGTGCGTTTACGCACTTCAGACTAAGATAAAAATTAAACTGTTAATGTCACCCGTATCTTGTCTGATTGGTCAGCTAGTATTCATCGAATCGAATTTGACAGACAGTTCCAGAAATTGATAAATGTGATTGGTTTGTAATAAATTTGAGGGCTATTATTGGTCTAGAGCAATGACTCCGTTCACGGACGCCACACAGAATAATTTTTATCCAGCATAAAGTCTGGAGTGCGTAAACGCACCATAATATCTTTAGTAGTCTGTGACAGTATCACTCAAGAGCTCGGTGTACTCTTAGATAAGGGTGCACTATTGTAAGTTTGATATGTTGTACTAGCTCTGTGTTTGATATTTACAGCGTTGCCAATAATTATAATTTTCCTAATTCCCGAAAACCCAAAGTAAAATTCTCTGGGTATATCGGGGAGAAAAATTATCCCGACTTCCAATATAAACTGATACCTAGCCAAATTGCAATCGTCAAGGAGTTTCAGCACGGAGCCTGTTTTCAAAAACTACCTACCTCGCTGTGGGTGATTTTTAGGATGGGGCGAGCGCGGGACGGGGCGGGCGCGGGACGGGCCGGCGATGGTCCGGAACTCCGGACGGGGCCTGTACGACGCACATACGACGCACGTTCCGTACATTTTTGTTGTGGCCCGTACGACGCCCGGACGGTGCCCGTCCGAGCTTTCACACAAAATGTATGGAATGTGCGTCGTGTGTGCGTCGTACGGCCCTGTCCGGCCCGTTCCCGGCCCGTCCCGCCCCGCCCCGTCCTAATATAAATCATCCCTAAATCGATACAATAAAATATCTATCCCCACAACAATCTCTATTGGAGATAATTTCCCGTCATTTGACAAATCCTTCGCAATTCAGCAGAGTTTTTTGTTTATTTTAGTTCCTTTTACCTATCTCGTAGTATTTCGTCCTCAAAAAGTTTGACGAAAAGATTTTCGCGGTGAAATGTCAAAATACGGCTGAATTCGCGTGCACATGTTAGAGTATGTCGACAAAAGTGCCACAAGTACATAAATCATTCGCGAGAATTCTACACCACAGAGTAAAAATAGACGAAATAAGTGTGTTGTCATGTTAGAGGAAGTAGAGGTATCGGAATATTTCTATTGTACTAGAAATAAGATCGTTCTCGTGGGTCGCATCCTAGAGGGCCAGGAATGAGGAGATCCGTAGAAGAACCAAAGTTACCGACATAGCCCAGCGGAGCGGCAAGTTGAAATGGCAATGGGCATGGCACATAGCTCGGAGGACTGATGACCGGTGGGGTCGAAAAGTTCTATAGTGGAGACCACGTACTGGCAAGCACAGCGTAGGACGTCCATCTACAAGGTGGACGAATAAACTCATTAAGACCGCAGGATCGCGCTAGATGCAAGCCGCTACGAACCGGTCTTATTGGAGATCTTTAGAGGAGGCCTATGTCCAGCAGTGGACGTCTTATGACTGAAACGAACGAACGAAGGATGTGCTTTACTACTATTTTCATACTAAGTTCGTGTAGGTCGCTTAGCTAGGTCTGGCGTCTGAGGTTTTGACGTGATAACTTCTTGTAAATTGATATAGGTATTCTCGCCTTCCTGAATGGTAAAAAATGTACGACCCACCCCCAAACTACACTAAAGCAGTTGAAGAGCTCCCACTTGGCTATAAAGAGCCTTGGCCCACCTGAAAACCCCTAAACCGCCTCCGTTTCCGAGTGGGCTGAAGCCGAGACAATCTGGCAAAATGGGGATACATAGATAGCTCAGAGATCGAATGCCTCTGCGGCGTGAGGTCGCAGACTATGTCATATTTAACCAACTGTGCAGGTTGCCCTACAACTTGCACCACTCAGGACCTAAATGAGGCAACAGAGACCGCCATTGATGGCTAATTTTTGGTCAAAAGCCGGAATATCATTTTTAGCACGCTACATCGACTAGCAAAGAAGAAGAAGACCTACCAACTTCAGGACGAGTCAAATCACATTATGTCGTCATAGCGATTGTCTTTTGTACTTGTATGATGTAATCAAAGAAAGTAATTTAACCAACATGACATTTTCTTAAAAATGATTTTAGTAAGTTCGTATAGGCCGGGTTTCTAGCCCTGGTGTCAGAGATTTTGGGCCGCCTAAAGGCCTCTGACATGATTAAACGGTTAAAACAATCGGGACCTATAATTTAACGTGTCATCCCGAGCCACGTTAGCGCTCAGTTGGAAAATTCCACCCGCGGTCACCCATCCAAATACTGACCGTGCGGAACGTTGCTTAATTTCGGTGATCGCTGACAAACACCTAGTCAAACTACGCTACGTGCTACAATTAATTTTAAAATCATACTTCTTTTTATATGTTTTAGCCATGTTTTAAACAGTCAAATCATTTCTCTGTCCAAACTGTTTTTTTTAGAATTTAAACCCGACACATTCACCAATCCAACTCCACACAATGGACAAGGCATGTTGACATTCGACACCGGAGAGTAATCCATCACCTCCAATCTATTGTTCAAACAACTCGTGTGGGATTTGTAGAGTTTGTACTGCCTGCTGGAGTCTAATGAAATATTTATTTGAGTATAATAATGATGTACCTAATTGATTGCACTACATACTTCGAAATCAGCAAGTTAATAAACTACGAGTAGCAGTGAATAAAGTACTGAAAACTACAGCACGTAGATGTTTGCAGATGAGTGTGAGTTGTCAAGCTCTTGAATAGAGACTACGCACATGGAAGCTCTTAATTTTTAATGTTTGTAATTATTAAGTTTTAACCGGTTATAAAACCTATTTAGTTTGAAAACACTACAAAATTGCAAAACATAGCTATTATGGTTATAACATACAATAACATTACAAAACATTTTATCATGCTTTATAAGTGAGTGTAGATTGGCCAGCACTTTAAAAAAATATAATTTTATAAAACTCAGACGATTCTAAAAATAGACCTCATTATATAGTCAAATTGTAGTGGTTTAAAATAATGAATCATAATAATTTATTGCATAAATAAGCCAAATTGGATTGTTTGTTTGAATGGCCAAATATGAATTTTAATACTTTTTGGCAAGCGCTTTACGAGTCTTGATGTGGACTGTGATCAAAGATAACACAAAATGTTTCTTTACTTTACAATATAATACAAAATAACTTTATTGCACACCACATAAATACTGAGTCACAAGTTACAACAGCTAACTTAAAGAAGACTGTGTTCGACCACTGTTTTCACGTTAAAGCGTTTCGCGTTCAAGACAATGAAACGTATATTTTTGATAAAATTTTATGCTCCGGGAGAAAACTTCTTTACTTTACAATATAATACAAAATAACTTTATTGCACACCACATAAATACTAAGTTACAAGTTACAACAGCTAACTTAAAGAAGACTGTGTTCGACCACTGTTTTCACGTTTTAGCGTTTCGCGTTCGAGAGAATGAAACGTATTTTTTTGATAAAATTTTACTCCGGGAGAAAACTCTTGATTGAATGTTAAGTTTTTAGTGTCAGTAGCTTGAGTAAGAAATATTGCACGCTCATGCGTCTTATTTTCAGCCAAGGTTTTGCGCAACTATATGGCTTTTTTGAGGTTTAGCTATACCTATAAAGTCATTTAAATACTGTAAAACAAATGCGTTTAATCCTAGCGATTGAAGTGCTGGAAAAATCACTAATCGGATAATATGTAGAGCTACCTCTACATATTATCCGATTATAACAGCGTACAAAACGTATTTACATCGAATTATATCTGCAATTTACACTTACAAGTGCATAAGTGACAAAACGATTTATTTCTGCCTATTTGCCTGCGCTGAATAATAAATAGTTTTTTATGTAGCTAAATCAATTACGCCTCAATATGAGATCTAAAATTAGATCTCTTCAATAATAATTGCATTACGTTATATTGGCAACTGGTTAAGCATTATAAATAAACTAGCTTTTGCCCACGACATCGCCCGCGTAACATTTTGGTTTTATGCTATTCAACAGGGAGCTTCTGTTTTCATTATAGTTATTAGATGATACATTAAAAAACAAACCAACAAACACACATTTAGATTGATGTTATCGTTATAACCCAATTTTAGGGATAACGGATATCATTTAGGTTTTAATTGAATTGTTTCGGGATATAACTAAGGAAAAAGCGTTGTCACAAAGGCATTCCGTAATATCTAGTTCCAACGAAGATAACCGCTTTTCTGTAAAATCAGGTTATAAAGATTATACCAGGTTACTATGGTCACTCACGCGCAACCACTTCATTGATTTTTGCGCTATTTAGTAGTTGATGCCTTAGTAAAAGTGGCTGAGCGTGCTTAGTCACCATGAATCATTATTACTAAGTTTATTTAAAAAATAAAAATATTATAATATGCAGGTAAATCCGCGGGCATAATACGTTATTTCTAACGCAATTATTGCGTCAAAAACATTATTTTTTAACCTTTAAACTGATGTTGTTGAAGGTTAACTTGTGTTGAGTCGTAAAAAATCTAACAGTAATAGCTTCCACAGACAAAAAATAACCCGACGATCTTGTGATTATGCCATGGCGGTAGGTATTATTAAACTAAAACTTGGTAATTTGGCTACATCATATGGAGAATTACAAAAATGACTGAGAATCATAAATTGCAATTATTTTTCAAAATATTTTTAAGTACTACGCAGTAGTGTGCAAGTATTACTAGATTCCGAATAGGCTATTTGACAACATAGAAAATATACTATTGATTGTGGTAATCCTTAAAGATAAATCCTGAAAAAGACATATTTCACTTTATTTAAACTAAAATATGTCTAATTTTCGCTAATCGCACGAAATAAAATATGATATTTTAATATTTTATCTGTGACGTAAACGTTCTAAGAAGTCCGGCAACTCTGGTGACGTCACATTATAGTAAACAAGAATTTCTCGATTGACTGTTGTTTGTGTAATTTGTGTTTTGTGATTTCGGAGTCATATTACAGGATATGTAAGTTACTTTTAAAGTATTTTTTCTTAATTTTTAGATGTGAACTTGCGTATTTACTAGTGTGTGACGTCAGAGACCAGCGCCATTACAGAATGTCGTTTTTGGTGGTATCTTGAATATCTATTCTTTAACACTGATTTTCATTGTTAATACAGTCGATCTCTCGGAAATATAAACGTAAAGTGCTTATTATGTACTAACGAATAATTTAAAATGATTTCTAAAAACTAGTAAAATACCCTATTGAAAGACAATGTTTTTAACGAAATTTTCTGGCAACATAAGATCGTCATCATATTTATAAGACTTATATAAGAGTTGTGCCATGCAAAGTTTTGCTCAGGTACAGATTAAAATTCTGCGTGGTGCCTGCAGACTCATTGTCATTTGTTAACGTTCAACATCAGGCAAACATATAGCTCGTCCGTCACGTGAATCAGTCATAATACAGCCTTGTCCAAAAGTATTAGGCACCCTGTTTTTACTCTATCTTCTAAACTAGTTTCACTCCTTTTTCTCGTTTTCAAAAGTCTTTCTGAGCGTCTGGTGTACCCACCGCGTGACCAAAATGCTGGTGTTTATTTGGCTCAACGTATAAGCATTGCCATTCAACGTGGAAATGCTGCCAGCATGCTGGGCACGCTGCCAACGAGCACTTGGATTATCTTTAGACCTTCAAGGGTCTGTGGATGATACAATTGCTTTCTTTGTAGTAGTAGTGTAATATTGTCATTATTAAATTAAAAAAACTTTTTGGCATGTTTAACAAAATTAGGTGTCAATTTAATCACATCAACAGAAATGAAAGCTTGTTTACTTGTTAGAGTCCAGAACACAAGTGACCAAACATTGACTGTAAAGACCGAAAAACCGAATCCTTTGTTTTCGGTCACCAGGTATTTGATGACTTAACGAAGAGCCGCTTGGTATTCTAAGAAGTTATTTATGACCCCGGTAAGTCATTTAAGATAAGCACTCAGTTATTGGTTAAGTAATAAACATGCATTTTGATTTTTTAAAGGTGCCTAATACTTTTGGCCAAGGCTGTAACTAAATAAAAATAGTTAAAAAAAATAAAATACACTCTTAGTAGCTTACTTTTTTTTTTATTAATACATTGTCATCGGTCTTTGATAGGCGTGGAAAGTTTAAAGAAAATCTGATCGCTCAAAGAAGGTCAAAATCGAGCTCAAAGGGGTTGGTTACAAGCTAGCAAACATACAGGTGAAACTAATAAAAGCGTGTTAAAAATACTCATTAAAGTTACTTTTTAAGCTTTATATTCTGGATAGAGATAGTGAACTGTTAAGGCTGGTGCACACTTACTGTCTCGGCAGCATGGCCACTCAGCTTGCCATTGGTACATATGTTATGCGTATTTAACCCGTTGTTTGTGTCGCACAAATAAATCGTTAATATGGCTACCAATTGTGCCCGCAGGGGTCCGCGCCAGAGGCAATTCTCAGAAAACCACAAGCAACATTATACAGGGTTACTGGTATTCAATTAGCATCCATTTAAAGGCTGGTTCTGTACATCAAAACTAACTACTTTTGTTCTACGACTTTAGTCTACGACGTCGTTCGACTACCTCGGTGGCTCAGTGGTTAGTGACCCTAACTTCTGGATCAAAGAGGCGTGGGTTCGATCCCCACCAGGGCAAATATTTATGTGATGAACATAAATGTTTTTTACTAGTAGGGGGAAGTCCCCTAGTGACGGACACCTAAGGTTTTTTATAAATATACCAAAAAATGTTTTTAGGAATATTTATTTATTTATGATTTACAGTAGATAACAAAGTTATAAATCAAATTAAATAAAAAACCACAACCTCAGCTTAAAAAAATATTAATACCATCAATCAAACTTTAGTAACGAAAAATGTAGTTTAGAAAATTGGCACCTAGTACCGGACAAATATTTGTGTCATAGCCCTAGCATCGGATATTTCAAAATAGACTACATCCATCACATATGTAGCCACCTCTATACTCTGGAATGTCTGCACATGCTTTATTACTTCAGCAAAGTCGTAGGTTAACTTCTAAAACTCATTTTTCATGAGCGGAATACATCTGTTAGATAAATATTTGACTTGGTCCACTAAAACTAATTCAAACTCTGCTGAGAAGGTGCTATTGAACCAACTAAACTTTGGTTTCATTGTCACTTCTTTTCTTCTATTTAACCCCCTACATTTTGCCACGCACAGTGCTTTTAGGAGTATTGCATCACGTTGCAGCTTGCCTTATACTCAGTTATTGGGACAAAAACATCATCAATAGCAGTTTGTGAGTTCTGTGGCTCCTAGGATCCTTTCTTTTTTTTCTCTTGCATTTCAATTATCTTTATTCTTCTATACTCGATAACAAAATTAAGTAATTAGAATAAATACAGCAAATTCTCACAATAAATATCAATATGTTTACTGTCCGGTGCTAAGGGATGACTAAGTGTCCGGTGCTAGGGGACAGACTATTTTGTCAATTAGGTGGTGCCTACTAAAAATGTTTAAAAAAAACTAATTATTTACCACTAGCTTATGGATAACAATAAAGTACTATTTTAATTTTTAAATACTACTAAAATGTAAATGCATAAATATGCCAGAATAACTTACATCGATTTTTACCGGACGCCGTGATTCACCGCCAAAAACAGCAAACACCAGCTCTTGCCATGGCCTTGTGCATCACAGGCTAGCTGCGGCGCGTGATCATGTACATATGTGCCCTCCGCACCCCTTTCACTTGTATTTTGAATCGAACAAGTTTATACTTGCTTAGATAATATGGGTGTCCGGCGGTAGGTGCCGTCCGGCGTTACGGGACTTCCCCCTACCTACTCTTTGTACAGTAACTATAATAAAATAATTGTAAATCTTAGTTGACAAAGGGCACAGACCCTGGAGTCTGTGGTTAGTAAATTTTAATTAAAAAAAAAAAAAAAAAACATAAATGTTTGCTCTGTGTCTGGGTGTTATTTAGTTACTATCTATATAATTATTTATTTAAAAATAAATATATGTAGTGTATCAGTCTCTGGCAGCCATATCACAAGCTTTGCTTAGTTTGGGGTCAGAGGCCGTGTGTAAGATGTCCCCAAATATTTATTTTTATTATTATTTAGTCAAATCTCAGAATGCTGTTCCATAGAAAAATATCATTCACCCTCAAACACAGACAAAATGTATGGAACAACTGTTTTTTTTTAGTTTTGAGTTTAGACAAAAGTAGCAGAATAATAGTTGTTAGTTTTGATGTACAGAATAAGCCCCTAAAAGGATGGTAATTGATTAACAGTAACCCTGTATATTGTGGCTTTCGGCCAATATTTATGGTTCATAAATAGGCGGTTCATTGTCTCAAAAAACCTATGAGGCACAAATTTGGTAGGCACCATAGCTAGTACCGAATTTGTGCGGGCGTTCTTTAATTAGAGTCTTGACGCAATTGCCAGCTTAATATTTTGTAGGCAGGCTGAATCAGTTCAATTTTACAATATACATACTTATCATAAAGTATAAAAGCTTTTACATTTCATATTCATGGATGTTAGCATAGCATATACATATAGCATAGCTATGACATATTTGCGTAGAATTGTGCAATATTATGTAAAACTCCGGAAAAGTTCAAAATATTCATAACTTAAATATGACAACCGCAATACAATAAATAGCATAATAAGATGCAAATTATTATTTTATTATACTATATAAAGTTGAATAGCCTACTAAAAATAAATTGCTAGTGACTAACAAAAGAGTCTAAAAATAAAAGTTCTATTTTAGAAATTGAGGACAAAATAATGACTAGAGCATTTCCATCTAACGATCACAAAAAACTAATTTTGAAGATTAAGCCAACCGATGTCTCCTTCTTATCTGTTATTTTTGTTTAAGCTATCATATCATTTCTCAAATTTACGAGCAGAAAAGTAAAAATGTTTTCTAAGTTTCGTCACACATGTAAAGGTCCTTGCCCGTTCACAGTTTGAAAGTTTTTTTTAAAAACTAGATCTATCAAGACCAGTTACTTCAATCATATTTTGATTTATTTCATGTTGTGAAATTAATAAAGTTAATATACGCTAAATAAAGCTGTAGTTTTTTACAAGAGTGCGCTTTGGAAACAACTGCAATTAATTTTTTGTAAAAGAATGCATTTCTTTACGTAGATAATGAATGATTGAATGTGTCGTAGAACTATATAAATAGTATTAAACCTGAAAAGTTGGTACAAAATTTAAAAACAGTTTTAAATTTTACGATTAAGTATTAAAAAAAAAATTTAAAATTTAAACACAATTTTTTTAATTTTACTTTTATTTTATTACATAATTATTTCAACATTGAAAGTCAATTGTTTCTGACAAGTTCATATTAGCTTTGAAAAAAAAGGTTCTTAGAGCGAAAATTGCAGCCATAGAATTTGCATTTCGCTGGACACCGGCAAAATATTCTCGGCTATCAAGTATTGTTAACAAATCGTCATAATGAGCGTGGTAGAGCATCACTTTTGGGATGGCGACTCTGCCAAATATCCACTGGAGGCTCTGGAGATTGACAAGAGAGCCAGGAGGCTGATAGACAACGACACCTTGACTAAATCGCAGCTGCAAAGTCTCGAGCATCGACGTAAAGTGGCGTGTTTATGAGCCTTTTATCGGATACACTTCGGAGAGTGCGCCCAGGAGTTGCACAATCTTGTTCCATCTGCCCCTTTCTTCTATCGTACGGCTAGACAGACACAACCAAACCGCCACCCTTTTATTGTGGACATTTCGCGAGTTAGAACCAAGCGTTTTGAATCTACATTCCTCATACGAACAGCCAGAATGTGGAACGCTGTGCCTGGGTCTGTCTTCCCGCTAAAGTTCAACGTGGGTGTCTTCAAATCTCGAGTAAATATGTATATTCTAGGTAAGCGTGCTACTCTCTATACCGCATATCTGATTAACATCAGGCAGTATGAAGTCAAACGTAAACCTATATGGAAAAAAATCGTGTCCTTTTTTAGCACGATAAGGTAATGGTACGTAGGTATGTACGTTACAGTGGGGAGACAGTCATGTCAGACACATTAAATCCATTTCGTGATTTTGAAATATAGACAGACGATCTATCAGACGGTTACACCCGTAATTTATTCATTAGTAGTCATAAGCTTAGCAATTTCCGTTATACATAAATTAGGCCTAAGCGTAGCATTGGTGGTTGAACGAGGCTGAATTGGCATAGCGCTATTTATAACATCGATTAGTTTTTTCTACGTATCACATATTTATTCCAAAAAAATTTCTAATTTTGAATTATGGCATGATGATTAAAAATGGAAAATATCAATAATAACGAGATCAGCCCCCCGACCGCCTAAGCAATAGCAATCGTAATAGCAATCGTTTATGACTTCATTTTAGTCATTTGGCATCGCCTATGTGACGTTAGCCATCAATTGCTTTGCGCGGATTGCGAAAGCAATCGTTGAATGAACAACTTTGATGGCTAACGTCACATAGGCGGTGCCAAATGACTAAAATGAAGTCATAAACGATTGCTATTACGATTGCTATTGCTTAGGCGGTCGAGGGCATGATGAAATTCGCGGAACCGTGTCAAAAAATTAATAAATAAGTTCGTTGTTTAACTCTAAAACTTACTTACCTAGTTCTAAACAAAAGGAACAATTCTATGTACCTACCTGCAGTATTCAGAAATACTGTATTGCAAAAGAATTTAGACAAAATATTATTACAGACATTAGTACATTATGCCTAAAAACCTGAATAATTTTTGATATAACAAAAATTTACGTTTACAACTTTCAAATGACTTATAAAAACTCTGACACCAGGGGCCTTATTTTGTAAGCGCTCTGACGTTCGGCTTCGCCTTTCCTCCCGCTCGCTCTCGCGGCGTGAGTAACTGGCGCGAGCAGGAGAAAAAGCGAAGCCGAACGTCAGAGCGCCTACAAAATAAGGCCCCAGGTCTAGCCATCCAGCCTATATGAATTTACCTACTCCTACTTGATCCTTGGCTGCTGAACTAGTGTGGCTATGTCTCCAGACTCATGTGGCTTCACTAGATTAACGTAGCTAACATAAATAAAAAAAATTAGCCACTTATAAATAACTTTGAAAGTTTACCTAGACTTCATCATAACTAATACCTAAGAAGACTCAGACAGTCAGACGTTGATTATAAATTTACATTAATTTGTGAAATTAAATGAGCTTTTAAAGTTGACCAGTTTTACACTGTAAAAGGGGCAGCAAACCATGTGTTTGCCAAATAAGTATAAGTGTAAACGCAAATAAGTAGAGTTACAAGCTAAGTAGAAATACTCTTCACTACCCTACCCTACCCTATACTTTTATTTTTTAATCAAATTTTAAACAGGAGGAGGTTCTTTGTGCGTCTCTATGTATTAATTTTGTCTATGTTCATCGATATATTTGCCATTGTGAACCGGACCAATAAAATATTTTTTTTTGTTCAAAAGGATATACTTGCGAAATGGTCTCGTTTAAATTTTATCGAAATCGGCTAAGCCGTTTTTGAAAAATCGACAATAATGTAGAAATTGTCTACATCAATTCAAGCCAACGATTCGTGCTTTGTACTCAATGGAAGTAGATTTTGCCATATTTTGTATTAAAATCATACTAATCCTACTAATTTGGTATGAAACTCAACCTTAAATACTGTAGGCTAATAAGATGATACGAAAATCCCTGCGTGATAATTTAAAAAAAAAGATTGAAGTCATAACTCATAGCAATCTCTGAGTGCTTTCTCATTTGAAATTCTTTCAAAAACTAAAATTACTGCTAGTAATAAAATTTCTTCTACACATGTTGATATTTTAGTTTTACTTACTAGAGTTGTTCAACCAGTAACGATTTTAGTCATTTATAATATATATAGCCTTTGAATGAGTGAATGAGGAGCTCGTTTACATCACGCAACACAAAATCAGAAGCGTGCTCACCGGGGTTGCCACGAGCAAGTTGCCGAACGCCGCGCTGGTCCTTTGAGTGGATCGTGCTGTTAGACTGAGCTTTAGAGTTCTTTAAAAAAAACAACTCAGTTACTCGAAATGATCACTTTAATAGTCTAACTTTAAAACACATTAAAACTTTACACTTTTACTAGGCACCTTTCCTAGACCAATAGACTTGGTGGAGAATATACCGCGCGCGAGATTCCCTTTGGGAGACTTCTTTCTCAGGACCGGCGGGCAGGAACCAGGTCCGTAGCCTGAGAGGTAGAGTAACCTTCGGAGAACTAACTGGGAGATTTAGATTGAAAATGTGAGTTTATATACGTAAAATATTGCAGAGTCTCCAATATTGGTTGACGTAAATCGGTAGGCAAGTGGGGGCTGCATAGTCAGCAATATGTTGGTTCTAACAGTGCGCAGACACCTCTATTCTCTTAATCACATATGGCTTTAGCATACGAGTGGTTAAAAAGACATAAAACGGGGTCCTGATCTCGACAAATTGAAACACCTCATTCATTTGATTAGATAAGATCTCCGAAATTTCTAAATACCTATGTTACTAGATTTTAATTTAATGATTATATAGTCAAAAAGAGAACGCACTATAAATAAAAGCCGCTACTGATATAAAAGCAGCTTTGAAGCGATAGCCTTGTAAACTGGTCGCAGAAATATTTGAGTCTGTATCTATTTTTAGACACTAGAGGTGTTATTTTGCCTTAAAAACTTTAAAATCAATATTTTTGAGATGTTATCGACAGTATACATTGTAGAGAATTGATTTTGAATATTTAATCTCTGACACAGAATGACTTGACAGTATTTTATTTCGTGGTAATAATCGTTATTATATTTTTATTAAAAATTTTAAATTGAGATTTCATTTTTTACCAACTTCCAAAAAGGAACTGTATTCATCTTTATGTATTTTTTTGTTTCATTCATTCATCGATATTTTCACCAGCTGTAAAGCGATTTAAAAAAAATATATTATTCAAAAGGGAATACTTTCGAGGTAGTCTCATTTGAATTTTATCGAAATTGGCTGAGTCATTTTTGATAAATCAACAATAACGTGAAATTGCTACATCGTTCCGTGCGTATTATGTACACGGTTGAAGTCGGTAATGCTGTTTTTTGCAATAATTATTGAGACTCACGGATGTGCGAAATTTCTTACCACTGGCTTTTCGGTGCGAAGGTAAATATTGTAAAGCAGCGTCAGAAAGAACAGAAGAAAATCGATAAATAAATAAATGATAAACATTTTTTTTTAATTTAATAAAACAATATGATACAATACTACTTTATATGCTAAAAGTACCTACACTACTACTACATAGAAAGCAATTCGATTATCCACAGACCCTTGAAGATCTAAAGATAATCCAAGTGCTAAGGCCCACTGCCAGTTGGCAGCGTGCCCAGCATGCTGGCAGCATTGCCACGCTGAATGGCAATGCTTATTCGTTGAGCCAATTAAATCAAATTGATGTCAATAAATAAATGATTTATTGACACCAATTACAAATCACTATTAAATATAACTTATGTTGAAAATTCCTAAATACTAGTCGTAATCATACAATATCCAGAATCAAACATAGATTACATAAATAGCTTATGGGTCTGGCTGGTGCCTGTACTAGTAATTAAACTGTGCTACTGGCTACCAGCGCCCTCCGTGTACAGGACTAACTACTGATTATAATGCGTAGTAATATTTACCGCAAATTCAACATAATTTGAACGAAAGAAAAATAAATACAATGTTTTAGATCTTCTAATGCTTAGAATTAGTTAGAACCAAGCGTTTCGAATCCTCATTCCTCATACGAACAGCCAGATTGTGGAACGCTTTGCCTGGGTCTGTCTTCCCGTTAAAGTAGGTACAACGTGGGTGTCTTGAAATCCCGAGTAAATAGGTATCTTCTAGGTAAGCGTGCTACACCCTTGACCGCACATCTGCTCAACATGAGGCAGTGTGTAGTCAAACGCGAACCTATTCGAAATATAAAAAAATAATAATAGTAATAATTTAGTTACAATTACAATGATAAATTGAAAATTAAATCAAATTAATTATGTAAGTTAAGTAAAACCACAAGCCACATATTCTTTAAGAAGAATTGTGTTTGCTGGAAAATTTAGCTATATAGACAGCTTGAAATGATAGTATGTGAATCCACCATTCTGCATAGGACCAATGTGGTAAATATGATCCAATCGCTCTTCGTGGATAGGCCTATGCTTAGCTGTAGACTGTTCATAATTATTTTTCGCAAAAAATGGCTTGATCAACTTCAACCGTGTACAGAATTCGCGAATAGTTTGCACGGATCGATGTAGCATTTTTCACATTATTGTTGACTTATTAAAAATGACTCAGCCAATTTTGATAAAAATTAAATGGGAGCAATTTCGAAGTAGGTATATTCTTTCCAATAAAAAAAGGATTGTCGAAATCGGACCACTCGGACCACATATCGGAGCACATACAAAATTTATATATAATTATACGCACTGAATTGAGTACCTCCTTCGTTGGGTCGGTCAAAAAGGTACAATACTTTGTCCAAATCTACGTTCTATTGCCCTTTCTTTTAAATCTCGGTTATAGTCATATTGAAATTGCAATAAATGAAAATGTATTCCAAATTTCGTGATGTCAAAGTTAAAGATATTGCTAAAAATAACTTTTAACTGACACATCGAGATAAAATATTATCCGTTATCTATGAATGCTATTTTAAAAGCATATTTATCAGATTCACCTTCTTTGTCTACATTATGTAAGAGTAAAGAGAAGGAAAGAATAAAGGAACAATCTGTAAGAGGAATATAGGAAACTGTATTTTTATTCTACTACTAAATTTGTCATAAAATTGTGCAATAACCGCTGAGTTAATTCCGATTTGCCAAAAAAAATGTGCAGAATAGCATTATCCTCTAATATTTAATTATAGTTTTAAATATGCCTGGTCGACATAAAATATTTTATTATCGTAGGTACAATATAATTATTTTTATTTCGATTGACATGTCGCCAAACATACGGCTTTGAATACAATTTTAATTAAAAATAATAATAATAATGCCGTTAGAATTGAATTTTAAGATAAAAATATCTATTATAATATTGTAATATATTGTCAAGATAAATAGAAGCAAGTTATCATGAAATGGATAAAACAGCCTAATGGGTTCCAAGCCATACATTGTTAAAAATAAAATATAAAATACATTAGGCATAGTTTGCTGCTAAACTAACTGGTATCTATGTAAATTTATTTCGTGAATATCTAAATCTAGATCACATGATTCACTTAGATATTTCTATAACGCTAACTTTATAGATTAGGCCGGGAGTCCACCAAAGCGGAGATGTGTGCGGTGTGCTGTGCGCTGTGCGAAAAGAGATGTTTTTCTTCAGCTCGGGTGCGAGGCGTTGAGCATTTCTGACACGCTCGCTGACATCGCTCACTGCACGCCGCTCACATCTCTCGTCTCCATTGCACGTCGTCCGCGCACAGCTCACATCTCCGCTTCCATCGCGCCATACAAATATTACACATCTCCGCGCAGCGATCTCCACTGAAGTTGAGCGGAGAGATGTGTCAATAACACAATTCTATTGGTTGTTTAAAAAACATCTCTTCTCCGCTCGTCTCGTCTCCGCTTTGGTGGAGTCCCGGCCTTTAGTTAAACTTGTTCCTTGACCCGCCCATATGTGATAAAACAAACTCGATCTACCAATTGGCGATATTCATTATATCTAAACTTCGCTAAGCAATAATGTGCTTTGTAGGTAAGTAGAATAAGATCTATAATTCGGATCACTTAGTTTACCAACTTGAACTTTAGAATGGTTATTAAATCTTGGAGCTATTTTTAGCTTTTGCAGAGAAATCTCAAGCTATAAATAACTTTTTATAATAACTATCCTATTTCTATGGTAAATTGACAAATTAATTTTAAAAAATATTATGTTTCCTTTAAGTTTTTAGTCGGGATAAATCTACTTTTATGATAAGCAATTATTGGGATATAAAATAAAAACTGTGAATTGCGATACGAATAGCTCAGTTTTTTTTACAATTTTGGCAATTTCTGCTAATGGTTATAAATGACTAGGTACATCAAAAATTTTGTTATGCCGTTTGTATCGCTTTACGTTCTAATTTTAGCGCTAATAGATAAATCTGTTTTTTTTTACCTTGGAATTTCAAGGTCATAAAATATACAATGATAATTTAAAAATACATTTTAGGGTTCCGTACCACAAACGGAAAAAACGGAACCCTTATAGGGTCACTTTGTTGTCCGTCTGTGTGTATGTCAAGACTCTTTATCTCGAGAACGCGTAAAGATATCGAGTTGAAATTTAAACTGTATACGTATATTGATGAATTCTTGCTGTTGTGTAAAAGAAAACCTTCTCAGTTGTCGTTTAAAAAAGTTAGAGTCGATTATGTCATAAAAAAAACGCATATTTCGACACTCACAAAAATCAAAACCTACATGTACTTCCCGTTGACATAGAACTATGAAATTTGGCGAGAAGCATTGTCTTAGAGTACACATACGAGAAAGTATAGAAATAAATCTGAAAACTTATATTACATTTTTATTTAAATCACAAAAAATAGGGCCTCAAAATTCACAAAATATGGGTTCAAAATTCAAAGTGAGTAAACCGTATCATATAAAAGAACTTCATTAGCACAAGCTAATGCAGGTTTTTAATTATTTTAACAACGTGTTTGTACGGAACCCTCGATGTGCGAGCCTGACTTGCACTTGTCCGGTTTTTTTAGTAGGTAATTAATACTCTGTCTTAGTAGCATCACTAAGTGTACAGAAATTAAGTTAATCATCCACAGACCACCAAATGTATACATTGAGATAATCCGAATGTTCAAGCCATCTGTCATTTGTTTGTTAAATATCGCGTACAAATATATTTAGGTATCTAAACTTACTTGGAAAAAATAATCAGTCAGGTGCGAGCTGGACTAGCGCACGAAGGGTTCCGTATCATAAGGAAGCCCCCCATAATATGTTTCATTTTCATTATTATCTTAATATTCTGTGAATATTTTGAAGCATCTTCCTGTTACCGTTATTAATATCGAGCAAAAAACAACACGTTTCTTGTATGGGAGCCTCATTAAAAATTAATTAATTTAAATTGAATTATTTATTTTTAAAGTGAATATTTGACTAAATATTGTGTGAATTTTTCAAGCATATATTTTATTAATATCGAGCGAAAAACGGCTTAAAATTCAGGTTTTTTTTTGTATGGTTTTTGTAAGCCCTTAAATATTTGATTTTTTTCTCTTTTTAGTATAATAATATGTTATTATAGTGGCGACAAAAATACGTCATCTGTGAACATTACAACGTTCTAGCTATCACGGTTCATGAGATACAGCCTGGCGACAGACGGACGGACAGCGGAGTCTTAGTATACAGTTTTTTTAGAGTCCCGATTTTACCCTTTAGGTACGGGACCCTAAAAAAACTGCAAAAAAATGTCGCACCGCAATAATACTATACCGCTTATAGCGTAGTGTGACTAGGTATGTGTCAGCAATCACCAAAGACAAGCAACGTTATACACGGTCAGTCTTCGAATGAGGGACCGGCGGACTTCGGAGGCATTTCCAACTGAGCGTTAATCTAATCGTCTAATCGTTAAATTGTAGGTCTCGATTTTCCTTACCGTTAAAACATGTCAAAGGTTTTCAGGAGGCTTAAAAACTCTAACACCAGGGCTAGCCATCAGACTTATACGAATGTACATAATTTTTCATTAGGGGAGGCCTATGTCGAGCAGTAGACGTCCTATGGCTGAAATGATGATGATGATGACATATTTTTTTACTGACCGGATATACCTTTTTTTTTCTCTATGCATTTCATTAGATTTTTAGGCATAATATCATGCCTGTTTGTTTGCATAATCATTTGCATAATATTCATATTGAGAAACTTAACTTTTGGCATACATTTTTGCCTATGTCAAAAACGCGAATTATGTCTAGCGGACGTAACACAAAACTTATTTACTTTTACTTCTTTTGTTATGTAAACCACGCCATTACAAAAATGCTTTTAATTATGCAAACCACCAAAAATAAGGGTCAAAGCCTAAAATTTTACCACATCAAAGAGTAGACGAACTTTGTACGATACAATCCTTTCCTTTTTTAACCGCCTCCAAAAAAGGAGGTTATTAATTCGACTGTATAATTTTTGAAGTGAAAACTTTTGTAGCGGCGTTTTCCACTTTTTGGGATGAGTAAAATATGTTGGACTCACGTCAGGACACGTGACCTGATCGAAAAGTCGTAAGACGGGGAGCAAGATTTCATTTCTGCCGGCACTCCTCAGTGTGAGGGCTTCTTATGTATGTACGAGATTACTCCGTCAAATTATGCTTCGATTCTGAGAAGGCCTATGTCGAGCAGTTAACGTACGGGTGATGAATAGATACCTCAGGAGTATACGCTTTTGATATAAAAACATATTGTTTTAAATCGTTTCACAATTGGAAAAATTATCGGTGAACAGACACAAAAAATACACACAGACGAACACAGAATCTAAATAATAAGTAACTAGATCGACAACTTTGAATATATTATATTCATTGCTTCTAGTTAGTAATTCATCAAAGGCACTTGTATAAGTGCATGCTACTCACGTAATAGCCACTGACACCTACCGCCCCGATTCTGATACGATACGCTCTGAACACAGAATGCAAATGTATATTATCTTGCAAAGCAGAAATATACTATAAATGTATCTTTGCTTTATTATTGCGCAATATTATTTATTTATATTTATTATTATAAATACGCATAACTTTATATTCAGTGAACAAATGTTTATCGCGCAATAGATATCAATTATCCTACTAATATTATAAACGCAAAAGTTTCTGAGGAGGGATGTTTGTTAATCTTTCACGCAAAAACTACTGAACGGGTTGAGATGAAACTTTGCAGTAATATAGCTTATATATCAGAATAACACATAGGCTATAAATTATAATGATATTGCGTCAAAAATCAAAATATCATGCGGGCGAAGCCGCGGGTAATAACTAGTAGAACATATTTCGCTCACAAAAAGATCGACTTTTTTTTCATAAATATTTTGACAAACTATTTTAAAGAAAATCATATTGCATGCACCCTACAAAAAATAACTACCTACCAAAACGTCTCGGGCGTAGGTATGACGCGGCCGCGTAGGTACTCTGACGTAGGGTGACATTGATTACTCCGTTTATCTGTATACTTTCTCTTGAAGTTATTTCAACATTTTTGTGCTAAAGTGAGTAATACCAATGTAAGGGTTTAATTGTTTGTTTATTATACTTTCCATGTGCAGAGTATGTTCACTGAAAAAAAAAACACTCTGTATTTTTACTACTATTTGCTCGCGAATTCGCTCGCGTTATTCCATAGGAACATTTTATTTTTCGGGATAAAAAGTAGTCTTTGTCCTTTCTGTCTTTCAAACTATCAAGTTAGCCCACACCAAAATCAAGTCAATCCGTTGTTCCGTTGCTGCGTAAAAGAAGAACTAACTATTAAATCAACAAATACACTCTCGGATTTATAATGTTAAGTAAGGTTTGATATTGTCACATTTTTATTATTTAAATTGTTTTTCTTATCCATACAGAAATAATTTGCCATTTGCATAAAGTCAAATAAGAAACGGAATTACTTACTTATGTGCTTATTTGTTTAGTAGTGTTACGTAGGTACACCAAATATCTTTTGAGATTACTACTGTCTTTAGCTCTTTTTCACTATTTTTAGTATTTTGTGTACTTACTTTTTTAGAGTAATTTGAATATTTTGTATTGTCCGTGGAATAATTATTTTTTGCAAAAAATAGCATGACCGACTTCACCCGACTACAGAATCATTACATAGTATAAAACAAAGTCGCTTTCCGCTGTCTGTGCCCATGTATGCTTATATCTTTAAAACTACGCAATGGATTTTGATGCAGTTTATTTTAATAGATAAAGTAATTCAAGCGAAATGTTTATATGTACAATACACCTGTGTGAAGCCGGGGAGCATCGCTAGAACGCAAATATTATGATCCGTGCATAATATTTGCGTTCTAGCGATGTAGCATTTTTCACATTTTATTGATTTATCAAAAATGGCTCAGCCAATTTCTATAAAATTTAAATGGAACCAATTTCGAAGTATATTCTTTCCAATAAAAAAAGAATTATTGAAATTGGACCACTATAAAAAAATGATGCGTGGTTATACATAAAAAAAAATATATATGCGTCGAATTGTATACCTCCTCCGGTGGTTCGTCGGTCAAAAAATAAAAGCACAGAATTTCCGTGATGTCATGCATTTAGAGTGGTCAGTTATTTCACTTGCACTAGCTTTCGGCCGATATGGCTGATCATTATAAGATCAAAAACATTTTTTTAAAATCCCTAATAATACTGAGAAGTCTTTGGGCAGCATTCACTGTTTGCGCTTCATCCAAACGAGAATTTTTTTGCATATTTCACTTGAACTTTTAGTCAACAGTCAGTAATCCTACATTTGCAAGCCTGCCCCCGACCGCCTAAGCAATAGCAATCGTAATAACAATCGTTTTTGACTTAATTTTAGTCATTTAGCACGACCTATGTGACGTTCGGGTCACACGTTTGGCGCGGTCAGGGGGCTGGTCAGTCTTCGGATGGATGGATGATCACAGGTAGCATTTACAACTGAGCGGTACCGTGGCAAAGAAGATATAATAATACTACGTATAGAACGGTCACATTTGAGTCTTCCTCACTTCCACCCCGCGTGAGGACACGATTTACTACTCTGCGCGCGGGCTGCACACTTGCACAGGCCGCTGCAAATACCCGTGTAGCGTTCGTGCGTATGTGTAGTGTCTGTGAATAAATATAGTGTTGTGTGCGTAAGACAGCAGATTTTGTATGAAGAAACGCGGAGTGTCCGGGCTGTGACCGTGGCTCGGATGCCACGTTAAATTGTAGACCCCGTTTGTTTTAACTATTTCGCCATGTTAGAGCCCTTCAGGCGGCTTAAAAACTCTGACACCAGGGCTAGCCACTTGACCTATACAAACTTTACTTATACCAAAAGTGAGAAACACTTAATTTTCCCCAAATCACATTATCGTTGATACATTTGGTTCCACGTCGGGCTTATCAATGCCAGCCCTAATCAATTGATCCTTCCACTTAATTGACACGCTGTAATTGAGTTCTGGTTCAATTCCTCAGCCAGTAGAGTCCTTTGTTGAGACTCCACATTTGTATTGTTTGACAGTAAATTATCTTGAAGTCCAAAAAGATCTAAAATTTTATGATATTATTGAACTGTTAGTTTTTGACCGACGAACCACCGGAGGAGGTATACAATTCCACGCGTATATTTTTTTTATGTATAACCACGCATAACTTTTTTCGTAGTAGTCCTATTTCAACAATTCTTTTTTTATTGGAAAGAATATACTTTGAAATTGGTCCCGTTTAAATTTTATCGAAACCGGCTGAGCCATTTTTGATAAATCAACAATAATGTGACAAATGCTACATCGATCCGTGCGAAATATTCGCGGATTCCGTACACGGGTGAAGTCGGTGATGCTAATTTTTGCAAAAAATGATCTTGTTTAATTGTTAGTTACTGCCAGCGACCTTGAGCGACGCTCCGTAACTTTAAGAGGCTGGGCTAGCTCGGGTAGACGCTGGAGTGGGGAATGCATAAAACACCCCATGCAGGACGTCAGTGCAGGACTTACCTATGCTTACTTAGATGTGGAGGCGACACCGAATAAGAATAGTATCTAGTTTGTCAATAAGTAATCTAACATGTAGATATCATATTCGTTTCTTGCCTTCGAGCAAATATGTATAGAGTCACAATCGAGCAAAAAAAGTGTCCAAGTCAAAACTCTGCCCAAGCTACTTAGCGGGCAGTCTTTTTATTTAGACGAAAGGCGATTGCAAGCCGACTACAACGCCGCGCGATGGCATAGTAAGTACTTTGTTACAAGCAATAAAGGTGACATAACGTCGAGATTCGAGAAAACAGGTCATTGTGAATTATTTAATGTAAATATCTGAATTGGTATGTATGACGGCGCTCGGACATTTTTTTACTACTTTCACTTAGGGGCTGTGGCTCTGTAGATATTTGCTCGAAGTTTCTTGCACGACTTGCTAGACTTGTAAAATATCTATTCTGATAATATCATAATTATTAGATAATTTAGAATAGAATTTATATTTAATCGATACAATTCATAGTCAAACTTTAAAAAAAAACTCATCTGCGATGATACCTGGTGCAAAAGAGCCCAAAATGCTGTATGACGATGGCCATCCTTTGCACCAAGTATGAGCCAGAGCTAGAGTCATTGGTTTCCTCCCTTAGCCAGCACCCTATTTCTGTTATCGAATATTTGGCCTCACTACCCTAACATCCCATCGTCTCCATGGCAATCCCATCGTCTAATAATAAACACACAAAATAATATACACACTAATAAAATACACGGCAAATAATTATTATTAATTACTAGTTTTTACCCGCGGCTACGCCCGCATACGCAATATATCATTATAATTTATAGCCTTTGTGTTAATCTGATATATAATCTATGTTATTGCAAAGTTTCATCTCAATCCGTTCAGTAGTTTTTGCGTGAAAGAGTAACAAACATCCATCCATCCATACATCCATCCAACCTCACAAACTTTCGCGTTTATAATATTAGTAGGAAGTAGGATTATAAAAAATAAACTATTGTGGATTGGCAATCCAAAATTTCTATTGCCTTTGATTGTAATAAAATTAAATCGACTCTTATCTATAATTATATTATTTCGTGCCAGGCATCAATGCCAATCTCGTGGAGATTTTTCTCTACCCTGTCTTTTTATCCGCACTCGGATGGCGGACCTTCTGGTCTGAAGAAGAAATTCCATTATTGTATAGTAATAATGATTTCCAATAAGACCGGTCGATAGCGGTTTGCATCCAGCGCGATCCTGCGGTCCCAATAAAGTCATCCGTCCACCTTGTGGGTGGACGACCTACGCTGCGCTTGCCGGTACGTGGTCTCCACTCGAGAACATTTCGACCCCATCGGTCATCAGTTCTCCGCACTATGTACCCTGCCCATTGCCACTTCAATCCAATCCGCTGGGCTATGTCGGTACCCTTGGTTCTTCTACATGGAAATCATTAGGGGAGGCCTATGTCCAGCAGTGGACGTCCTATAGCTGAAATGATGATGATGATGATAGTAATAATAAACAGATGTTCGATGACAGGTAATATTATATTATTTGTGTACCCCTATACAATGTCTTTGTCTACCAGTGTCGGAGCCTTAAACGGTGACATATCTGGCAAATTTTGAATAACTTTTACTGTGGTGTCACTTCTGAAAACGCAGAAAAAAAAACTCTTTCATACTCTTTGTCGAAAGTCTATAAAATCATATGGAACAGCAGTTTTTTTTACGTTTTCAGAGTTGGTCCCATAGTAAAAGTTGTTCAAAATTTGCCATGGATGTCACCGCTTAAGGCTCCGACATCGGTAGACAAACACATTGTATATGAAAACGTCGATTTTTTTTCTCGAATTAAATTTAATATTACTTAACATTCTGTTTTGTTTCCATCAACAAGTAAAATGTATAAAACCATACTTACCTATCACAAACTTTGTATGGTTTCGTAGTAAGGAATTAAAAATAACAACAGAAATTGAACATAGCAACTAAACTAATAATCTATATATATAAAAGAAAGTCGTGTTAGTTACTCCACTTATAACTCAAGAACGGCTGAACCGATTTAGCTGAAAATTGGCAGGGAGGTAGTTTAGAGCCAGGAGAAGGACATAGGGTACTTTTTATCCCGTTCATTTTATTTTTTAATAATTATTTATCTTATCTTTTTCATATCAACTTTTCCCTTAAAAATCGTTAGCGAAACTGTCACCTATCACAACGACGCAAATAGGCCCAATTTTGAAGGCACCATCGTAATTATAACAGCTAATTAGAATATTTCTGTTTCTCTTTCACTTTAGGCATTCGATAGAGAGAACACTTTTTACATTCCTATTAAATTTACGATGACGCGTTCATAATTAGGCCTAATATGGATTGACGAAACGTAATAAGATGACAGGTGACATAATATATTGACTGCAGACTTTTATAAATGTCAAGCTTAGCATAGCAAAGGGACAAATTGTCTTTTCACCATTATAGCTCCTTGAAGAGGAAATATAGTATGGATTGACAATGACAACTGACATTAAAATTGGACAAATTGGTTTTTCCCTATGCCATGCTACATATTGCAGTGACGTTTAATACTGGGCCGTCATTTTGTCTGACATAAAAATATTTTAAAAAATACCACCGTTAGAGGTTAAACATGTTTCTTTATTCTACCTTTATGGTACAGAATCCATACTAATATACAAAGAAACGGATCGACTTGATTCTTAGGAGTAGTGTGGCATGAGTATGAGTATCTTGACTCTAAGGTTATTAACCTTGATTGGGAACTGTGAACTTGCCACGAACATACATTTCTGTTGGTTTGGTTAGGATTGAACAGTGATAAAAGTGCAGCCCGCCTTAGTTGCGGCAATCCTCATTAGGCACGCAACTTACCGGCCAGCCTCTCAGCTGATTTACTTAAAAAGACCAGAGAAGCGGCCCAACCACGAGTGCAAACTGCCAGGGAGAATAGACCCAAAAAATCTGCCCAGGGAGAATAGACCCAAAAGATCGGGAGACCTCGAGCGCCGTCTTCTCAGCTGTTTCAGAAGAAACCCAGAGAACCGGCGGGATTCCCGCGCCGCCCATAAGCCTCGGCAACTAAGTTCCCCCGCCACGACAAGGCGGGAACCCGTACACTCTAACTTTATCTTAATCAACAGAAGCATTTATAAGTATTATGATGTCAGGTTGGATTTGGACAGTGGCAAGGTGCAAGGTACTTGACTTTTTTTTTAAAGAGCAAGTGCCTTTATTAACTACCACTAAATACAAGACTTATAATGTAAAACTTCATGAACTACTACTACATAAAAAGCAATTGGTTCATCCACAGACCCTTGAAGGTCTAAAGATAATCCAAATACTCAAGCCCACTGCCAGTTAGCAGCGTGCCCAGCATGCTGGCAGCATTACCACGCTGATTGGCAATTTTTTTTTACGTTAGCCAAATAAACACCAGCATTTTGGTCACACGTCGGGTACACCAGACGCTCAGAAAGACTTTTGAAAACAAGACCGGCCACCACGGGCACAATGTCTCAATTTCAAACGGCTCAAATATGTATCCACTGCCGAGGTTAGCATATTTGCGCTGTTTGTGCTGCTCCGAATCGGCCAACGCTCCAGCCCTTCTCTGAGTCTCAGAAAGATGTGACGGCACCAAAGTATCGACGCAAGTCGCGTCTCATACTAAGGGCCGTCTACACTTCTATGGGACCAGCTTCATACCGTCAGGCCTTTTGTCATCACCAAGCGCAAACCCATTCGGTTCGAGTACAGCTGCTATATTGGCGGTCGCAAAAGCCCTGCGTATGACATCGTTCACACTGGCGTAGCAACCAATTCGACCAGCGCTTCTTGAGCAAGAAAGACGGTGGTGACCGAGCTGGTCAACTAGGGTACTTGAATAGGTGAGACCGCTCAGCTATGTGCGGCGCGGCAGCAAGATGGGTCGACTATCTCGACGATATCATTAATACCGCCGGTCGAGCCTGGTCACGACCGGCAAAGATCCGAGGCAGATGACCCAGCAGTGGGACAAAAAAAGCTGCGGATGATAACCATGACGAAACAAATTAGTTGAGATTGACTGATTTACTTGGGTTTGAAATGATTGTTTGCTACAATATTTGTGTACCGTTTCACATTGAATTGGGGCTAATATTTTGTGGCGCACTTTCTATTACTTACTTCGTATCTGCCGATTTTAGACCATTACTGTCTTTACAAAAGTGAGATAGCTCAACCAGATCTACGTTTTGGATGACAGCTGTCGAACTTAAAAGTGGTTTATCCTTAGGTTTATCTCCGCAAATGTCAACTTTTGATCAATCCTATCTTCACAAAAGTGAGATAGCTCAATGCGATCTACATTTTGAATGATAGCCATTAAACTTAAAATATCCTAATGTAGGTATCTCCGTCGGGTTAGCTACCTACATTCATTAACTTTCGCGGTACGAAGTTCGCCGGGTCCGCTAGTATATAATAATTTTAAAAAACTAATATTAATAATTTAAATCAAAGATGATGATGTCAACGAATTTTGCAAGAATTGACTTGCAAATGAAAACTGCATAAATTTATTAATTTTTAGGGTTCCGTACCTCAAAAGGAAAAAACGGAACCCTTATAGGATCACTTTGTTGTCCGTCTGTCCGTCTGTGTGTATATCAAGACTCTTTATCTCGGGAACGCGTAAAGATATCGAGTTGAAACTTAAACTATATACGTAAACCTATGAACTCTTGCAGTTGTGTAAAAGAAAAGCTTCTCAGTTACCTTATAAAAATGTTAGAGCCGTTTATGTCGTAAAAAAGCGCATATTTCAACGTTCACAAAAATGAAAACCTACAGGGTACTTCCCGTTGACATAGTACTATGAAATTTGGCGAAGAGCATTGTCTCAGAGTACACATATAGGAATAAATCTGAAAACTGTACGTTTTTATTAAAATCACATAAAAATAGGGCCTCAAAATTCACAAAATATGGGTTCAAAATTCAAAGTGAGTATATCATATCATGTAAGGTATCATATGAAATAACTTCATTAACACATGCTAAAACAGGTTTTTAATTATTTAAACAATATGTTTGTACGGAACCCTCGATGTGCGAGCCTGACTCGCACTGGTCCGGTTGTTATGAATCATACAAAAAATAAAATTGACCTTCCACATATACACTAGTTATTTTTAACATCCTACGAATTCAAATCAAATAAACATGACAGACATTATAGAAATATAATTATGCATAAATAAAATTATGTGTTGCAATATTACTATTATCATATCAATATTAATATATTGATATTATTATTAGTAATATCACACTATCATCAAAAACGAAACAAACGAAAACGTTTTTAAAATAATAGTAAAAGAGATTTTCATAGCCAAAACCTAAATACAATACTTCGATACTCAATACAGGACTTCGATACCGCGAATCAGACAAAGTAAATTAGATCCTAACTATTCCTTTACCTTAGTGTTTAAGTCAATTGCAATACCCTAAAACAGGGTCCACAAATATGTAAGTCTAAGTTTACATAAATATTATATAGGTACATATATAAATTAGACTAAGAGATGTACCTATTTGTGGTGCAATAAACGATTGAATATTGAATATCATAATTATGTCAACGTTAACCATACAATTGTTATTGCTACCCATAGGGCAATATTTTAAAATTTTATTTTCGCAGTAAATTTTATTATTTATATGACTGTTTTTTAATAGGGCCACTGACCACTGGGCCAGCGTGGTGGATATGGCCCAATCACGCTTCGTGGGTAAGCCTACGTCCTGCAGTGGACTATTAAAAAGGCTGATACTGTCACTTCGACTATCTTTTATTATTCTGATGTAGAATGTAATTTAGTATGAAAAGTTTTATACATTGTAGGCAGCTCTAACATACAGCGAAATTAGGTCGGACAGTGGATAGCTAAGCCTCGTATAGCGCTTTTACTGCGCTTTTAAAAGCTTTTCCCGACCTTTGTCGGGACTTGAAGTGTACTTCTTTTTAGCGTAGAAGAAAAAAGTTATATAGTTATAAAGAGTTTGGTGCATCTTGAAATTGCATTCATGTACGTATTATATATCTCTAAATAAGTATAGCGCTTGTAGCGTAGTTTGACAAGGCGTTTGTCAGCGGTTACCGAAATTAAGCAACGTTCCGTGCGATCAGTATTTGGATGGGTGACCGCGGGTGGCTTTTTCCAACTGAGCGCTACCGTGGCTCGCATGACACGTTAAATTGTAGGTCACGGTTGTTTTAACCGTTATGCTATGTCAGAGGCCTTCAGACGACCTAAAATTCTGACACTAGGGCTACCTATACTAACTTTTAATTTTTAAATATTTTAGACATCTTACACACGGCCTCTGACCCCAAACTAAGCAAAGCTTGTGATATGGCTGCCAGAGATATATACAGGGTTATTTCTAATCAATTAGCATCCTTCTAGGGCCTTATTCTGTACATCAAAACTAAAAACTTTAGTTCTACGACTTTCGTCAAAACTCAAAAAAAAAATGTGTTGTTCCATAGAAAAAAATAGTTCACCCGCGACAAAATGTATGGAACAGATGATGAACAGAATAAGCCCCTATAGAAGGATGCTAATTGACTAGAAATAACCCTGTATACTACATATACTTATTTTTAAATACATACTTATATAGATAGTAACTAAATAACACCCAGACACAGAGCAAACACTTATGTTCATCACATAAAAAATTGCCCTGGGTGGGGATCGAACCCACGCCTCTTTGACCCAGAAGTTAGGGTCACTAACCACTGAGCCACCGAGGCAGTCAAACTTACTTAGTGTAACATATTCTCACACTTATGCACTAGTACAAACATGTATACATCAACACAACACAATACTACAATAGCAAAAATATTAATACGAAAACAATAAAAAATAATGTACTGTACCAGCCTTTTAACAGTCCACTGCAGGATGTAGGCCTACCCATGAAGGGAGATTGGGCCATATCCACCACGCTGGCCCAGTGCGGGTTGGTGGATTCACATACGCCATCGAATTTCTTCTACGGACGTAAACAGATTGCCTCACGATGTTTTCCTTTACCGAAAAGCCAGTGGTGTGAAATTCCGTACATAAATTCCAAAGAACTCATTGGTACGGGACCGGGGATTTGAACCCGCCACTTCACGATTGCAAGGCGGGTGACACTACCTCTTGACCATCAAGGCTAAAAAATAATGATTATTACTAATAAAATATAATAATTTAAAAAATAATGATTTAATAATCATCATAATAAAATACAGTATAATTTACTTTCTTATGTTGTAGCTAATAAAAAGTTAAAAAAAAAATAGTAGCAATTTATTATCAATGAACCAATGATATGAAGATAAGTAATTAACAAATCAACATTCTATACCCATTTAAATGATAATTTTTGGCAATGAAACTTGAATTACATAGAGGTGTGGTATCATAAACTTAAACTTTTTAATGGAGAAATCATTACAAGTTAATAAAAAGCCTACAACTCAAAAGACATAATCTATGTACCGCTATGAACATTTAAATATAGAATCAAATCTCTATGGTGGTAAAAAAAATAATTGGTCTTCAATTTATTTACCATGAGATTAAATTTTTTGATAACTTTGACAGTTGTAGAGATAAATTATGGTAGATAGACAGTAGGCCTGTTGATTGATATATCAAATGAAACGATGGACTAAAAATAATTGGCATAATTTTGAAATGATTAATTACTGTACTATGAGTTATTAACGTCTATGGACTTTTGACCAGTTTAATTTTTAGGGTTCTGTTTACGAAATAGGCATAGCATACGCAATTAAATAGATCTTAAAGTCTTTGTGAAAGGTATCTCTAGACGTCCGATGGATATATTCTTCCTACTAATATTATAAACGCGAATGTTTGTGAGGATGGATGGATGGATGGTTGTTTGTTACTCTTTCACGCAAAACCACGGAACGGATTGAGATGAAACTTTGTAATAATATAGCTTATATATTAGAATAACACATAGGCTATAAATTATAATGATATATTGCGTATGCGGGCGAAGCCGCGGCTAAAAACTAGTTAAATACTATTTTATCATGCCTTTATTAACTACCACTAAATACAAGACTTACATAAATCTAAAACTACATACACTACATAACAAGCAATTGGATCATCCACAGACTCTTGAAGGTTTAAAGATAATCCAAATGCTCAAGCCCAAAGCCAGTTGGCAGCGTGCCCAGCATGCTGGCCATTGCTGACAGCATTGCCACGCTGAATGGCAATGCTTATACGTTGAGTCAAAAAAACACCAGCATTTTGGTCATGCATCATCGTTATTGTATTTTATAACATAAAAAACTTAAACTACAAGATTTACCCTAAAAAAACCAACATCAATTTTAGGTTCCGGTACGATATCGGTTTTTGAAAAATCAAAATAAAGGCTCCTTTACACACAGGCGGTACGAGCGGTATAGCAGACGGGCGGGCATCTGTATTGTACTGGTTATATAAGAAGGGCTCACACAGGTCCGGTCGCGGTACTGCCGTACCGCCCTTTACCGCTCGTACCGCTCGTACCGCTCTACCGCTCGTACCGCCTGTGTTTGATGGAGCCTTAATGTAAAAATGTAAACATCAATTTGAGAGAACTATTTGAATTTTGTACACGATGGAAGTTGGTTTTGCCATTTTTTGCGAAAAATAATTACCATTGCGATTCGCTTTGGCGGATTTTAGTGTAAAGAATAATACCAGAATGTGACCTCAGTTTTTACAAACTGCATTAAATTTTCGTCTAACCTTTTTTGATGCATCTTTTTATCACTACGCGGAAACAAATCTAGATTTATTGCCACAACGCACTTGAACTGCGCACTATTTCCTATTCGCGATATAATATTTCCTTAAATAACATGTCAATTATTCGTAATCCAGTTATACATTATTTATCGATCTTATGAATTAATCATTATGTATGATTGATTAGGTTTCCATTCTTTGTGTTTTTGCATAGTGAATTAGGCTTATTGAGATTTGATTTTTGACAACAAGAAACTTCTTTGTCATAAAGTAAAGGGGACGTAAAAGAAGACCACGTACCGCAGCGTATTGAATTGAATTTGAATTGAATTTATTTATTTGCATAGTATACAGAGCATTCTTACGCTAAGTACATACCCTGCCTAATAGGGCATAGCAAACATTGAAATATTTGTATCTTATTTTCAAATATATACTAATAACATAATAGTACACATTTTACTTACAAAACATAATTATAGATAAGAACTAGTTTGTCACAGATTCCTGGCCGTACTACAAGTTACTATTATTACTATTAAATGTTACTATAATTTAATTTTATCAGTGAGGTACTCGTCTAAACTGTAATAACATTTGTTTATTAACAATTTTTTGAGATTTTTATAGAAAGTTTTTTCATCATGTTCGTCTTTTAAGTGGGTAGGTAGAGCATTGTATATTTTTATAAGCATGTATTCTGGACCCCTTTTCATAATTTCAAGCTTTGGTTCTGGTGCAATTAGCTGATTTTGTCTTCGGGTATTTGTGTTAAACGTGAAAAGATATAGCGTAGGATGTCTGTTCCATAAACACTGATCCTAGTATCTCTGAAGACATGTATTCATTTTTGCTGTTGTAGCGCTCATAGCGTAGTTTCAATAGGTGTTTGTCAGCGATCACCAAAGTTAGGCAACTTTCGATACGGTCAGTCTTCGTATGGGTGACCAAAGGTGGCATTTACAGCTGAGCGCTACTGTAGCTCGCATTACACGCTAAATTGTATGACCCGGTTGTTCTAACCGTCGCACACCAAACTTGATCAACAAACAATGTAGATAAATATTACATTCCGAAGCAACAGCAATTCATACTTATAAACCGTAATCTCCAACCGTCAACCTCCTTTCATAATCACAAAAAACGTAAAAAATTTCCTTAACAGGCATACGCCTGATATAAATGTAACGTTGCGTAACACAAACATGCCATAGTAGAAACTGTAGAACGCACGGCTATTTTTAGATCCGAAGGTGTGCCTGTAGCGACTGCTAAGTAAGCTGTGTGCGCCGGAGTCACGGTCAAGACTCGGATTTATTGACGGTCACAAGTCACAATCACAAATTCTTACTAAAATGTTATGACTTTGTTGACCGACGAAACCGAGGAGGTACTCAATTCGACGCGTTTAATTTTTTTTATGTAAAACATTTCTTATTTTGACACGCACAAATCAAAACCTTGAGGGCTTGAGGGTACTTTTTGACCGACGAACCACCGGAAGAGGTATACAATTCGACGCGTACATATTTTTTTTGTATAACCACGCATAACTTTTTTCATAGTAGTCCGATTTCAATAATTCTTTTTTTATTGGAAAGCGTATACTTCGAAATTGGTCCCATTTAAATTTTATCGAAATCGGCTAAGCCATTTTTGATAAATCAACAATAATGTGAAAAACGCTGCATCGATCCATGCGAAATATTCGCGAATTCTAATTCGAATGCTAATTTTTGCAAAAAATAATCTTGTAGTTGACCTAGAACTTTGAAATTTAGTAAGAAGCATTGTACAAATAGAGGAATAAATCTGAAAACTGTACATTTTTAATTAAATCACAAAAAATGGGACCTTAATACAAAAAAATATAGGCCTAAAATTCAAAGTGAGTAAATCGTATCATGTTGGGTATTTTATGAAAGAGCATCATTAGCACATGCTAAAACAGATTTACAATGTGTAATTTTCGATGTATGACGAGAAAAGTAAAAAGAAAACTTTTTTCGATGATTATATTATTATACTTATCCTATAGAGATTTCAACAATACAATTTTGTGAAATTTACAGGATTTGTACGGAACCCTCGGTGTGCGAGCCTGACTCGCACTTGTCCGGTTTTATTTTTTATTGTTTATGTTCATTGATATTTCCACCAATGGTGAACCGAATCAAAAAACTCTTTTACACTTTGAAAGGTATACTCCCAAAGTGGTTTCATTTAAATTTCATAGGAATCGGCTTAGCCGTTTTTGAAAAATCAACAATAATGTGACACTCCGATTTCACACACGATGGAAGTCGGTTTTACGTTTATTTTTCGCGAAAAATAATTACTATAGTAAAAAAGCTCAGAATAAAACTCTACAAAAACAAAACATGTTTACGCAAACGAAACAAAAGCGTTTCTTCTGAAATCATTGCTTGTAAAATGATTTCCGATAGTGATTCCGGGCCGGACGTGGATAAAATAGATTGCCTTTGTAAAATACAAACAAGAAAATCTATTACCAATGCAATGAAAGAAAACGTGTTTTTTGACCAACGTACCGGAGGAGGTACTCAATTCGACGCGTATATATTTTTTATGTATAACCACGTATAACTCTTTACATAGTAGTCCGATTTCAATAATTCTTTTTATATTCGAAAGAGTTTTCTTCGAAATTGATCTCATTTAAATTTTATCGAAATTAGCTGAGCCATTTTTGATAAATCAACAAAAATATGAAAAATGGCGTGACCGACTTCACCCGTGTACAGAATTCGCGAATATTTCGCACAGATCGATGTAGCATTTATCACTTTATTGTTGATTAATCAATAATGGCTCAGTGGGACTAATTTCGAAGTATATTCTTTCCAATAAAAAAAAATAATTATCGAAATCGAATCACTACGTAAAATGTTAAGCGTGGTTCTACATAAAAAAATGATATATGCGTCGAATTGAGTACCTCTTTGTTTCGTTGGTCAAAAATGTACTGTACTGTACTGTATCAGCCTTCTTCAATAGTCTACTGCAGGACGTAGGCCCCACGAAGGGTGATTGGGCCATATCCACCACGCTCGCGCTGGCCCGGTGCGGGTTGGTGGATTCACATACGCCATCGAATTTCTTCTACAGACGTATGCAGGTTGCCTCACGATGTTTTCCTTCACCGAAAAGCCAGTGGTGTAGAACTCATTGGTACGGGACCGGGATTTGAATCCACGGCCTCACGATTGTAAGGTGGGTGTCACTACCTCTGAGCCACCACGGCTTCTTCTTCGGTCAAAAATGGGTAATGGATAAATTGTTATTAAACTATAGTATGTCCACTGCTGCTGACATAATAATTATGATGTCCTATAAGACATGTAATTATTATTTTCCGCCAAAATAGCAACACCGATTTCCACCGAGTTCAGAATTCGAATAATTTACACGACTCGATGTGACCTCCATGTACATTTAAGTTTATTAATAAAATTGGCTTCGCCGATTTCGATAAAATTTAAATGGGATCACCTCAGAACTATATTCTTTCAAATTAAAAAAAAAGTCTTGAAATCGGTTCACAATTAACGAAAATATATCGATATTTTATTCGTTCATCGGAACATACACAAAAAATACATACAGACGAACAAAGTTCGTCTCCTTCCTCCTTTTTTTGAAGTCGATAAAAAACGGCTTGCATCCACCGTGATCCTGTGGTCTTAAATAAGTCATCTGTTCGCTTTATGGGTGGACATCCTAGGCTGCGCTTGTCGGTACGTAGTCTCCTCTCGAGAACTTTTTGACCCCATCGGTCATCAGTCTGTGGTATGTGCCTTGCTCATTACCATTTTAACTCCCTTTCATCACATTTGTTCAAGAAAACTCGAAGCGAAAATCCTTGTACAGGACTTGTTCGTCTTAAGCCTTTATATAATAAGCGGAAAGGGGCCCTAAGCAAACCTTGCACGAACACACCGGACAGTAAGGCGCGTTCATATCCGGTAGGCACGTGACTTTAACTCAGCGATTCTCAAACTTGACCCTGCGTAAATCTGTCAATAGTAATACACAGTTTAGTAGTTAGTTATGTAGCTTCTTAGATGACGGCAAACCCCTACTCCCAACTCTCCAATAAAGATTAACTTAGCTGTTAAACAAAATAATATTATTTTATTCTGCAATTATCAAATTGTTATATATTTACTAAAATTTGACGAAGCTGGGTTTTAATTCATGTGCCTCAGTGTCTTTAATAGGTACGATCAGTAGAGTATTTTCCTCGTGCGTATTCCGTAGAGTTTTAGTAAACGAAACTTGTGTATAAATTGAATTTGCGCTAATTTGATACTAAGAGAGCGTGTTGTATAAATCTCATACAAAAATTGTATTTTACACTAAATATAGGATTACAGGTGAGAAACTCATTAAATAATATCAGATTCAGATTCAGATTCAGATTTTTATTCAATAACAGATATATGTTACACGTCAAACATTACATTAATTATGGCAAAAAACCAAATATGCAAGTAAAATCAAAAAAAAACTAAAATACATCACAAAAAAACTTGGATTAAAATATAATAAATAATAGTGAGCTAACAGAAGATAATCTATTATACTAAATATGTAACTATAGCAATATAAATAATAAATTGTTCAAACAAAAGTATAAAAATTAAAAATGTCAATTGGAAAATTTCAATGCTAGCATATCGTCAAACTTGTAGAATGCCTGTTCGATAAGCCAGTGTTTTAGTTTTCGCTTGAACGATTCTCTAGAGGGCGCATCTCGCACCGTCTGCGGTAATCGATTGTACACTCCCGGGGCTAGCACGTGCACGAGTTTAGCTGTCTTCGCGAGTCGGTGGCTCGGGGTACACAGTCGACCCGCATGGCGCGATCGTGCATTCGTGTCTCCGAAGCACTCGTACCCGTCCAGGTGGTCCCTCGCGTACAGTGCCGCTTGGAGGCATAGAAGGCTCGGTACGGTGAGTATGCCCATACTCTGGAAATATGGCTGTGCAGAAGTGGTCCGCGACGCTCGCACGATGGCACGTACGGCTCGTTTTTGCATCCTGAAGACGCGCTCCCAATCAGCCGCGCGCCCCCAGAGCTCGATGCCGTACTGCAGTATCGAATGCACGGATGCGAAGTAGCACTGCCGCGCCATGCGAGACGGTAGAATAGCGGAGACACGCCAGAGCGCGAAACTTGCCCGACCTATCTTCTCACAAACTTTATCTAAGTGCTCGTCCCAGGTTAAGGCGCTATCTATCTGTAAACCGAGAAAGATCGTAGAGCTCACTTGGTCCATTTTCACATCGCCTATGCCTACTTCGAGTAGTCTGTAGGCTCGACCCGATAAGTTGAAGTGGATGTAATGGGTCTTAGTCGTATTCAGAATAAGACCGTTTATTGTGAACCACGAGTTAAGTTCTTTCGTTACTTTGTTCAGCTTCTGCTCAAGCTGATCGACGGAGGGCGCCGTTACGATAGCAGCGACATCGTCGGCGTACATTAGGATGTGACCATCTTGAATATTTTCCGGTAAGTCGTTGAGCAGAATACTGAACATAATATTGGAGAGCGATGAGCCCTGCGCCACGGTACCCAGCGCCTGTGACTTCACCCGTCCGCCATCGCCCACCACGACTTGATCGCGGTCCGTCGTGAAGTCGGTTAGTAAGCCCAGTGCCGGCCCATCTACTCCGTATCGCTCTAGCTTCGCTGATAAGACGTTGTGATCTGCGACGTCGAAGGCTTTCGACAGGTCGCAGAATATTACTGCAACCTGCTTCTTACCTTCGCGCGCCTCCAGGATTCGGCGGAGCATTTCTCGTGCTAATGAAGTGGTGGATCTCCCTTTGCGATAAGCGTATTGCCTATCACTTAGGGCTCCACACTCTGTCAAGTACTCGGTCAGCCTCGAGCTGAGACCATGCTCGAAGATTTTAGCTATGCCAGGTATTATAGACACAGGCCTGTAGCTGTTGATGTCTTCTTGATTGCCCTTTCCTTTATACAAGGGAGAAACCTTCACTCGCTTCAGCGCACGGGGGTATCGACCTTCTCTCAAACATCTGTTGTACAGGGCTGATAGGACGGGAGCTATACATTGCGCTGCAACAAACAGGATAGATATAGAAATGTCGTAAATATCCTTTGTTTTTTTTCGAGCCACTCCGAACGATATTATACGGAACACTTCCATTGGAGAGAAGAGCCTAAACTTTAAGGAACGGTCAGCGGACGGACGCGCGTCGGCTAGAGCGCGCATCGCGGCGGCTACATTGGCTGTTGGCGCTGAACAGGTCACGGCAGCGCTCGCGAAATGATAGTTTACAAAGTTTACTGCCTGTAGTTTAGACGAGAAACTAGTCCCGTCGGGGCACGTCAAAAAATCAGTGTAGTCATTCTGAACTCTCAGTTTACCTGTTTCTGTGTTAATGACCCCCCACATTGATTTTACAATATTGTCAGAGTTATTAATTATGTTGTTATAGTATTTACTCCTTTCGGATTTCAGCAATTTATCATACTTATTTTGATATTCGTCTATTTTTTGCAATAAGTCATCGTTATTTGGAAATTTCCGCGTCAAATTATGCATGTCGATTAATAAATAGTTTAAATTCATAATCTCGTCGGTAGCCCACACAATCACCTTACGATACGCACCCTTACGTGTGACCGGAAAGCAAACATCACTTTTGTTTTGTATTATACCTACTATAGCTTGTGCTAACTCGTCGGTCGCCGAATGTTTACGTTCGACATCTTCCCAGTCGATGCTATTTAGCGCACCAATAAAATTATGCTTGTTTGCACTAGTGTAAGACCTAGCGAATCGGGGCGGCGCCCGGCCCGGGCCCTGGCGGCACGGGACCGTGGCGCGGACCGCGTAATGATCTGATAGCAGTGATATGACAGACCGCGCGCGCGCCGCTCCTGCCAGCTCGCGCCCGACATATACGTGATCTAAACTCGTGCTTATCGTTTTATCTACTCGCGTGGGAAAATCAACAATGTTACATAAATTATGTGTTGCGAGTATATCGTTCAATTTTCTAATATCTGAATTAACTGGACAGAGAGAATCGATGTTGAAATCGCCGACCGCGACAAAGTCTCTGTTGTCGCTGACTAACTTATCGAACAGGCATTCCAGAACAGGGAAAAATAACAACGTACTTGTTACGTTTGATCTGTATATACACACAACGGTCAGTTTTATGTCTACAAGTTCAACGGCAGATATCTCGCAAACTTGTTCAACTGATAATTCTGTATAATAATCTAATTTTTTGTATTTAATATTATTACGTACATAAATGCAAGATCCGCCGTGTATTATATTCGGTCTACAATAATATGATGCTAATACATAGTTATTAATGTTCACAAATTTAATTTCCTTGGCTTTTAGAAAGTGCTCAGTCAAACATAATATTTCGCATTTCATATTATTTAATAATTGCACTTCAATCTTATCTGTCTTATTTTTAAGGGACCTAATATTTTGATGGCAAATTGTAATAAAAGTAGTATGCTTATCAGCTTCGTTGCCCGCAGCTCCAGTCGTCGGCGCGTGTGCATTCTGTGTTGATGAGTCACGCGCAGGCGCAGCAGGGATCCTCGGCGCGCTCGCTTTCACGTGCCTGTCGCTAACGAGCGGGTGCGGGCGCGAAAAAACCAGTTAGAAAACCGTAGTCCTTGAGGCCATGCAGTTGGCTCTGTTACGATGGGGAATATATTCTCCGGCATGCCAATTATGAAAGATGCGTGTCTCTCGGATTTTATATCTCTTTTTTCCACGTAGTAGTTTGCTTTCGTAATTTTATTGAGAAAACGTTCTACTTGTTCAGTCGTCGTGTCTGTTTTAAATTGCCACGCTTGTATATACAGAGTCCTTTCTGCCGCTTGCAGATCGTTATTTTCTGTACATGAACCGACTTTTACATCAGATTTAATTTTTTTCTTTTGGTGTTTTCTACGACTAGCTACTTGCCATTGTCCGCTGAGTTCGCTACTCAAATTGTCATCATCCACAACAACAGTAGATTCCGCTGATGTTATGGCCCGAGAGCATTGTTTCGCAACACCAGCTGACGTCGCGGGTCGGGGTACTTCGGGCGTAGTCGGAGCAGTGATGTCGGGTAGCTGCCCACTTTTACCTTTCTTGAGGGTAGTTTTACTCGTCGTTGCAGAGGTCGTCACTATTTTGTTTAGTCGTGCTTGTCGAATTGGCCGTGTTACCGTCATTAATTTACCGCTGTCTGAGGTCGATTTTGAAGTGTCACCGGGAGTTTTTGGTTCCGTCGGCGAATGACTAGTGAACTTTTTAATTAGTGTGTTTTGTTCTAACACTAGCTTCTTCAATGATGCTACTTCATTTTGCAGGGCACGCACAGTGTTTGTTAACTCGCGCACATCACTTTCGGACGTATCTCGCGACATTTCTAATTATTTCGATTTAAATTACACGGAGCTCAGTCAGGTGACTGATCAATGTTTTACAAGTTTTATGTGCAATACTAACTATAATAATATCTACTCGTACCTATCGATTGCATTGCACGCGTCTGTCATTCGCCTCCTTTCGTCATCGTTTCAGCCAAAGGACGTCCACTGCTGGACAAAGGCCTCCCCTAAAGATCTCTAATAAAATCGGTTGGTAGATGCTTACATCCAGCGCGATCCTGCGGTCGGTTGTGGGTGGACGTCCTACGCTGCACTTTCCGGGACTAGGTCTCCATTCGAGAACTTCATTTCCATCGGTCATCAGTCCTCCGCGCTATGTGCCCTGCCCATTTCCATTTCAACCTGCCAATCCGCTGTGATACCCCACCCAGCATTACGTGAATATTAATGCAAGCCCTACCATAAAGTATCTATTTTTTGCACTAAATAGGTTATTTAATATTTTAATTTTTTAATATATCTATACTCCAACCGCTTAACTTAGCCCTCGCCTGTACGGTACAGGGGCGCGGAGGAAGACGACAAAGGGGACTGAGACGGGCAGGCGGGTACGGGCGGTAGCGACCCGCCGCCCGCACCTGTCTCAGTCCCCCTTTGTCGCACAGGCGAAGACTGAGTTAAGCGGTAGGTTATAGTAGGTACATTTATTCCTAACCCTAACCCCACTTTGAGAAACCTTGCTCTTACTTATATAGGACGAAACGTGACACGAATGCAGGCGAGGAACATAAAAATGTCATTAAAAATATATCGTATGTTTTCCCTTTAACATGGCCGGTATAGAGCTCATTGCGAGCTCCAATCGTGAGTGCGGGACGACTAGCAAAGCCTTTGAACATCTGGACGTAATTCAATTCCTTCTTCGGTATCTAAGGACGCAGTAATAAAAAATAAATGGTAGAAAAATCATTCTATATTTATAAATTATTATTTCAATGGTTACTACTGTTCGGAGAATTAATTTGTAGCATTTTCAATAAACCTGAAGGCTAATCGCACAAAAAAAATTACAGCTGAACCACAATTGAACTTTAATCGACCTTCGAATTTTGTCTATTTTCGTACCTATCGGATTGATTTTGAAAAAAGTTGAAACGCAACTCAAGCAGAGTTGGAACGTAACCGCTGCCAAACGAACGGTTGGTGTCTGAAGTTTAGTGCTATACCGAATTCCTTAAATCTGAATCAAAACTACAATTGCAACCGAACGTTACCTAAATATTACAGACGGGATGCTGTTTAAAATTAACGTGATTGGCCTGCTGTTCTGGAAATTGCATAATTTACAAATCCATCCACATTATTACAATTTCAATAATCCTGTTTCCTCATTGAGAGCTCAAATCGTGAGTGCGGTATGACCTAGTAAAACCTTTGAACATCTTGACGTAATTCAATTCCTTCTTCGGTATCTAAGGACGCAGTTATAAAAATTAAATGGTCACTCTATATCTTTATAATATCTTTGTAAACGAAGGAATGAACTACTAATTGGAGAACTAATTTTCAAATAATCTGTTTGGAAATTTGCAAAATTTGCTAATCCATATATGTTTATAATTACAATAGACGAAATGTTGAAATCAAAGGCACATTATATTTTATACTGACACGATTTCGAAATATAGAACTTAAGACGATTGAACCGCGAACTTGGCCATACAAAAACATTAATAATAGTTATTTATCTATAAATGTTATCCTATTTTAGTGAATTTTATCCACGTAATCAGCACTTCCACGGCTAGGATTAAACGTCTTACTATTTTCAGTTTTTTTAAATGACATTAAAATTATAAGCCTCTATTTTTACACAATAACTTGGATGAAACTTATCTATTGACTTTTATACAGTCACTTATACTCTATATAAACTTGATTTCTGCGACAGCTGTCAGAAAAATCACGACTATGAAGTCCTGAATATCTTAATAGTACAGACAGTACTTGTCAATGTCATACCTTATGGGCATGTCGATTAGTGATGGGCGACGAATGATCGTGACCACAGAGTTTTAGATAGAGTTTTAATTAAAATATCGATAGTTTATACTGCCGATATTTTAAATAAAACTTAATTTATCATTAATTTTATTGTATATTTGAATATCATAACATTTTTTACATTTGTAATTAAATTAAACCCAATTATATGTTACATTAGCATCGAAATTATTTTTATCGTGCTTCACACACTAGGTGTATAGAAACTTTCTTTTTGTGATAAACATTTCAAAAATTGACGCGTTCGCGTTCGTTTAAAGCAGTTCTCACAAATGGCGCTTCCAACAATGCAGTAGTTGGTAAAAATGATAAACACTCACTAATTCGGCGCATTCGCAGGGCGCGATTTAGCTTAATTGGACAAAGCATCTGGGCCGGTGTCCCAGAGGATGCAGGTTCAAATCCTGCGAACGCGTCAATTTTTGAAATGTTTATCACAAAAAGAAAGTTTCTACATTAGCATCGATAATAGTGAAAAACATCGATAAATACTATCGTTACATTTTATGAGTATTAAATAATATCATAACATTATTTACATGTGTACATACTTGATCTTAAATAATAGTATGTAAATAAAATCCAATTTCTCACCTTCAAGTACTCATTCGATTTCATTACAACATTGTTTGAAAATCGATTTTTTCCACCACTATCTCAACTCTAAATATGTCAATATGTAGGTAACTGTCGCAGAGATCAAGTTACATTTTATGGAGTATAAAACCTTTTTACACAACAAAACTGAGAAACAAAACATTTTGTAACAATTTAACGGGTGAAAAAAAAGTCGTCTACTCTGCAACGTAAATTCTATCAAAAAATGTACCAAAATTTTATCGCGATTCACCGCCCTCCTAAATAATATTTTGTCCAAATTAAGTGTAGTTGTAGCCGTGGTGGTCTAGAGGTAGCGACACCCGCCTTACAATCGTGGGGTCGTGGGTTCAAATCCCCGGTCCCGTACCAATGAGTTCTTTGGAATTTATGTACGGAATTTCACACCACTGGCTTTTCGGTGAAGGAAAACATCGTGAGGCAACCTGCATACGTCCGTAGAAGAAATTCGATGGCGTATATGAATCCACCAACCCGCACTGGGCCAGCGTGGTGGATATGGCCCAAACACCCTTCGTGGGTAGGCCTACGTCCTGCAGTGGACTATTAAAAAGGCTGGTACAGTACAGTACAGTAAGTGTAGTTTGTCCATCACTGATCCATAGAATAAAATACAACGAGTAAATTATCCGAACTCTACAATTTATGTTTAGACTATTTCCTGTATAACAAAACCTGATAAATAAATATAAGTTAACTCATACACTTATATATTTAATTTATTAAACATGTATATTATAATATTTGTATTCTTACCTCTAAGTAATTGTGAGCATACATTTTGAAAACAATAACCACAATAATGGATTTAACCGCGAGTCTAAAAATAGTACTTCCTTATTTACGATAATCATTAGCTCGCCTAAAATTAGAAATAACCTTCGCACATGAATATCTGTTACTACGATCATAATTACGCAAATTTTGAAACAATGAGTGTTGAATTGTGAGACAGAATAAAAATAATAACCATTTTTCTCTTTACTTTAGTCGACGTCGAGTTTTGATTTAATAGTAGGTACAAGCACCTGTGTATAAAAATACAAAGCACATTTTTTTTGTTCAGTGGCTCTCGCGTTTTTCATAGAACAGTGTATTAAGTAATTTACTTAAATGTATTTTTAGCATAATTTGTTTATAAAAATACCTACTTAAATTTAAAAAAAGTTTGTTTGTTTTTAAATTTACGTGATTTGAACACATTATTATTATATACTACGGGACTAATCGCGCACTAAAATTACGAGATAAATAAATACCTCTTCATCCCGACGTTTCGGCCGAGTTGCATCGACCGTGGTCACGGGTGGATAGTCTACCCGTGACCACGGTCGATGCAACTCGGCCGAAACGTCGGGATGAGGAGGTATATATTTATTTAAAAAAAGGTACTTTCAATATATATATTTTTTTTATGTCTTACTTATGTATGTATATTAAACACTTAGCTTATATGATATTTTTACATGTCAGAATCGATAAAATTATGCCAAAAATCTAATGAGTAAGTATTAGAATATTTATTGTATTAAAAATTTAATTTATCTGAATATCTTGTTGTATTTTTCCACTGTTATCGAATTACAAAATTAGTTCAAACTAAACCAAAATCGTTTTATACAGGGTTATTTGTTACAGGGTAATTAGCATACTTTTAGGGGCTTATTCTGTGCATCAAAACTAACAACTTTTGTTCTGCGGTTTTTGTGAAAACTCAAAAAAAATTGCTATACCAAACAAAAATAATTATCGTTCACCCGCAACAAATGTATTGAGCTTTTTTAGTTATGACAAAAGTCGCCGAACAAAAGTTGTTAGTTTTGATGTACAGAATAAGCCCCTAAAAGGATGCTAATTGATTAGGAATAACCCTGTATAATATACCTACGTCCTTGTAAATTTGTATTTATAATTAGGGATTAAAATCGCGTCGTATTAACGTGTGTAATTTCCCATCAACTAATTTAAAATTAGAAGGAAATTCCCCATCACAATACTAAAATTACACCAGGACAAGGTTTCTAATCTAACAAGTTGAATGTCAATGTCAACAAAATTAAAACGAAATTTACATTTAACCCGTCAAAATTACGTTGCGCGACAAATTCCTGACTTTGTATTCGTTTCGTGACCTTCTAATTTTAGCATAATTTGCTTTGAGAATTGCGATTAGAATAATAAGTAGCCAGCTATTGTGAAGTTTATTTCGCGTCACTCTGGCGTTATTTTTGAATTAGAACTGTTTCGTTTCGCTAAAATATTGTTAGATACTCCACGATACTCGTGGTCAGATAAAATGACATTTGTTTTATTATTTTGATGTGATAACGTCTTATAAATCGTTAAACGCCGGGTGCACGCACGAAAAAGCATTACTCATTGCCACGTTCTGTCTAAGCCGAGCGTGCATGCGAAAGTGCGGAACTAGAGAGAGAGGCACAATCGGCCTAAGCGTTCAGCTTGTGATGCAAATATAACGTTATCATGTAAATTTAGGTACCGTTCGTAACCCGACTTTACAGACAAGCAATTTTTTTTGTCATTACCTAACTTCTGTATCTGTATCAGCCTTATAATAGTCCACTGCAGGACGTAGGCACGAAGGGTAATTGGGCCATATCCACCACGCTAGCCCAGTGCGGGTTGATGGATTCACATACGCCATTGAAATTCACCGAAAAGGCAGTGGTGTGAAAATTCCGTACATAAATCCCAAAGAACTCATTGGTACGGGACCGGGATTTGAACTCACGACCTCACGATTGTAAGGCGCGTGTCATTACCTCTAGACCACCACGGCTTTTACCATTACCTAACTTAGGGTCAGTAAAATAATCATTGGATAATTTAAGTTTTGGGCAGTAAAGTGTGTTCTACAATATAATTATTATTTATAAATACTGGTATACCATTCCATATTAATTACTTTTCATATCTTTACATGAAAATAATATAACGCATTAACAAAACTTTAAAAAAATATATATATAGAGCTACTCTTCCATAAATATGCTGATCAAAACTCTACCAAAATGTGATTTTACAGCTTACAGTTTCAATACAGTCTTCTTACATTGAATCTTTCCAGCCCCCCTACCGCCTAAGCAATAGCAATCGTAATAGCAATCGTTTATGACTTCATTTTAGTCATTTGGCACCGCCTATGAGACGTTAGCCATCAATTGTTTTGCGCGGATTGCGAAAGCAATCGTTGAATGAACAACTTTGATGGCTAACGTCACATAGGCGGTGCCAAATGACTAAAATGAAGTCATAAACGATTGCTATTACGATTGCTATTGCTTTAGGCGGTAGGGGGGCGGGGCAGTACCAAAACTTGTACTTATTTAAAACAAAGTTAAAACTGTTACGGATTCCAAGGTCCCAAAATTTAACACAAATACAATTTTACAAGAAAGCGGATAAAACCAGTGACATTACCATGAAATTAGACAGAGTATAAATTAAAGACGGACTTGCGTTGATGGTTTTGCGAAATATTTGCCTATTGCGTACGCGTGACTAATTTTGATTAGTTTTACACGTGTAGCTCTGTGAAGCATTGTTTTAATATTATTTTTGACACCTAGGAAAGTAAGTTGAAAACACAATAGGTTGTACATTGAGATTTTTTGAAAACTTTCAGAGATGTAGATAAATAAATAAATACTTTTTCGTGTGCACGCTGAAGAAATAACAAAATTAACGGAGTTTTAGAGGTGACGCGAAAAAATCATAGCGTCCTTATACTCAGAGCAAATAAAAAAAAAACCGAACAAGTGCCAGTCAGGCTCGCTCACCGAGGGTTCCGTACAAATCCAGAAAATTTCACAAAATTGGGAAGTACGTTGTTAAAATCTCTATACTCATCATCATCATCGACAAAAGTTTTTTTTTCTTTTGACTTTTCTCGTCATTCATCGAAAACTGTTAAAATAATTAAAAACATGTTTTAGCATGTGCTAATGAAGCTCTTTTATATGATACCTTACATGATACGATTTACGCACTTTGATGCACTTTGACGCACGCGCCGCCATAGTTTGACTGACAAGCCAAGGCGTAGTTTCATAGTTACCTGGATGTGTGTGTAATTGTCTGTACACGGCAAGGCGTAGTTTTGGTTGGCTTCACTTGTTTGTTCACAACATTCTCTCTTGATTTTTTAAACTGTATACATATATCTATGATTTCTTACAGTTGTAAAAGAAGAAAATTCTCAGTTACCATATAAAGAAGTTAGAGCCGTTTATGTCGTAAAAAAACGCATATTTCGACACTCACAAAAATCAAAACCTAAGGGTACCTACTTTCCGTTGACATAGAACTATGAAATTTGGCGAGAAGCATTATCTCAGAGTACACATATAGGAATAAATCTCAAAACTGTACATTTTTATTTAAATCACAAAAAAATAAGGCTACAAAAATTCACAAAATATGGGTTCAAAATGAAGTGAGTAAATCGTATCATGTAAGGCATCATATAAAAGAACTTCATTAGCACATGCTAAAACAGGTTTTTAATTATTTTAACAACGTATTTGTACGGAACCCTCGATGTGCGAGCCTGACTCGCACTTGTCCGGTTTTTATTTTTTCAATTCCACAGTTGGTCTCATAGTAAAAGCAGCTAACAATTATTAACATACACACCTCTGAAAGACCCTGGACTTTGGAAAAGCAAAACTTTGTATTGTATTTTTTACAATTTAGTTTTTGAGTATGTGATTAAGATCATGGCAGACAGTCTCGCATTTTGTATTTCGATATACCAGTAAAATCCTAAATTGAATAACTATAGGATTTCTTTCCTACTCCTACTTTTTCTTTAATATAAGACGTCCACTGTTGAACATAGACCTCCCCAGCTACACATTTTTTAGTTTATTGAAATAAATCTAGAAGCCGTGGTGGCTTAGAGGTAGTGACACCCGCCTTACAATCGTGAGGTCGTGGGTTCAAATCCCGGTCCCGTACCAATGAGCTCTTTGGAATTTGAGTAAGAATTTCACACCACTGACTTTTCGGCGAAGGAAAACATCGTGAGACAACCTGCATATGTCCGTAGAAGAAATTAGATGGCGTATGTGAATCCACCAACCCGCACCGGGCCAGCGCGGTGGATATGGCCCAATCACCCTTCGTGGGTAGGCCTACGTCTGTAGTGGACTATTAAAAAAAGGCTGATACAGTACAGAAATAAATCTGATGCCTACTTCGTCATGAGCTCAGGGACAGGTACACAACGTTATACCTACTTAATTCTGATAAAAATCTTAACTAACCTTTGTTAAGCGTTGAATTATTTACAAAAAACATACCTCAATTTAAAAATAACTTATATAAATCACAAAAAAAACTCATTTCCACGTCTCTCTTTGGGAAAATCACGTTCAAGTATTTATAAAATATGCATATTTGACGAAGTTTTCCACATGAAGTCACGAGGTATAAATAGTATTTTACACCTTTTGACCGTCTGCCAGTGTACCTACTCATTAAACCTTTGTCTAGCTGCCCGACCTTGTCTTGAAGTTAAACAGCTGTTTAGTCTTATACAATGGTTAAAACTGCGGCATTACAGCTACTTAATTTACTATTTAATATTTTCCCAAGTGTTATATTAATTTAACTATTAAGTAATATTGTTATTCAAATGTCCAAAAAAGTAGAGTTTAAAATTAGAGTAGAGCGAAAGTTGAGTTCGAGTGCTTGCGTGCAAAATTTTACATAAAAATATCTTCTTATTTTTTTTATTTCCTTATGGACTTTATTTACGATTAGTACATTTAGGTACTTCCACAAGATAATATAGATATTTGAATTACCACATAGCAGTACAATTTGTAATATTTACAAAAGTACCCGACAATCATTTGTTAACGTTGAAATTAAGACGAGGCATCGCGGCATCGGAATTTTTTGAATAAGCGATGTGAGAGGACGAATGATATTAATGCAAATTTAAAAAATATCATAGATAAGGGAAAATCTTGAAAAATTTAATGAACCGGATTTTTTTTTTAAAAGTAATCGGCTTTGTTAAAAAAAAAACTTACAAATTTCTCACCAAAAAAAGTTTAATAATTCGAATGCTCAGAATTATCAGCGACAACACCGCATTATTTTTTAGGAATAAAATAGCCAGACTGCTATTCTATTTCTTAGACCGAGAAGTTATTTTTTAATGTGTACATTATGAGTAATTAATTAAGAACTCACTGCCGCCCGCCGCTCTGGCGCGATCCTGTCGAGCGCGACCGCGTAAAATTTGTCCGAGGTAAGGGAGAATTTACGAAATAATAGTTTATCAATGCGTCACTTTAAGTCAAATGGTTAAAACAATCGGTACCTACCTACATCCTACCATATAATATAAATCCGAGCCATAATAGGGCCCAGTTGTTAATGCTTTATTAATGCCTCAATTATTAATGCCACCCGTGATCACTCATCCGAAGACTGACCGATCCAAACGCCACATAACTTCCCTAATCATAAAATTTGAAAATACAATTAAAGACAAATATACTGTACTGTACTGTACTGTACTCTATCAGCCTTTTTAATAGTCCACTGCAGGACGTAGGCCTACCCACGAAGGGTGATTGGGCCATATCCACCACACTGGCCCAGTGCGGGTTGGTGGATTCGCATACGCCATCGAATTTCTTCTACGGACGTATGCAGGTTGCCTCACGATGTTTTCCTTCACCGAAAAACCAGTGAAAATTATGTTAGTTATGACTACACTGAAACAAAACCTACTATAAATTTAAACAATGAATATTGAGTTATAATCGGTAGTATACGATTATTTACATTTATTACAATCTTGACTACTTAATGCTTCTCGTAGATATCATTATTAATTTTAAGTTACTGTTTTTAAACCACACCCTAGCCAAACCGCATAAATTGCTCAAGCGATTGTACGAGTATTGGCAATTGGAAAAAAAAATATCAGAATGGCAATTAGGTACGACAACACTGAAACAAAACTTAATAATATTATAAATCTACATAGTGAATGTTAAGTTATAAGGGGTACCCAGCGTTTAGTTAACGATTTATTTATATTTATAACAATCTTGACTACTTTATGCTTCTCGTAGATACCATTATTAATTTTAAGTTACTGCTTTTAAACCACACCCCTAGCTAGACTAATTAAATTGGTCAAACGATAGTACGAGCATAGGCGATTAGTAAAAAAAAATGAAGTCGATGGAAAATACCCAAAAAGGCAATTAGGTAACACTGAAACAAAACTTAATAATATTATAAATCTATGTAGTGAATGTTGAGTTATAATGGGTACCCAGCGTTTAGTATACGATTTATTTATATTTATTACAATCTCGACTACTTTATGCTTCTAATAGATATCATTATTAATTTTAATTTACTGCTTTTAAACCACACCCTAGCTATAGACTAAATAAATTGGTCAAGCGATTGTATAGTTATTATTGACAATAAAAATTTACGATATGTAATACATACTTTAAAAGAATTCGTAGTTGCAATTCTTCATAAAATAAATATCTTTGTATCTATACTGTAGATTGAGATAAAGATAGAGGTGAATTTGGACTAGTTTTTTTCTATCCATTTTAAACTTTATTAAATCGATATTCGAAGTTTTTATCAGCATTTAACTTATTAATGGCGACATTTCTATCAAAAAGTGTCATAAATTGGTCTCTATTTAACTCGGGCAAATAAATGTCCCTATCGATATTTTTTGGTTATAATTGGTATTAACCAGATATTATAAAGAAGCAAACTTTTATTAGTTTTGTGACATAATATATCATTGTTAAACTATCACCAATTCATTTTATTTACAGATTCTGATATAGATATCAAAGTCGATTATTAAATATGATTTATGAACTATTCCTTTCTACATTATATGATTCTTTAGATTTGAAACTTGCATACATAAATAAATTATAATAAGATTAGTTTAAGGAATATAAAACGTAACAAGCCCATCGTAACAAGCCCTAATGAAACTAATAAGTGATGTATTTATTCCAACCAACGATTAACGCTCCAAATATTTAAAAAATAATAAATTCACGAATCAAAATCTTGTTTTAACAGAATGACGACGTGGAGTGAAGTATAATGTAATAAAATGACATAATTCTAACATAAAATGGTGGAGATCGTTCACACGATTCTCCCTTCACAAAATACGAAGACTTTAAGGTGTAAAGAAAGACCCTATGCTAATAGAGCTAACCTCAGAAAGAGACGAGACAACAATGATGAACAACTTAGTACGCTTATGGACAATGCTCAAACATACGAGGTTAAAAGTAAAAGAAAATTCAGTGTGCCAGTACTACTTTCATTCCTTATTTTCTATCTATGTGTTATAAATGTGATAATTAAGTGTGATGTTAGTGTAAGTGATGTAAATAAAGAAAACAAAGGTCTCAGTAGTAGAAAGTTTGATAGAGAAAACCCTAAGCTATGGCGCGGGCATAGACTTGACGAAAAGTTAAAGAGTAAGAATCTTAGAAGAGGTCGAACGTCGACTAAAAGACAAGCTGATGGCGAAGAAAAAACGCCTGAAGCTCAGGAGTTGAACAAATTTTACGAGTTCCAAAACGTTACTGACATACCGCCTATGTACGAGATGCCAAATAATGTTTACGAAGATACACACGCTATGGGATATCCACATGATTTGTCGTCGAGTCCGTACTTTGTAAAGAATATCAACTTCAATCTGAGACCAGAGAGACACCAGTTTCACGAGAAAATAGTGAAACTTGGAGTTCTGTTGCCTGCTGATCCTAATCAAGTATTTTCCTTGGTGAAAGTGCTGCCTATTCTGGAAATGGCGGTAAAAGCAGTTACAAGGCCTGATGGTCCTTTGCCAGGCTGGAAGATATTAGTAGACTACAGAGACACGAGATGTTCATCAGTAGAAGGACCGTTAGCAGCATTTGAATTCTACGTCAACGGGTCAGCTGGTAAGTCAAATTTACAAACATGTTAGTGACGCAAGAGAGTTTCATATCTATAAATATTTGTCAAATGCTGTAGGTGCTTACTCGTAATAAAATTTTGATGAGAGCCTGGTCAAAAAATAAGAGAGTGTGTGTATTGCAGATGCGTTTATTGGTCCCGGCTGTGAGTACGTCATCGCTCCCGTGGCAAGATACGCAGGACCCTGGGCTATTCCTGTTCTGACGGCTGGAGCTCAAGCTGAAGCTTTTGGCTACAAAATTCCGAGCTACACGACCCTAATCAGGATGATGGGAAGCTACACCCAAGCCGGCGTTGCGGTCCGCAAAATTTTCGAGGTAATTTCCGGTATCATTGTCGTTTTGTTACAAAATAATTGTTTTCTATGATCTGTGATGTTTTATTTGTTTCCGTTTGCAAGAGGCACGCTTTGCTGAACTTCTTATTGCTTTGTCCCTGTTGTTTGGCCTTTCCTTAAATTATACTTTTCGAGTTATGTATTTTGTTATTTTCTTAGGACTGTTAATTGTCTGTTTTGTTTGAAAACGAGAACAGTAAATTCAAAATTTGAGATTTACGAGTATCTAAACGGAATTAAAGCAATTACGCATGTTTTTAGGTGCTCATAAAGTATTCAAAGTGTTGGCCTGACGTGTGAGATATAAAAATAAAATGGAACTGCCTTTATATGATTGAAGCTAATGGCAAGATATTTTAATAAAAATATTATAACATGCCTGTATTCGGATATGGTAATGAGGTCATCAAACCTAAAAGAGGCCGCATATTGTCATAAAAATGTTTACAACTATGCGTTGCTACTACCACAGAATAAACTATAGTACATACTACTACATATTTTTATGTAAGAAAATGTTAGTACGAGAATTATAGAGAACACGTATTTCTGGTTTGGCGCCAAAATATGATATGAAATATAGTCAAAGTCATGCTAGATTATGTAGTTATCCCTTTGCGATTAAGTAGCAATAATTTTAATGATCCACAGCTGAATCGAAAATGTGACTTGTAATGCAAAAAAGTTATTTTTAAATTTAGAAGCACTTGCTCCTCCTCACGTTTACCATACAAAAATTAAATATACAGGGTTATTCCTGTTCAATTAGCATCCTTTTAGGGGCTTATTCTTTACATCAAAATTAATAACTTTTGTTCAGGGACGTATGTCAAAACTAAAAAAAAAAATCAGCTGTTCCATACATTTTGTCGTGGGTGAACGATATTTTTCTATGGAACAACATTTTTTTTTAGTTTTGACAAAAATGTCAGAACAAATGTTGTTAGTTTTGATGTACAGAATAAGCCTCTAAAAGGATGCTAATTGATTAGGAATAACCCTGTATAATAATAGGTACTGTTGATCACTATTAATAATTAATACTGTTCCTTTTAGTACACATATTTTGACCATACAGGGTTATTTTTAAACTATGTGGCTAACCCAAAGCTAACCCGAAAAAAAACAGCTGTTCCATACAACATTACAATTCGGAATTTGAAACAGCTGATTTTTTTTCACGAATTTCGGGTTGGACCTATAGTAGAAGTTATTCACAAAAATGGTCTGAATCACCTCATTTTGACTTAGTATATCAGTTCTGGATAACCCTGTACTAACAAAAAAGCTTTGAAAATGGCTACTTTTGACAATCATCAAGTTTTCATAAATATCTGTTGTTTCTTGAACATGATTTTCCGGTAACCAAGCCAGTGGATCTTCTGAATTCGTAAAATTAACAAAAGTAGTACACCAAGATACTCGTACCGAAATGTATACCGGTATTTTAATTTATCTAGTTTTAGTTTTACTTTTAATAGTCCACTGCCGAACATAAGCCTGTCCACGAAAGGAGATCGGGCTGGATCCTTCATACTGGTCCAATACGGGTTGGTGGACATATCAAAACTATCAAGTAGCAAGTTGTACCGGCGACAAGTTGTGGATATGTAATATACAATATTAATTTGAAAATTTAATTCAACCACCCACATAATAACCATTCATCAAACAAATAGAGCTATTTGTTTAACATTTTGACAAGTTAATAGTTTAATCTTTAAGCCATATTAAATCTGTACAAAAAATGTAATAATATCTTACTTATATGGTCATTACGAGTACGGTATAACTTTATTTGAGCTGATTGATGGCAACACTAAATTTTGCTTCTGTCATATTACTATGGTGTTTTTGGCGGTTCTCTTTAAAAGTATTTAGTGTAACCCGAGCCTCAATACTAAAGATTATAAATCAATGAACACTGATTACATAGCTATAAGAGGAATAATGTGGTCGATTGAGAAAAGAAAGAAAGAGATGCATTGACATACCTAATATGGATTGAGTTAGAAAGAGACATGAAAAATATCTCGATTCAATGGCTAGTTGTCGTGTTTTTGTCCCGATAGTGTAAAATTTTGGACAAATTCTTACCCATTCTTTGACAAAATCATAGAATTAGAACTAAAGTAATAGAAACCATACTGAAATAGCAAGAAATATACATCACTTCGTTCCACTTTAAAAATGATATTTAAAAGGTGTTAGAAAAATATGCACATACACCCAAACTTACGTAATTTTGAAGAGTTTCACAAACTAGCATTGACTCTCTCTCTCTAACTCGTGACTATCTCAGCTGTCCAAATTAAAAAAGGTAAGAAGTAGGAAGGTAAAATGATCAGAGATTTGAACTTTCTTACTGGAACTATATAGAGGGTCAAATTTCCGATCATATCGCAAAAGACAATGTGTAACCAATTTTAACCATTTTGACTTTCCAACTTGTATTTTGACGTATGCCGACAGACAATGCGTTTGTCAATCTCGCGTATGCTGTATAACCAGATATGAATAACAGCTGTAACATAGTTTTTATTTGAGCAAACTTTAGAAATTATTCTATTACTTTAGTTATAATTCTATAGACAAAATACATATATTTGACGGTGACAACAAGTGATAGTGATTGTCCATACATTTTTGCAGTTGTGAATTACAACAACGCTTTGCAACGGTTGTAATAGCTCTGTGATACAGATATTTTTTTTTTCTTTGGAAAGGTAGATACTATGGAGCTATTTTAGAAGAATATGCCAAACTTGTCATAAAAAAAACATTTTTCTTCTGGCAGCTCCTCTTTTATTCTGCGAATAAAATAATTTTTGCATGTTAGATCGGATATGAAATTATAATATAAACTGTATTTATTTACTTAAAAGAATACTCAGAATTATTCATGACCAGGTTTTGCCCGCGGCTTTGCCCGCGTTATTGGTTTTTCCCATATCGACGATGTATTTTTCTGAGAGAAATGCAATTTATGACACTTCGAGCTTCCACGCAAATAAATAATTTAAATTATGTTTAAAAATAAACTAAAAAACACGCTTAGGAGTCTACATTTTTTTTATTAAAGTTTTTTTCATCGTTCTTTGATAGGTGTGCACTAGTGAGCAAAGCTTAAAGAAAATCTGATCGCTCAAAGTAGGTCAAAATCGAGCTCAAAGGGGTTGGTTACAAGCAAGCAAGCAAACAAGCAAGCAAACATACAGGTGAAGATAATAAAAGCGTGTTAATATCAAGAAGGGATTCTTCTGTTGCTGCGTGAAGGACACAACTTGAGTTTATATTATTAGTAAGGATATAAAAATGTAGCACGAATTTATAACAAAAAAAAAGTCCTGTTTTCTTTTCGGGCATGGATTGTATAGACCAATTCATACAATGCACAATCTGGTCCCACCTGCCCCTTTCTTCTATCGTACGGCTAGGTAGACGCGACCAAAGCGCCACCCTTTTATGGTGGACATTCCGCGCGTTAGAACAAAGCGTTTCGAATCCTCATTCCTCATACGAACAGCCAGAATATGGAACGCTTTGCCTGGGTCTGTCTTCCCGCTAAAGTACAACGTGGGCCTCTTCAAATCCCGAGTAAATAGGTATCTTCTGTCCTAGACCGTATATTTGCTCAACATTAGGCAGTATGTGGTCAATCGCAAACCTACAAAGAATAAAAAAAAATACAAAACGGCGGATGTGAAGTTAGCTGTGCAATTTTGAATATTGACTGAAGCTCACCTGCAATTGCGTGTTGATCGAGTTTCGTGCAACTTGAAGCTAACTTCACATCCGCCGAGTTGTATGATGTGGCCTATACTCGTATTTATAAAAGCATGCTTAGTTCCATGTGAAAAGGCTTCATACATTTATTTTTCGAATGTGTTTTGTGATTGTGCTTATTTAAAATTCTATTTGTGTTTTTTCTATAAGATAATTAGATTTGTCGCTAAGAATTATGTTTTTAAGTTTCTTTTATGCAGTTAATAAAGTTTCCGTACTGTCATTATGTTTTTCACTGTTTTGTAAAACTTTCTTACTGTTTATGTAGTTGTTATTTGTGTAGTTGAGGCCATTGCTTTTTATTTCTTCGCTAAAATAGAATAAAAGGATTAAAAATAAAATTACAATGCAAAGAGCTGAATTTAAATTGTTTAGCCAGGACATATTATTTGTAGTAGGTACCTACCGATAACAGAGTATTAAAAGAACTATTGTAACATGTACTTTACAATGAAACAAATATAGGGACAGTTTTTATCCGTTATTAATCTTTGAAGCTTTTTTTAAACAATGTTTACAAGTACTTTTTATTTAATCAAGTTAAAAAGCAGATCGTATAAACTATGCTTATACATAACTATACATTACTTATCCCCTTATTACATTATACCCTTTTTTACATATAATGTTTGATGTTGCACATAAAAATACGTCTGTTTGATACTTGAACAAATATAATTCAAGGAATCGTGAACTCTTTTTAAGCACAAAACTCTTGTATTACGAGTTCCTGATACATTATTTGAATTCACTATATTATTTCCTAATCATTAAAATTCTAATAATTGTACTTTATAAAGCTCTTTGCAACAGTGTAACATACAGGGTTATTTCTAATCAATTATCATCCTTTTAGGGGCTTATTCTGTACATCAAAACTAACCACTTAGTTCAACGACTTTTGTCAAATTTCAAAGCAAAAGTTGTCGTTCCATAGAAAAATATCGTTCACCCCGCGACATAATGTATCAGTTTTGAGTTTTGACAAAAGTAGCAGAACAAAAGTTGTTAGTTTTGATATACAGATTAAGCCCCTAGAAGGATGCTAAGATGCTAATTGATTAGAAATAACCCTGTATACGTAAGTTTTTAATCATTTAATCTTCCATCTATCGTATAAGTATATCGTATATTATAATTTATCGTATCTCTATCATTGAACTCTACATTAGATGTCCAAGAAAGTTTGTCTCAAATAATAAAACGATAACGAATCATAAACCTCCCAATATTTGATCCAGTTATTATTCATAAAGCTTTAAGTACTCCATAAGCTTGACTTCAAGTTATGCCAAAGTATAAATCCGCGAGTTTCGACTTAATAAGTCACGGAGTTGGGACACAGAGTCGTTTTATACTTTTGTATTACCCCACAGCTCGCTTTTATTTTGCCTTATTACAAAACTTTGCCAAAGAAATGAGATTTTTTCGGTTCCATGATTATGGTTAGGAGTGTTGTTGTAAGAAACTTTTTAAGGTAAATAGCGATCTTTTATCTTTGTAATTTTAGCAGGCTTTGTTTTGTCAGACAAGGGGTTAACAGTTGGTTTAATTGGATAAAAATGTAGGTTAAAGACAATTTATTTAAGCAAATTGACTTCGAGTGCCCTTTGACGTTGTTTTCTTTTTAGCCTGAAGGATATTAATTTTAGCCATATTTTCGAACATAAAATGTTAAATAGTAGTAATAGTTATGTTCACAAATTTTGATAATTTTATTGAGTCATTGGTAAAATTAGTCGTGCGGATTTAACGATATAATGTTAAGTATTGATTAATAGTTTATATCTCCAATCAAAAAATAGAGGCTATATAAAATTATTCTGACCTGACAAATCACTGCTATTTTTTTAATAAGAAATATTAAAAAAATAATACGGTTACATTTTGACGATATTAAATTATAGTTTATGTGATCTTTGCTATATTTATGAACGTGAAATTACACAAAACCAATTTCGAGTTTGGGGTCATGGTTAAGCGAAATTAATTTAAAACACGAAATGCAATAGAAATTATACAAAAACATACCACGAAGCTGGAAAATATTGACTGTTTCTAATAATTATTGCCAAATTAGTCGGAATTATGATATCGTAAAATTTTATGGCAAAGTTTTGATTTAAACGAGCATGTCGATATTTTGCCGGATTAAGGATTTCTATGCATTATTCAGATTAATTTAATTTTTAACTCTGTTAGATTTATGTGTTTAATTTACAAATCTCATAAAAATTTCTGAGTTTTTTTTGATAAAAAAATATTGGATATATATAACTCAAATAATCAAACAATTCCGGTCAAATTATTAATAACTTGTTTTTAAAGAGTTATCTTTGTGATAAGCATTTTAAAAATCTGAAGCGAACGCAGGATTTGAACCTGCCCCTTCGGATCACTAACCCGAATCTCTAACCAACTGAAACACAAAGATTACTCTTTGAGATAAAATCTAGTGTGGAAAGCACTCAAAATAAAATCATAAAATTGTTTTGATTTATTAATTTTTATACAAATTAAATACAATTTTTCACTTTCGTGACATAATTATTATCAGTTAGATTTCGTTTGGTTCGCTACATTTTTCTATTCACCGATTTTAAATTCTGTTGTTCTTGTTTCAGGAATTCAACTGGCGAAGATTTGGGATGCTGTATCATAATAACGACTTGTCCACTGGAAAAGGAAACAGTCCGTGCTTCTTGACTCTAAGTGCCATCTTCACTGTGTTAAAGAAAAAAACAGAAGAAGGGTCCAACATAGTCACGGTCGCTTTCGATGAAACAAATACGACATCAGCCAAATTCAAAGAGATGTTGCTAAAACTCTCGCAAGATTCTAGAAGTAAGTAAGATTCTAGAATAAAGACTGAGATGAGATCTCAGTAGTTTTACAAATGGTTCGTAGAATTTGATTGTGACAACTACAAAAATATTTACTAACAAAATAAATATGTTTTATTTATATGTTGGGCGCATGTGGTGACGATTTGGGTTTTAATTACTAACATCGACTTTCGTGTCATTTTTAGTGTTTATGAATTTAGTGGACAACATTATTACGTAGTGATGATCAGCTCTAAAATAGTACCTACATATGTAACGACGTAGTTCGCAAATATATAATATAGTGATGCTATTCTTATCAGGCAGCACAAATTTCGTGAGGCTACATAGTATAAAACAAAGTCGCTTCCCGCTGTCTGTCTCCATGTATGCTTATATCTTTAAAACTACGCAACGGATTTTGATGCGGTTTTTTTTAATCGATTTTTTAGTGATTCAAGAGGAAGGCTTAAATGTATAATATACCTGTGCGAAACCGGGGCGGGTCGCTAATATACAGGGTTATTTCTAATCAATTAGCATCCTCTTAGGGGCTTATTCTGTACATCAAAAATTACAACTTTTGTTCTGCGACTTTTGTCAAAACCCAAAAAAATTATTTGATGTTCCATAGAAAAATATCGTTCACCCGCGACAAAATCTATGGAACAGCTGATTTTTTTTTTTAGTTTTGAGGAAAGTTGTAGAACAAAAGTTGTTAGTTTTGATGTTTGTAGAATAAGCCCCTAAAAGGATGCTAGTTGATTAGAAATAACCCTGTATAATTATAGTGATGCTATTCTTACTGTACACATTTCGTGAGGCTCGTGTCATGAATATTTTGAATTTTGTTTGTCCTTCATTATTTATTTTGAATGAAAATATGATGATTAAAAATAATGTAGGTAAAGTTCATTTTCAAAGCAATTTTCATTAATTTCTACATTATTTTTAATTTATTACACATTTGAAGCAGAACTTATTTTGCACATAAAATATTATTATGTATAGTAGAGTATATTTGCGTCATACATTTGTAAAATTATATATTTTCTGTAGGTATTCCATAACATTTTGACACAATATTATTTTTTGCAAAAATTAGCATGACCGACTTCACCCGTGTGCAGTATTCGCGAATATTTCGCACGGATCGATGTAGCATTTTTCACATAATTGTTGATTTATCAAAAATGGCTTAGCCAATTTCAATAAAATTTAAATGAGACCAATTTCGAAGTATAGTATTTTCAATAAAAAAATAATTATTTAAATCGGACCACTATGAAAAAAGCTATGCGTGGATATACATAAAAAATATATACGCATCGAATTGTATACCACCTCCGGTGGTTCGTCGCTCAAAAATTGGTCACAAATATGCCAAAACGAATTTTACTCAAGATTAAAAGAAAATAGACCCCACAACGCTATCTACATGGCACAGTACTCCGTACAAATTATATTTGTAGAGCACACATAACTATATTTACACAGCAAAATAAAAGGGAAGGATCGTAATTTCTGTCTTTTCTAATATTAGTTTACCCAGCCACCGGGTCTGGGGTGTATTCCAAGTCACAAATAAACGTCTATCCCAGAATAAGCTCCCGATGGAAACAAATCGTTACAGCTTCGTGCCTAGCATCGGGAGATAGCCAATTTTCCCCTCTCTTCGTAAAGTGAGGCTGACGCTCACTTACCCAGATAAGGTCAAGTTATTATGGGATTATTGTAATACTAGTGACTTGTTTTGGCTTCGCGTTGGATTATTTATCTAGAAATTAGCTTGTGGTATCACTTGAGTGAAGTAAATGATGGTAGGTATGTCCTTTCCAAAAATGCAGTCAACCCGCCGATTCGTTACAAGGTACTATTCGTACGTAAATCTATACAAATAAATAAAATTGGTGTGTCCGTTTGTAATATTGAAATAACCGTCTTTTTATCATCATCATTTCCGCCATAGGACGTCCACTGCTGGACATAGGCCTCCCCTAACGATTTCCAATAAGACCGGTTGATAGCGGCTTGCATCCAGCGCGATCCTGCGGTCCTAATAAGGTCATCCGTCTACCTTATGGGTGCACGTCCTACGCTGCGCTTGCCGGTACGTGGTCTCCACTCGAGAACTTTTCCACCCCATCGTCATCAGCCCTCCGCGCTATGTGCCCTGCCCATTGCCACTTCAACTTGCCAATCCGCTGGGCCGTTTTTTACTACAACCATATGAATATATATAATTATATATGGTACATACACAAAAAACATGTTTTACAATTTTTGTCTGTCTGTCTGTTTGTTCCGGCTAACGTCTGAAATGGCTGGACCGATTTAGACGGGACTTTTATTGGCAGGTGATGTAATAAGGAGTAACTTAGGCTACGTTAATCGATTGTTAGGCGGAACGAAGTTCGCCGGGTCAGCTAGTGAGTAATAAACAACTGACTAGCACGCTTACGGATTTTTAATATTAGGAAGAACGAATCGAAGGAAAAAATGATGTTCAACCTTTAAAATTAAGACTACAAAGAAACTCTTTACTCTTGGATATTTAAACTAATAACAAAATACGCATAACCGTATAAACTTAAATTAAATAAATAAATAAATAAATAAATAAAACGTTTATTGTTCCATAAAAATTTACAAAAACAAGTTGTGCACTAGTTCCCACACAAATTAATTAGTGACTTTATCGCTAAAAGCGATCTCTTCGAAACAAATCGTCACAACTCCTTGATTGGTATCGAATATTTTTTTTTAACAAAGTGATTATGACTATTGCTTTGTTTTATTTTAACCGTAAAATATTTTCATGAGCAACATTTCATTTTTTTTACCTACATTAAAAAAAACCGGACAAGTGCGAGTCAGGCTCGCACATCGAGGGCTCCGTACAAATCCTGAAAATTTCGCAAAATTGGGAAGTAAGTTGTTAAAATCTCTATACTATAACCATTGACAAAAAAGTTTTTTTTTTCACTTTTCTCGTCATACATTGAAAATTACACAGGGTTAAAATAACTAAAAACCTGTTTTAGCATGTGCTAATGAAGTTCTTTTATATGATACCTTACACGATTTACTAATTTTGTATTTTGAACCCATATTTTGTGAATTTTGAGGCCCTATTTTTTTGTGATTTAAATGAAAATGTACAGTTTTCAGATTTATTCCTATATGTGTACTCTGAGATAATGCTTCTCGCCAAATTTCATAGTTCTATGCCAACGGGAAGTACCCTGCAGGTATTGATTTTTGTGAGTGTCGAAATATGCGTTTTTTTACGACATAAACGACTACGTATAACTTTTTTATACGATAACCGAGAAGTTTTAAAAAGTTTTAAAAAAACGTGTTTTTTAATGGAACTGAAGATTGTTGTTTATTTTTTCCACAAGATGGTTTTAAAATGAAATTTCGTTGTGTATTCAATACAAAATGCTTGTTAGATTTCATTGTGAATTGTAAAGGAAGACTTGTAATAAATGGCGGCCATTTTTCTGAGCGGATTAAAAATTTGCTTTTCTAACGCGATCCCGGGTCAGCACGCGATGGAATGACGCACTTTGTAAAAGTTCCTTTGTGTTTTACTTTTATTCGCTTTTCTCTTTCATCATCACAATAAATACTGATTTATTCACTTTCCTTCCTTCAATTTTATTAATTTTACATGCCATTGAAAACTGATGATGACTGGGTACGTGTGGTAGTCTAGAGGTAGTGACACCCGCCTTACAGTCGTGAGGTCGTGAGTTCAAATTCCCGGTCCCGTACCAATGAGTTCTTTGGAATTTATTTATGGCTGGCTTTTCGGTGAAGGAAAACATCGTGAGGCAAACTGCTTACTTCCGTGGAAGAAATTCGACGGCGTATGTGAATCCACCAACCCGCACTGGGCCAGCGTGGTGGATATGGCCCAATCACCCTCCGTGGGTAGGCCTACGTCCTGCAGTGGACTATTAAAAAGGCTGGTACAGTACAGTACAGCCCGTGAGTTATTCTAATAACAACGATCAAACAATAAATAACAAAGATAAACCTTGTTAATGTTTGGGAGTGGGGGTTGTAACGTCACTTTTCTGACAAAAATCCACAGATGCATTTGTATGTGACTACTAACGTCACGCGGTACTTTAACGGGCTATATCTGCTTATTTTTTTTTGTTTGATTGATAAAATAAAAAATATACGTGTTCAATATTTTTTTATAAAAATCTTCCTGGCGGACTAATCATATCTATTATTTTTGTCATGGCTATTGAATTCACCATTATGACCAATTTATGCAATGAGACTAACCTTATCCATCCATCCATCAGACGTAGGACGTCCACTTCTGGTCACAGGCCTCATATTCATATTATTTTATTGGTATCAAAATTTAAGATACAAGTCAATTACAATTGTTGTTATAATAATATTAATCGTAAAAATTTCAGCTATGCTACAGCAAAGCACAATTATCTTAAAATTATAATTACTTAAAATTAATAAGAAAATAACAAATTTAAATAAGTTATCAAATATTAAATTGTATAAACAACATACTAATTATTCAACATAAATCTGAACAATGCTTTAATCATGGCAAAAATTGCATAGTTTACTTAGTTAACAAATAAGTGTGTATTTGTAACACAATAATAAAAATCATCCAATATAATAGAAAATAGTCTGAACTACGTAATATTCATTGTCAATATTCAAAACGGATTTCCTCCACCACGGATTTCCAATAAAGCCGGTTGGAAGCGGCCTCCAGCATCCGCACGTTCCTGCGATCTTTATTACATCGTCAGTCCACCTAGTCGGTGGACATCCTGCGCTGCGCTTGTTGGTCCGTGGACTCCATTCGAGAACTTTACGGCCCCATCCGTGCTTCGAACTATGTGCCCTGCCCACTGCCCCTTCAATTTGCTAATCCGCTGGGCTATGAGACAAACCCCAAAATTGCAAAAATAAGTCGTTAAACTTATTTTACTAACAGTTTTTGCGATTTCGGGTCAGGGCCATAGTAAAAGATGGTCATAAAATTAAGTGAAATGATATCCTAGACTATCTCGGTCGTCTAAATGTACACGACGAATCGTTAAAACTATTTTCATAAATCGGTGAAGTAACCTTAGTAAATTCACGAAAACAAAACTTCATTCCATATCTCTTCACATAAAAGGTTTAGAAATTTCAATGATAATAGTGAACCGTTTTACTTATCGGCTAGGTAATTCTTCAAGCTATTTTATGTTTTCAAGTATATCTATAAGTCGAATGTATATCAGAGTTGAAAATGCATGGAAAAGTTACTGGTCGATCAAAGAGTGGATGAAGGGTGACCTGCCGATATCACTGAAACGCAGTCTCATCGATATGTGTATCTTGCCCGTTCTGACTTACGGTGCTCAAACTTGGTCATTGACTGTTGCTTGGGGTTTGCCAAAGGGCAATGAAGCGCAGTATGATAGGCATCAAAAGGACGGACAGAGTCCGAAAACACACTGCGTTCCATTACAGGTGTAGTTGACGTAGACAAAAAGCTGCTAAACTAAAATGGGATTGGGCAGGTCATGTGGTTCGTATGCATCCCGAGAGATGGGCAAGGATCGTCACACAGTGGGTACCGGAAGGCAAACGAAGGCAGAAGGTCTAGGAAACGCTGCTGTGACGATCTTGACATTTTACGAGAAGGTTGGCGGGATTTGGCCACAGAACGCGATAAATGGAAGGAAGTGGGGGAGACCTTTGTCCAGAAGTGGGACAGCATAGGTTGAGAAAAAAAATCTATAAGCCGCTTCCAACTGGTCTTATTGGAGATCCATAGTGGAGGCCTATGTCCATGGCATTATTCAATAAATGGACGCTATATGACTGATGGATCGATGATGGATGGAGTGTACCTACAAAACAATAGTGCGTGGTTTAATGAATTTATAAGCCAATAAAACCCGAAATTGTTTAACAACATCATTGTTAATAAATATAATTTTTTTTTGCATAAATTAGCATGACCGACCTCACACGTGTACAGAATTTGCGAATATTACGCACGGATCGATTTAGCATTTTTCATATTATTGTCGATTTACTCGTATCAAAAATGACTCGATCTATTTCGATAAAATTTAAATGGGACTAATTTCGAAGTATACTCTTTCCATTGAAAAAAGAATTATTGAAATCGGACTACTACGAAAAAATGGGTGGCGTGGGGTTATACATAAAAAAATATACGCGTCGAATTGAGTACCTTCTTCGGTTCGTCGGTCAATAAAACCTAAAATTGTTTAACAATGTCATTTGTTAATCTACTAAAATCAAAATTCTTTGCCAATGTCATTGCGATCGAAAAAGCACGATTTGCAACCATTAATATGGTAATCAACCAAAACCGGCTACAGTCTAGGAACACCTAAAATGAATTAGGTATCCTATTATTCGAAATTAAGATTTTGAGCTGACCTTTCACAACTAAAAACACTTTGACTCCAAGATTAGCTACTTAATAAATAACCGTCTACATCTGCCTTGAGATTATATCAATATACGTCAGACGTAAGCTGTTTTGAACCAGTTCTGTTAAGAATCCGATTTTTTAAGTAGTAGTTAAATTACAGCACTAATATAGATACAATTTCTTATTGCGCGTTTTGACTCTTGTTTATAATACTGCTGCCATCTTTGGGATGGCTCGGTTAAGTATCAGCTCGAGGCCTTGGAATCGGTGGACCGGCGAGCTGTTCGGTTTATAGGTGATGAAAAGTTAGTTGCAAAAAAACTTCATCGCCGTAGGGTATCGAGTCTGTCCATTTTTATAGGATTCATTTCGGAGAGTATACATCTGAGCTGCACGACCTTATCCTACCATCCCCTTTTTACTACAGGATAAGTAGGAGGACGCCACATTACCGCCCCTACACTGTCGATTTTCCTTCGATACGTACGAAGCGGTTTGTTTCAACATTTCTGATTCGTACCGCCAGGGAATGGAACAATCATCCTGCTTTCCTGTTTCCTAAGAGATATAACCTAAAGCTTTTCAAGATCAGAGTGAATAGGTAATTAGGTATCTTCTAGGTCTGCGCGCTTCATCTTCGACCACAACGTCGCTTACCATCAGGCGAGTTTGTGGTCAAGTGCGGACTTATTCGTGATAAAAAAAAGACACCGCGTTTTCAGTACGTACCACAAGAAGGTGGTGATTTTGCCTGGAACTATCGGCAGGGCAAAGAACTCGGAGAACTGATGACTGATGGAGTCGAAAAGCTCTAGAGTGGAGACCGTACAGGCATGCACAGCATGGGACGTCGGTGGAGAGATGATCTTATCAAGACCGCAGGATCACGCTGGATGCGAGCCGGATCCAAGCGGTCTTATTGGAGATTTTTAGGGGGGGTTTGTAATTTTTTTTATGTAGTAGTCTATGTCCAGAAGTGAACGTTATATGGTTGATGGATGAATGTCTATCTAGGAGTATTAAAATCGAGGGTACCCAGGTACCTTTTGGGCAAGCTTGCTATTCCCTAGACTCAATAGTACTAAGCATATCTGCGTAATTATACCTAATAGTAATTAATATCGTGAAGGATTTAGTCACTTGTGAAACTATGTAAAATAAAAAACATGTATTGATAATCCCCAACAAAAAAGGAACGTACGTTTCTTACAAAAAAAAAACATTTCTTATTTGCTTAACCACATTCACCAGATTTTAACCACCTAAATTCCAGTTGATATCACTGAGCGTAGTCAGATCAACTGTTAACCGTGCAAATTGCCAATTTTGAACTTAACAAGCTAAAATTTGGGCTGAAATTTGGTCAGCAATATTTCAAAGCTTAGTCAATCGACGCGCGTCGGCAGATTCTACGAAGCCTTTCAAAATATGATGACTTAACAATAATTTCCGAGTTATTGGGCAAGAATTGGGCCCTGAGCGGAATCTGGTTGGCATTATTCAATAGGTCCTGCCTTAAAGATCGAACTGTTCATAGATACCTACAGAGATGATACAGAAGGAAGCGCAAATAGCTCATCGCTGAGCGTTATGATAATATAGAGCATGCATTAGATTGTCGATTAACTTACCCGATTTATATATCTGTACCTAACAATACTTTTCAAATTATAGAGTAAATAAAGAAGTATTAATAACTGATTTCAATGACCTAACTTGACTCTAGTTTTTTTTTATTTATTTGCCGTATATAATTTTGTATTTCTATAGGAATGACAATATGATATACTGTCTGACCCGGCGAACTTCGTTTCACGCAACATCTTTATAAGTTATAGCCTAAGTGTTAATCTGATGTGTATGCATTGTTATTGCAAAGTTTCGTCTAAACCCGTTTAGTAGTTTTTGCGTGAAAGAGTAACAAACTTCCATACATACTCACAAACTTTCACGTTTATATTATTATAGTAGGATAGTAGGACTGCATTTAACAATTCAAGCGCATAGAGGTCAAGCGATTATGTTGCACATAAAAATACACTAATTTGATGCGGTAGCATTTTATATTTCCGTCATGTAAACTATTGTATGTTTAATTTTTATATTTTTTACTAAATTAATTATTTAGTCCGTAAAAGGGGGTGTAAGCTGTGAAAAGTATGATGTAATCATAAAATCAGAACTAAAATAATAGAATGCTTACTAAATTTTGCTCAAATAAAAACTATGTTAGAACTATCTTATTCATATCTGGCTATAGAGCATACGCAAGAGTGAGTGAAACAAAAAAACGCACGGTCTGTCGGCATACGTCAAAATTGCAAGTTGGAATGTCAAAATGGTTATAATTTGGTTCCACTGTCTTTTGCGATATGTTCGGAAATTTGAACCCTCTAGTTCCAATAAGAAAGTTCAAATCTCTGATCATTTTACCTTCCTACTTTTTGAGTTCGGTCAAGCCAAGATATCTCAATGCTAGTTTGTGAAACCCTTCGAAATTACGTAAGTTCGGGTTTACGTGCACCTTTTGAATTTCATATTTAAAGTGGGACGAAGTGATATATATCTCTTGCTATTTTAGTACGGTTTCTATTACTTTAGTTCTAATTTTATGGGTGTGATATATTCGTATAATTAATTGATATAGCTATGGAACAGTAGGTATGTTACTGTTCGAATCACGCCCAAAATTTGTTAACTGCTTTTCTTTACCTTTACTGATCTGAAGAGTTGATCGACGAGGCTTCAGTGCGGATATTCAAAACGGGTTTTCCGTAAACAATGTGCTCCGGAAGTTGAGCCCACATTTGAATTTAAAATGTAAGCTTTGCGGTACAGCTGGTAAAGCATCGCAGGTCTCGGAGACGTGGCAATCGATCATTATCTGTTTGGCGTCGCGCCAGTATGGAAAACTAGATAGAAAGATGGATAGATGACACTTTATTGTGCACACATAAATAAAAATAACAATAATACAAAGAAATTCTTACGCTAGTGTAATAAGTAGGTACTAAGCGGCCTTATCTCTGAGACTATAGTTTCTTTCTGTGTGTAAACTAAGACTAAGTTGTGTGTGTGTGTGTGTGTGTGTGTGTGTGTGTGTGTGTGTGTGTGTGTGGGGGGGGGGGGGGTGTGGGGGGGTGTGTGGGTGTGGTGTGTGTGTGTGTGTGTGTGTGTGTGTGTGTGTGTGTGCGCATGTGTGTTATTTACAAAGTATCACGCGAATAATTGTTCATAAGATTCTGAAATAAAGGCAAACATTGCAGTACCACCGGTAAAGCTTCAAAGGTCTCGGGAACGTGGCAATCGATCATTATCTATTTGGCGTCGCTCCTGAATGGAAACTGGTCTACTAGCGTGTATTTGACGTAAACTGAAATAGGTTATATCGAGCCAGGAATAGACTCTGCAGGTGGCTTATCTACATTCAGTCATTTAACATGGGTTTGTTTTCAATACGGAAAATAGCTAAAATAACTTCTTCAGTTCTTTATTGCTTACTGAGTTTCATTTTCAAAGTGCATAATCTGTCTATGTACTGTACATAATTAAAATTGAAATTCGTTAATTTAATTAGGTCATATTAGAGTAAATAAAATGTAGAATAGATAAATCACTTAAGTTTTCGGTATGTTTAATATAAGAGAAAAATGTTTATTGTTTAAGTTAATAAATTTCACTTAAGAAGCTTGTGTAATTGGTAGATACATATGTCTAGCCAGGTGACATCTTTTTAATATTGCACACCCGTTATAGGTCCATTATTGGAACTAATATTTATTATTAGGAACATCTTTGCACATATGTTGCAATAAACACTTTCTGATTTCAATTTGAAAAGTGCGAATGTGCTTCTAAAACTATATACTTAATGATACTTTGTAGCTTTAGTGACAATAATAGTAAGCTTACTTAAACGTTTGACTGTAGCTTAAACTGGGTGAATCTTAAATGACTTAGTGTAATTTAATAAAAATAAAACCTAAAAACGGGAAACTTCCTTATTGAAGAACCTAAAAAGGGCTAGATCCAAGCTAGATCGAGCAAAAAAGGGCTAGATTATAATATGATTTCATTTTATGGCTAATTGTGTCGTTGCTAAAAATACAGTATGTGCTAAAAATATAAAATAAGATACTGTCACCACAATTTATGCAAATAAATATTTTTTTGAATTTGAATTAGAATCTGACGAGTCAAATGCAAGGAAGTTTCATACGAGAACATACTATCGGTTACTACTAACATATTCTGGAAACATACTATCGATAAAAGCGACTGGGATAGAAATTATAACTTATAAGTTCAAGTATCTACTTAAGTTCATAAAAAAATAAACAATAATACTTGTATTTTAGCAAATTGGCTATTTTCGTGTTTAGGTAGCTAAGCTGGTAAGTTTTGTAGACACATTAATTATGTTCAACAATTATTGAAAGTGATATTATCACTACTTATTACAAATATTATACATTGTACATCCTAGACCGCATATCTGCTTAACATCAGGCAGTGTGTAGTCCAACGCAAACATAACTGAATTAAAAAAAAAAGAGGAAAGTGATAATATCACTTTCAATATTACGCCACGTGCTACGTGCCTACAGCGGTTAACCCTGCCGACCTAATATCTCGTGGCATCAGCCCAGATAGACGACTGGGACTAATTCTAACGTTATATCTGATTTCACAAGTGAAGAAGGGATCAAATTTAAATTTTCCCCCGCTCACGCTCCTCACTTTGGCGGAATCTTTGAAAGTGCTATCAAAAGTGCCAAATTTCATATAAAACGAGTAATGGGCAATTCTGATTTAACATGTGATGAACTTGCAACTTTAGTCGCACAAATAGAGTCAGTATTGAACAGTCGCCCATTATCCTCTTTACCCGACGATTTCCTTTGCCTGACTCCCGGAACTTTTCTCATTGATCGTGCTCTCACGGCTTCTACCTTCACCGAATGTGGAAGATTGCAATCCCAACTACCTACCTAAAACGCTACGAACGAATACCAGCATTTCTGGAAAAGGTGTGCAGCGTGAATATATAACGGAGCTACAACATCGTCGCCGATGGAAGATCAACTCTTCAAGCCCGAACATAGGAGATTTGGTCCTGATTCAAGAAGATAACGTCCCACCTCTCTGCTGGAGACTCGGCTGTATCACCAAATTATTCTACGGACCCAAAGGTGGAATAGCTCGAGTAGCTGATGTAAATACCTCTAGAGGAAGCATTCGTCTTCCATTGGTTCGCCTGTGTGCCCTGCTTACTTCAGAAGAATTGAAACCCGAAGCTTTCAACGGGGGCAGGATGTTTACGCCTACTCAAAATTCAATAGCAAGCGTGCGCACTTCAGTAACTCGCATTTAGTGATTTCGTATTTTATAAGGAACTAGCTTAAAACCCGCGGCTTCGCCCGCGTTGTCTTCGTACATAGGTACTTACTTAAAATGAAAATAGCCCGCGATATAATATCTAATAGTCCGCAATTTGACCCGCGTTGTCTTAATACTTGCTTAAAATTACTTGCATGCACTTAATGCCCACGGTTTGGCCAAAATTGTAACAGTATTTGCCTATAATGTTGGCATGGCATTAGCATGGACTGCGATGTCTTAATACTTGCTTAAAATTATAAAAGCTTGCCGTTTGGCCTGCATTGTCGTATTACTTACAATGATTATAGCCCATGGTCTGGCCCGTGTTGTCTTGGTACTTGCTCAAAATGATAATAGCCCGCGGATTGGCCTGCGTTGTGTTAATAATTAGGTACTTACAATGATAATAACTCACAGTTTGGCCCACGTTGTTTTAATACTTCCTTGATTAAAATAACAGCCCGCGGTTCAACCCGCGTTATCTTGGCATTTGCTTATAATAATATCTAATAGTTCGCGGTCTGGTCCGTGTTGTCTTAATAAATCCTTAAAATTATAATAGCATGCCGTTAGCCTGCGTTTTTGTATTACTTGTAATGATAATAGCCCACGGTCTGGCCCGCGTTATTTTCGTAACTGCTAAAAATGATAAAAACCCACAGTTAGGCCCGCGTTTTCTTAGCACTTACTTAAAATAATAGTATCTCGTGGTTAAGCCCGCATTAGGCTCGATTATGAAGGCGCCATCGTAATTATAATAGCTAATTATCATAATTATATCTGTTTCTTTTTCACTTTAAGCATTCCATAGAGATAACACTTTTTATGTTGTTATTATATTTACCATGGCGTCTTCATAACTGAGCTTATTATCGTATTACTTGCAAAATAATGCCCACGGCTTAGCCTGAATTGTCTCAGTATTTGGTTATTTAATTTACTTGTATCTAAAGCTTATTACGGAGTACGTGAATTTTTGGATGATAAATTGCCGAATTTCTGAAATTAACTCAATAATAAATAAATATGTAAAATAAATATTGGGGGACATGTCACACACGGTCTCTGATCCCAAACTAAGCATAGTTTGTGATTTGGCTGAAGAAGAAGAAGTCGGGGTCACAAACCACTGAGCCATCGAGGGAGCCAATAATAATAATTGTATGAGTAACTATGTAAGAAATTTCACTTTTCATTGCTGGAAAACATTGAGACAACCTGTACGTACGTATAAAAAATCAATGTCCTATGTGAATTCAGCAACCCGTGCTCGGCCGGCGTGATGGATATGACGCAATTACCCTTCGCAGATAGGCCTATTTTTAGTCATGCATCAGCCGAAGGACGTCCACTGCTGGACATAGGCCTCCCCTATGGCTCTTCAATAAGACCGGTTGGAAGCGGCTTGCATCCTGCGGTCTTAATGAGGTCATCCGTCCACCTTGTGGGTGAATGTTCTACGCTGCGCTTGCCGGTACATGGTCTCCACTCGAGAACTTTTCGACCCCAACGGTCATCAGCCCTCCGCGCTATGTGCCCTGCCCATTGCCATTTCTACTTGCCAATCCATTGGGCTATGTCGGTAACTTTGGTTCTTCTACGGATCTCCTCATTAATGATTCGATCTCGCAGAGAGACTCCGAGCATAGCCCTCTTCATAGCTCGTTGGGCTACTTGGAGCTTACTAATAAGGCCCATAGTGAGAGACCACGTTTCTGTGCCATAAGTCATCACTGCCAACACACACTGGTCGAAAACTTTCGGCTTGAGGAACTGAGGTATATCGGACGAGAAGACACTACGAACTTTTCCGAACGCTGCCCAGCCGAGTTGAATTCGGCAATTGGCCTCTTTGTTGAAGTCGGACCTACCTAACTGGACTACTTGTCCTAGGTAGACGTACGAGTCAACGACTTCAAGAACCGAGTTTCCAACAGAAATCGGGGTAGGTAAAACATGGGAATTACACATGACTTTCGTCTTGTCCATGTTCATCTTAAGACCCACCTGTTTCTATTATCCGTAGTGCTATCCGTAGTACCTATTTTCAGTAGTGCACTATTAATTAAGGCCGGTACAGGTATTCGACATGTTTCATTAAGTCATTAGAAATGTAATTTTCCAGGCAAATGAAAAAATGGCACACAAGTCGTAATTCTAGTCAGGCATGTTCTAGGATGCTATTATACTCATAATTTGATTAACTTTTACAATGGTACCCACCCCAAAAGCACGTAAATAAAATCAGCTGTTCAACACAAAAAGTTCATCGACCCGCGAAAAAATGTATGGGAAATGTAGGTAATTTTCGCTTGTCAGGATTGATCCCATAGTAAAATATCTATATTGATCCATATGTGCGCTAAGTTTAAGACTATTGGCTCACAAAATAAAAAAAATCGTAAACTTTTGGGGACCCATTTTGCCCCATTTAAAGATAAACTATCATTATCATAATCCTATTCTAGATACTAACTTATTTAAAAAAGCGCATTGAAGTTTTGGGACGTATCTGACCCCTAAGAATTTTTTTTTAGAAAAATTCAGAAAAACCGGTACAGCCATATTTTTTATTTAGTCTCAAAAGCATCTATACAAAGTTTCATGTCAATCGGTACAGGGAATAAGAAGTTACATGCAAACAAAAAGGGCCCGTTTTACCCCGTAAGTTAGAGTTGGGTACGTTTTTCATCCTTAGTGCTTCATTATGTCGTACGATGTACGTATATTCCAAATTTCAAGCTCGTATCTACAGCGGTTTGGGCTGTAGCCTAAACTTATTAATTTTGCGTATCCCTAAGGAACCTTATAGATTTTCCTGGATTTTATTAGTTACTCTATTAAAACATGCTGAGTGCTTCCTTCATACCAATTTTCAACCATAACAGTTCAGCTGGTTCGATGTAATTGACGCTTTTTTCACCAACTTTGGGACCTTATTTGACCCCTTAGATGAGGAAAATTCGGAGAAACAGGAAAAAACGTGACTTTTATTTTGTTTGGAAAGCATGTACATATACAAAGTTTCAAGTCAATCGGTACAGGGAATAAAAAGTTACATACAAACGAAGAGGGCCCATTTTACCCCCTTAAAGGTCGAAAGTTCAAAATTTCCGTCCTTAGTGCTCCATTACGTTGTTCAATGTACCTATATCCCAAATTTCAAGCTCATATCTTCAGTGGTTTGGGCTGTAGCCTAAACTTATTAATTTTGCGTATCCCTAAGGAACCTTATAGATTTTCCTGGATTTTATTAGTTATTGTATTAAAACATGCTGTGTTCTTCCTTCATACCAATTTTCAACCATAACCGTTCAGCTGGTTCGATGTAATTGACGCTTTTTTCACCAACTTTGGGACCTTATTTGACCCCTTAGATGAGGAAAATTCGGAAAAACAGGAGAAAACGTGACTTTTATTTTGTTTGAAAAGCACTTATACAAAGTTTTAAGTCAATCGGTACAGGGAATAAAAAGTTACATACAAACGAAAAGGGCCCGTTTTACCCCCTTAGAGATCGAAAGTTCAAAATTTTAGTCCTTAGTACTCCATTACGTCGTTCAATGTACCTATATTCCAAATTTCAAGCTCATATCTTCAGCGGTTTGGGCTGTAGCCTAAACTTATTATTTTTGCGTATCCCTAAGGAACTTTATAGATTTTCCTGGATTTTATAAGTTATTGTATTAAAAAATGCTGTGTGCTTCCTTCATACCAATTTTCAACCATAACCGTTCAGCTGGTTCGATGTAATTGACGCTTTTTTCACCAACTTTGGGACCTTATTTGACCCCTTAGATGAGGAAAATTCGGAAAAACAGGAGAAAACGTTACTTTTATTTTGTTTGAAAAGCACTTATACAAAGTTTCAAGTCAATCGGTACAGGGAATAAAAAGTTACATACAAACGAAAAGGGCCCGTTTTACCCCCTTAGAGGTCGAAAGTTCAAAATTTTAGTCCTTAGTACTCCATTACGTCGTTCAATGTACCTATATTCCAAATTTCAAGCTCATATCTTCAGCGGTTTGGGCTGTAGCCTAAACTTATTATTTTTGCGTATCCCTAAGCAACTTTATAGATTTTCCTGGATTTTATAAGTTATTGTATTAAAACATGCTGTGTGCTTCCTTCATACCAATTTTCAACCATAACCGTTCAGCTGGTTCGATGTAATTGACGCTTTTTTCACCAATTTTGGGACCTTATTTGACCCCTTAGATGAGGAAAATTCGGAAAAACAGGAGAAAACGTTACTTTTATTTTGTTTGAAAAGCACTTATACAAAGTTTCAAGTTAATCGGTACAGGGAATAAAAAGTTACATACAAACGAAAAGGGCCCGTTTTACCCCCTTAGAGGTCGAAAGTTCAAAATTTTCGTCCTTAGTGCTCCATTACGTCGTTCAATGTACCTATATTCCAAATTTCAAGCTCATACCTTAAGCGGTTTGGGCTGTAGGCTGTCTGTCAGTCAGTCACTCAGGGAAGCCTTTTATATAATAGATTTTTCACTTCGCCTTCGAACGTCACTGGACAAACATTGTTCCCTTACCATCATCCAAGAAAATTTGTATAAAAGAAGCAATATGAACGCTGTGAAAGTTTCTGGGAATTTTATTAACGTCCACCCGGACTCAACATCTTGGCATCTTGAAAGTGATAATATCACTTTCAATATTTGTATTGAAAGTGAGTGATTAATAAGTGTAAATGTTGTTTTTAAACTTTCGCGATTTGAACACATTATTATTATATACTACGGGACTAATCGCGCACTAAAATTACGAGATAAATAAATACCTCCTCATCCCGACGTTACGGCCGAGTTGCATCGACCGTGGTCACGGGAAGACTCAAAAAAGTATTTATTTATTTAGAAATTTTAGTGCGCAATTAGTCCGTAGTATTTAATAATAATAAGTGTAAACATGACGAGAACCTCGTGAAGGCCAAGAAGGACAAGCTCAGCAAGTACCTTGACTTGGCTCACGAGATTACCGCCATGTGGGATGTGGACTCTACGATCATTGTCCCGATAGTCGTTTCGGTAAACGACTTAATAGCGAAGAATCTCGACCACCATCTTAAGAGGCTCTCGCTAGACGGTTGCGTCAAGGGTCAGATACAGAAGGCGGTCGTCCTGGACACAGCGCGCATTGTCAGGAGGTTCCTCTCTCTGTAGGCCCAACCACCGGTAGCTTGAGCCCCGCCCCGCTGCCGGCGGCACTCTAGGTTTAGGTTTTTTATAGTATTTTGTTTTTTGTTATATAAATATTGTAGAAAAACTTAAATTTAAGACTATAAATAAATATGTAAATAAGTGTAAATATCTTTTCTTTATAATATATCTTGACTAATATTATAAATCAGGCAGCGTGTTTGTGGTTTTGTTTGTTACTCTTTGTTTAGATGTTTTGTTTGTTTTGTTTAGATTTGACTTTTTGATTTAGTTAAACAAATCAGAGTATCATAGGTTTATTTTCATCTCGGAAAAATAAAAGGTTTCTATAGGATATCATCAAAACTCAAAATATAACGTGAGCAAAGCCGCTAGCAAAAGATAGACTATAAATAAATATCACATTACATCATATTCATAATTCAAAAAGAATAAGGAATCACAGCTTTAATTTCGACTCAAAGAAATCTCTTTCTTCCGTTGTTTCCTTTCCTTAGAGCATTCCGCAAATCGAATAATTGAATACGCTACGCAATTCATTCATTTCTTTTGTAACATCTCATCTGAAATCGATTATTGCGGAGAATCAGAGCCTAATATAATATTTATCGATGTTGATCTCTTTGGTATGATCCAAGTATTCTTTGAAGTGTTATTCTTTCTTAGCAATCGTGAGGCGCTAACTTAACCTTACAAAAACAATGCATATTACTTGATTTGAGTGATTTTTTTTTCATGTCATCAGCACTTCAATTACAATTTAAGGAGTGGAAAGAGTTTTCTCCCGGAGCGTAAATTTTATCACAAATGTATCGAAAAATAATTTTGTAGTCAATTTTGCACTTCGTGGCACTACCATATTTTTTATCATTATCAAGGTTTATTTTTGATCATTTTATTTTAAGAAACGTTGTAGTTAGAAACCAGACTAAGTGTTTTTTTATATGATGTATAAAGTATCAAATTCAAAATATTATGTATATTAGGATGTGTGAATAAGCGCAAAAGATATTAAGATATTGTTTTTAACTGTGTAGATATTAACTTTTTTTAAATAATAGATGCAAAATTAATCAATATACTAAAAATAAAGTGATTTTTTTAATGTTCTCCTTTAGCCTAAAATCGACGCTATCGTGTTAGTTGAAATTAATTTCATTTCAACAATACAAAACAGATATGTTTCTGACACGTTTATCTACTAGACATTTATAATTTTATCGTGATCTATTTTAAAACTTAGTTTATTAACGATCACAGATTTAAATAATAAGCGTTTTTCTATCGTAGCATTTTAGTGTAGCGTAAGGTATAAGTGAAACCTAGGTTTTACCTGAAAATTTGGCAAACGATAAAAATACAACGATACTCGAGCTATTTTTTTTGCTCGAGTTTGATGATTGGACATAAAATTGAGCTTTCCTACAAACAATTTTATTGAAATATTTACTTTCGCTAGTTGCAGGGGAAAATTGATGAAACAAAAAATAGCAAATGCTAACATCCTTGTACCGATATTTTTGTGACTTCGTTTTAACGTTAAATAACGCCAGATTTAGATTTATAAAAAACCTCTACTAATTCAAATACATTTTAGATAACAAAACCGATAGTGAAAAAAAACAATACCATATTCTCAGAGCAAATAAAAAATCAAGAGAGAATGTTGTGAAGAAACAAGTGAAGCCAACCAAAACTACGCCTCGCCGTGTACAGACAATTACACACACATCCACGTATAACGAAACTACGCCTCGGTCTGTCAGTCGAACTATGGCGGCGCAACACCGACGCACTCACACATGTTTAAAAAGCCGGCCTCACTTGACTGTTCAACGACGTTCTCTCTTGATTTTTTTATTTGCTCTGAGACCATATTATGTTTTTATTTTTATTTTGCCTGCAATTAAAAAAAAAAAACATCCTGTATAAATTTGCAACTCAAAATTCACAATAGTGTTTAACATTTGATTTTCTTTCTCAAATCTCATGTGCCCCATAGTTAAATTGCCTTTGGCTTAGTATATTATTTTTGATTAACCCTGTATAGCGCTTTAGAACGTATTTAAATCTACGGTTTATTCAAACTACAATACTTCGAAAAAAGTAACGTACGTAAATTTTAAAAGAACGACGTGCAAATTCTTTCTACAAAATTTTCAAGAATTTTTACAAGAAAATGCCCTTCATTTTGATATGCAAATACTTGCAACTGTGTAACAACCGAGAGCTGGTAACGAAGGTACGAAAACGTGCCAATTCGCAGCTTTGCACTGCGCCAATTTGTTCTTTGAAGACGGGTAATCCACCAGAATGAGAAAAATATTGCTTTTTGTATTGACACTTGAGAAGGGACTTCAAACTGTCATAGCAAACAGCTTTTTCAGGTTTCGAAACAAATCACATGTGACGTGTTTGTGAAGTCAGACCAATGTTGAAAATTGGCAATCTGTACGTTACGTTGGATTTTTTTTTTGCTTCTAACATGAACGTACGTAGGTACTATTAACTTGGTGTTAGTTAATTAATAGTGTTACGTAGTGTTGTTACAACACTACGTAACATAAGCTAAAACTACTATTTATCTACATGAAAAGCAAATCGATCATCCACAGACACTTGAAGGTCTAAAGATAATCCAAATGTTCAAGCCCACTACCAGTTATACGTTGAGTTAAATAACCACCAGCATTTTATTCACGCTTCGCGTCCACCAAACGCTCAGAAGGACTTTTGAAAACAAGATGAGATCCCGGTCCCTCGGACCTAATGTCTCAACTCCAACCAGCTGAAATATTTGTCATATTATAATAAGAAAGTTATAATGGTCTCTCACTATGGGCCTTATTAGTAAGCTCCAAGTAGCCCAACGAGCTATGGAGAGGGCTATGCTCGGAGTCTCTCTGCGGGATCGAATCAGGAATAAGGAGATCCGTAGAAGAACCAAAGTTATAGCCCAACGGATTAGCAAGTTGAAATGGCAATGGGCAGGGGGGCACATAGCGCGGAGGACTGATGGCCGGTGGAGTCGAAAAGTTCTCGAGTGGAGACCACGTACCGGCAACCACCCACGAGGTGGACGGATGACCTCATTAAGACTGCAGGATCGCGCAGGATGCAAGCCTCTTCCAACCGGTCTTATTGGAGATCCATAGGGGAGGCATATGTCCAGCAGTGGACGTCCTTTGGCTGATAGATATTATAAGTTCCATAATATTTTAAGTTCCGCCTTGGGCGGTTTTGACATTTCTCCGCCACATTACTGATACGTCTATGTGATATTCATCAGTGGTTCAGTATGCTGAGTGTGAGTTTTGTCGTAAACATGACGCGCTCTTCAGCGAGCGCGTAAGCATGTAATTTGTATGAACTTGTTGTGTTTCAAAAACGCGCCGCTAGTGGCGCTGTACATTTTTTCATACAAATTACGTGCTTACGCGCTCGCCGAAGAGCGCGTCATGTTTACGACAAAACTCACACTCAGCATACAAGTGTCACTTGTGCCAAGTTATGTCGTTGATTATAGTTGCAACAGTTTCTATGAGTGTTATACGTCTTCTTGCAGCTGTGTTCATGACATGTTTTACAAATATTCTACCTTGGGACAAGTTTGTTCTCGTTCGTTATTCTAAGGCTTTTTTAGACGGAAGTTTCCAAATAAATCACACGTGACGTTTTTGTAATGGCAGATCCAATGTTGAAAATTGGCAGTCTCTACGTTTCGTTGGATTTTTTGTTTTGCTCGGTCTAAGAAAGTGAATACATACACAATTTTGATTTGTTTTCATGTTACTGCACTATTTGCGTCTTAACACGTAAAATAACGCGCTATTGAAGCCGTTACGTATATGTGGCCAACACCTCTACGGTTTTACCACAATAATTTTACGCACGATTTGGACATTGTTTAACAGTACAAATTGCTCGGTTAAACAGTGTTTAAAGGGTGTTTACTTAAATCTTTTGCGGTAAGGTGGTTAGGGTTTAGTTCTAGAAGCGTAATTTTACGTTATCTAGAAGCGTTAATCATTACGCGACGGCTTAATTTGCGTGCTAATTTACGTCTTAAGCCACTGGTAGAGTTATAGCAAAATATTCAATATTAAATATTCAATAAATTGCCTAACAATCTAAAAGATATCGAAAGAGAAAACTGTTTCATAAAACAACTAAAAATAATCCTTTAATCGAAATGCTATTACACATTAGACGATAATCTAGAAAACATAATAATAAATCGTTTCAATACAAATAATAAATTGCCATACCTTTATAAGGTCATATGTATCACTGTACAAAACATGTTAACTAAGAACCGCATGTAAATTTCATATGTTGCAACACATAATTTGACTTTGACTTTAGCATACAAATTGTATTTATGCTGTAATTGCTGAAAGTAAGTCAACTGAGGAGCTCTTTTTCATTGTAATCCATTTTATCTATGACACACAGAAAAATATTATCTTACATGAATAAACATATTTATCAGGAAAATAGGAACATTGTTTACTTTTATTAAAGTTTTGTATAAAATGATTTCATATTGGAAAGTTTGGAAAAAAAACGCCGTTTATAATATAATTTTACTACGCTCGCTAGCTAAACATAAGTACAAGATTTACATTATGTCAGATTCACACTGAAATTCCAGTTTCCAAAATTTCATCTCCACTCGTGCTGAACTAACCATCACCCCAACCATATCCCAGTGCTTGACTATTAGCTTTGGCATAATTTTACTATCAAATTGAATCCCTCGTTGTAATTAAGTTTTGATTCGAGTAAAGATGTTATTCTGGCTGAATTACATTAATTACAACGTTCGGGGGTTGCCAACCTTGTTTGCGAGAACTTTCGTGTCAGTGAATCATGTCATAGCGTGATTATCATGATTTATTGTCTTTACGTACTATTTACGTTAAACTGTAATCTAGGCTTCTTCTTGCGGCGGAATCATGTGCCGGGTCGCTCTCTTCCCTCAAATATTGTCGAGGAGAGCGATGGCTGGCACATGTGTCACACTCGTGATCGGGTGCTGCTTGCGGGTCGCCGGTCTGCTCGTGGCATTCACGCATTGCACCAACTAACTAACTTAGGCTAAAATTTAAAGTACCTACTAACTCTCTTTGTACCATAGAATCTAACAATTGTAATTTTAGTTAACAAAGGGCACAGACCCTGGAGTCTGTGGTTTGTAAAAAGTTTCAATAAAAAAAAAACTGTAATTCTCATAGTCTAATTCACCTATTTTTAGCTATAGTATAGAAGTTCAGTCACGTTAAATATGGTCAATTTTCAGATGGGTGACCCCAGATGACATTTAGGTTTGATATAGTTAAAATATAGATTAGTCGTGGTGAGTTTGTTAAAAATAGGAAAAAATTAGCAAAACAAAAATGATTGACTGCCTCGGTGGCTCAGTGGTTAGTGAACCTGACTTCTGGGTCAAAGAGGCGTGGGTTCGATCCCCGTCTAGGGCAAACATTTTGTGTGATGAACATAGGTGTTTGCTCTGTGTCTGGGTGTTATTTAGGTTCTACCTATATAAGTATGTATTTAAAATATGTATATGTAGTATACCAGTCTCTGGCAGCCATATCACAAGCTTTGCTTAGTTTGGGGTCAGCCCCCCCCCCACTAAAAAAAAATGTATCATGACCTGATTTTTTGGGAGTCAACTAAACAACGTGTCACAGAAAGATTGAACAATACTGAAGGCAATATGTGTGTACCCAGTCATGAATTTTACTTCAAAAACTATTTTTTGCATATAATAAAAAAGAAAAAAAAATTTTCATATTATTTTGGACAACCCTAACAAATACGGCAGCGGACGCTAGCGAACGCGTCGCCTTTCGGCTCGTCGGCCGGTCTGCCGATCTTCGCGCGGCGCTTGCGGCATTCTTAGGGCTGGTATCGGGTTATTTCACGCAAAACTTTAACTTGGTATAACTCGTAAACTAACTTGCTGAGGATTATTATACCTTTTGGGCTAAGTTTTAAATATGTCTGGGCATGCCTGGTTTAAGTAATGTTCAATCTTTCTGTTACACGTAGTATAATAAAACGTTTCCATGATGAAATATATCAAATGCTTGTAGATATGTTGTTAAGCACCTGTATATTGAGGTTTGAGATTCTAAAGACGTTTCAGGTCAATAAAGAAACAGTTACGCAGAAAGTTCAGATATTATTAAATGAAGTCTAAAAATCATTGTTTTGTTTCAGTTGTGGTGCTTTGCGCGAATCCTGGTACGGTCAGAGAGATAATGCTGGCTGCTGACGATCTCAACATGGTGTCTTCTGGCGAATACGTGTTCTTCAACATCGAGCTGTTTTCCAAGTAAGTATTTTTACTAAAACGAGCCTTTGGGTTCGGCGCAGACGGACCACTGACCACAGCTAAAGGTGGCACCTGCGCGCTACTGCCACTGCTTGTATTGCGGATACTACTGTAGCGAGTGACTGGCCCTGGCCACACGTGTCCTCCGCGTTTTAGGAAATGTATGAAATTTGCATGAACTGCTTGTTGCTGGCCACCGGTGGCCAAAGTCGCTGGCCTGTCTACGCCGAGCCTTACTTATCATCAAATTAGATCAGATTAGATTATATACTGTTGGTTTCCTTGCCGGAAGCGGCATGTATCCAGCATGTTCCTCTAGTCTTGATCAGATCGTCGATCCACCTTGTCGGTGGTCGTATTTAACAACTTTGCTTATTTAGATACTAATTATTTATGCTTTGATGCTCTAGAATTTAACTTACGTAGGCTTACGGCCGGTTGACTATTAAAAAAGCTGGTACAAAAAAAGCTGGTGGAAAACATCGTGAGGCAACCTGCATATGTCCGGAGAGGAATTTCAATGGCGTATGTGAATCCATCAACCAGTACTGGGCCAGCGTGGTGGATTTGGCCCAATCACCCGGGTAGGACTACGTCCTGCAGTGGACTATTATAAGGCTGATACAGTATAGTAAATGTTATAACAACTAGAGCCTAAACTTGGCCTGCCATAAGTTTTAGCCTGGAAGAAATCGCTTTAAGCGATAAGACTACCTGTCAGAAACATATAAGTTATATTGTCCCGTCCTTGTAATCGGTTTTTATGTTATGTGGTTCTCTAATAAAGTCTTTGTTTGTTAGCTTCTAAGTCTCACAGGAAAATGTCAGAGCTAGCCACCCGGTATACACGAACTTACTTAAGAGTTATAAGTAATTGGTAGGAAACTGTACGATACAATGTTTAATTTTTCTCAAATAGCTAGTTTAAAAGAAGTTATTGTATTTATAGCGGAAAAATAAAAAAAATATCTTATTACAGGGAAAATAGACTAATTTTCCTTGATAAAACTTTAGAGTTTAATCTCTAATTTAAAACCTTGAATTTAGAATTCATTCAGTTGTGAACTTTGTTATACCTACTATATAAGTTTCTAACTAGGTAATTCTTTGAAATGAATAGAAATTGATATAAGATTTTTTAAATGTGGCGGCTTAGTTGATTTTAGTTGGAGGCAATATTTATAATTTGTTTGTAGAATTGCTCGTGGCAACATCGCAAAAATGGATGTGTAGAGCGCCATTCACGAATGAAGTCAGACTCGTCGCCACAATCCGCTAAAGTTAATTTCACGTGTTTCGGGGGACTATTTTCGTGATACGGGCTCTAGTTTTATATTACCTAATACTAATTAATACTGATAGGTATATCACCCTTCGTGGGTAGGCCTACGTCCTGCAGTGGACTATTAAAAAGGCTGGTACAGTACAGTACAGTACTCTAGTTTTATCTATTTATACTATTCTAAAAGGTTTTTTCCTCAAAGAAGTCCCTCAGACGCATCGCCAGGCTGATCTTTTAAAATTTTATTTATAAAATTTTAATAGATCAGATATTTAATAGAGTTATCTCAAAATCAACCAAAATGCTATCTCATGAAATAAAAATTGAGCAAACATCGGTTGGTCAAACATTGGTAAATAAGTTGTCCAATTGTTCTTCCAGCCTCGCGTCAGCGTCATCGAAAGAGCCGTGGAAGGTGGAAGGTGACACGGAAGAGCGGAACGAAAAAGCGCGGCGCGCGTACAGCGCAGTACTCACAGTCACCAGCCCAGCGCCTGAGAAGAAGGAGTACTTGGAGTTCTCGGATCGGGTCAGTTTCTTCTTCCAGTCTAGCATTAGCGTTGTCCAAAGAACCGTTGAAGGTGGAAAGCGACACGAACGAACGGTACAAGAAGATTCTAGAAAAAGAGAAGTACTTAAAGTTTTCGGATCAGGTCAATATGTTATTCCAGTCTCACATCAGATACGTCCAAAAAGCCGTGAAAGGTGTAAAGCAATATATAGGAACGAATCCATAAGGCGCTTGAGAAAAAAGAGTACTTGGGTTTCTCGGATCGGGTCAGTTTGTTCTAGCATTGGCGTCGTTTAAAAAGCCGTTGAAAGTAGAAAGCGACACAAAGAAGCGGAACGAGCTGTGCTCACCGTCACTAGCTCCCCGCCAGAGAAGAAGGAGTATTTGGAATTTTAACACCTAATTAGATGATTTCTTCCACTTCCTACATAAATATAGAAGTCTGAGTGCGTCATCTTCAACCACAACGTCGTCAAAAGTCTGTGATGAAAGATCATAGACTTATCCGCAATAAAAAAGATATGCGTTAAGAAATTCGCGGACTGTTTTACTTTTTTTAGCAAGAGTGCGTTGTAGAGTGTAGGAAGCTTAAAGTTGAAAAGGTATCTCAATAATTTTACGAATATAGTCAGTCTCAGGCAAAAAAAAATACAGTCTTGATACACGAACAAAAAAATCCCAGATTCAAAATAACCAAAAAACAATGTTATATTTGTGAGATTAATGTTCAAATTCCTCTAAATCTCATCCCGTAATACAGCACAAATTCCTGTATGAAACCAATCTCTGTTCATATATAATAGCAAGCGACGTCTTTGAAGTACCCAGTGTTAATCTCATAGCAAATATCAATCATGAATTTAATATGAATTTTCCGGGAAATAGTTTGCGACATTCCTTATGTTGCGGTATGTTATATAAATATAATATTATACCTAATTCAGAGGTAAAGTTAGATTTGTATATAGTCATATAGTCATTTATTCAAAACACCATTTATTACAAGTCAATAAAATACTATAATATGTATACGTATGACTAAGCTAATTCAGTATAAGCTTACGGGCTAAGATATTGAATATAAGTAATTTGTACTCGTTTTATTTGTTCCAATTATATACATAAAGCTTATATATATTAAGCTGAAATTTTGCATGCATATGTATTTTGCGTGACAATTCCAAAATTGACTGCCTCGGTGGCTCAGTGGTTAGTGACCCTAACTTCTGGGTCAAAGAGGCGTGGGTTCGATCCCCACCCAGGGCAAATATTTATGTGATGAACATAAGTGTTTGCTCTGTGTCTGGGTGTTATTTAGTTACTATCTATATAAGTATGTATTTAAAAATAAGTATATGTAGTATATCAGTTTCTGGCAGCCATATTATCACAAGCTTTGCTTAGTTTGGGGTCAGAGGCCGTGTGTAAGATGGTCCAAAATATTTAATTCAATAATATGCTACCATGGAGGTGGCCATAGGAACTCCTGTATGCTGAGTTTGAGTTTTGTCGTAAACATGACGCGCTCTTCGGCAAGCGCGTCATGTTTACGACAAAACTCACAGTCAGCATACTGTACTAAACAAGATAGACCCGCCATGCCTGGGCTCGTTTTACTTGTCTTGGCTAGTACTCTGCTGCTTTGTGTATCCAGGATCTTAATAGCTTGTATTTTAAAAAAGTTATATTTTATAATAATTTATTATGCTGAATTCATAACAAAAAAGTATTGCACGTGCCTTACTTGCAAAACTGAAGGAATAATTAAATAAATGATTCTTTCATTTAGAGTTAATAAATAAAAATGTGTAACTTAACTGTGATTTCAAAATACAGATATAAAGATAAATTTCCAGTAAAAATGCCTATCTTTTCACAGGTCAAAGAACTAGCATCAACGAAATACAACTACACATTCGGCAAGGGCGAGGTGGTATCTACATTCGTGGCAGCATTCTACGATGCTGTCCTACTGTATGCGTTAGCACTGAATGATACGCTGATGCACGCTACCGACCCTAGAGGGCCGTTAGATGGCGCTGCTGTAATAAGAAATATGTGGAACAGAACTTTTCAAGGTATGAAACTTGAAACTGCTCGACTCGCGCATTTTTATTTTATATATTTCTTAATTATTGGTTTTTAGGATCATTTGGATTTGTGGAACCGAGCTTTTCAAGGTGAGTTCCTCGAAACTATTCAACTTATTATGCTTTGCATTTTAAACTTCAAAAGAAACACGTGGAACAAAACTCTCTTTCAAAAGAAACACGTGGAACAAAACAAAAGTCCTTTAGTTGTAATCACTCGACGCCCTCGCAGATTTTTACCTCAAATATTAAATAACTGTTAGTGACCTATGACCTATGTGGATTAGTGCTACAGAACTTTCAGAGGTAAGTATAGTATAGTTCATTACATTTATTGGTATAAAAGTAAACGAGGCTGTTACCACTAGAACTGGGAACCGTTTTTTAACTTCGAACGCATAGAAACGTATAACTTTGACAGATTGTATGGAAACTCTCTATGTTGTCTATGGAAGTTGCGAGTACTCTATTGAAGGTCCGTATACGAACAAGCCGTGCGAAATCCAAAACGGTCCCCAGAGAGATACGCTGACACACGCTACCGACCACTACCGGGGCCACCGCTATTCTAAGAAACACGTGGAACAGAACTTTTCAAGGTCATTTAAAACAAAGTACAAAAGGCAGCATATTGATTATTGAATCCCTTTTGATCAGACGAATTTGAAGAAATGCAAATATTTTAAACAAACGACTATTAAAATTTACGAAACAACTTTATCTTTCCTAATACGAAAATAATTGTAAAAGTATCACCATCATCTGCAGCTTCAGTTTAAGATAATTACTTGTGGTGAAAGTGTAATAACTAAAATCTTTGAAAAATAAAATCAAAGAGATACTCATTTTACAAAAGCTTCTCAGCAAAAAGCAAAATACTTGAAACAAGAAAACTTGTTGAGCTTTCACAAAAAGCTCCGACGTAGCAAATTGGCTACGTCGTAGCTGTAGTTCCGTAGCAAGTGCTACGAGCTTGAACGCTACGAGCCCAATTTAGATGTTACTTACGATTCTCTACTTTGAATTTGCTATGAAAATCTCTTTTACTAAACCTATTTCACAGCTAATTTGTTATTTTATTTATAAACAATGTGCTTTAGTTGATAAACTATAATGATAACTAACAATATACCTAATTATTATCTACTGTTCCAAGTTCAACACCACAATTACCATACTGTTACAATAAAAAAACACGATACTAAAGAACTGCATATATATAATTGTAAATAACAAATAAGATAATGTTAAAACAGTTAAATGGTTCATATTTTTAGGCTTATTCATACTTAAACAATCTTAAGCGATTGTGATAATCTTATTATGTGGTTTCAAGTGTGCTTAAAAATTAGCTGCCGCCCAAATTAGTGTTGAAATTGTATCACTGGCAACAAGATTTACCGCCGGTCAATTGCTATTGAAAACCTTGGCGTACAAAGCAATCAAGCAGCAAGTTAAATAAAACTCAATCGCTCATTAAAAACAAACCTAAGTTCGACAATAAACTATAAAAGTTAATACTGTACCTAAATTAGTTTATTTCATAGTTTCAATCTCAATAACCATTCCTTCAGGTATTTTATAGTCAAACTTTAAGCCTATTAACATTTAAACGTAATCCTAGGTTTTAATTTTACGGCACGTTAAACTAAAGTTATGCGTAAAGTGTAACTTTAAATTAGACCTGGACTCCACTAAATCGCAGCAAACACGTATAAAATAGGAGAAGGCACCAAGTAAGTTCGTATGAGCCGGGTGTCTAGCCCTGGTGTCAGAGTTTTTAAGCCGTCGGAAGGTCTCTGATATAGCATAGCGGTTAAAACATACATGGGACATACTATTTAACGTGTCATCCGAGTCACGGTATAGCTTAGTTGTAGATGCCGCCCGCGGTCACCCATCCGAAGAATAACCATCCTGAACATTGCTTAACTTCGATGATCGCTAAAGAACACGCAGTCAAAATACGCTCTGAGCGAAACAGCTACGGGAACATCATTCGTGAATCTGTCTATCCATAATCATCATCCGTCCATCAGGCAAAGGACGTCCACTGCTGGACATAGGCCTCCCCTATGGATCTCCAATAAGACCGGTTGGAAGCGGCTTGCATCCAGCGCGATCCTGCGGTCTTAATGAGGTCATCCGTCCACCTTGTGGGTAGACGTCCTACGCTGCGCTTGCCGGTACGTGGTCTCCACTCGAGGACTTTTCACCTAATTATTTTTAACCTAATTATTCCATATTTGCTTAGCAAGAGACATAATAATCTTGAGCGGAGCGGAGCTGTGTTTTGTTTCTCGATTGGCAAATTTAAAATAGGCAAAGCATAATTACAAATAGATACAAGGAAAAAAACAACGAAATAGTCACTATAAACATAAACAACAAAATGACCAAATTCAATAAGAAACAAGAACCAATAACAACAATAAATATTGAAATCGCGGGAAGAAATTAATGATGATTTTGCTCACGGTTGAAAAAGTTGGAAGTTAGGATTTATCCATGGATAAAATAAACATTTAAATAAAAATAAGATAAGCATTTTTAATTTAAACTCTCATTAAATTACATTTGGTTTGTAACTAAGTTTTGAGTGAATTAATTCTTTATCATCATCCGTCCATCTATCAGCCATAGGACGATTGGTACTCTCTACTTTTCATCATCTCTATGAGAAAATAAAAGGCGCCTAAACACGTAGAACGTAACAACTAAATTGAAATTAAATGGTATCTAATAATATAACAAATAAAAACTTATATTTACATTATTTTCATTCATTTTCTTGGCCCTGAACACTAACATTACAAATACTTCCAAATTCAAAAAGTGCGCGGCAAATATCATTCCGGCGCACTTACTCGTATTTGTTCCAAATTCAAAAAGTTCGCGGCAAAGATAATTCCGGCACACTTATAAGTTCCTTTTTGAAAACACCACCTATGGACGCACTTAAGGGCAAACCAAGTAGTCCTTTTCGAAAAGATGTGATGAAAAATATTACTAAAGTATTGTTTATATTACTATTAAGCAAATGTTATATTGCCTTTACGACTAGTAATAACATTTATCATATACCTTATTAAATACATATATCCACTTTGCTTTGGTGAAGTATAGACCTAATGCCTAAAGTGTAGAAACTTCGAATTAAACTCGGCGCTAAATTAGGGAAAAAGTTTTCTAATTAGAGCAGAGCAAAAATCTTAATTAAGTAACTTTCCCTTTTCCTGTACTTTTTAATATAAAAACGTCAAAATAATGAAAGCTTGGTTTGGGTTTTATTTTTCTTAAGGTATTTTAATCAACATTTGTTACTAGTTTTTGCCCGCGGCTTCGCCCGCGTGATAATTTGATTTTTGCTCTATCGCAAAAAAATAATCTTTAGAAATAGCCTGGTCCGGTTTTTTCATGTTTATATTCGCTTACATCCCAGCGTCATTCATCGTCGGATTTAATGGCAGACAATGAGTTATGCATTAAGTTCTCCATTTTACAAAATGTGTGCTACACATTATTTTTTTTACAGGAATTACGGGAGAAGTGGTGATCAGTGCAAATGGCGACCGAGTGGCGTCCTACTCTCTACTGGATATGAACCCAGTTACGAGCAAGTTCGAGGTTAGTACATGAATACTAATCAAATAAGTAATGTATATAGTGTAAAATAAATAGTATGGTAATAATTCTCATTAATATTATAAGTCTGAACGTGTAAATATGACGTTGGTTCGTTACTCTTTCTCTCAACAATTACTTGATGATAGACTAAATTTTTACAAGGGTAAATAGAGGACATAAAGCCGTGGTGGTCTAGAGGTAGTGACACCTGCCTCACAATCGTGAGGTCGTGGATTCAAATCCAGGTCCAGCAATAAAAGTAAGTAAAGTAGTAGGTAGTAGCGTAGCGTAGCGTAGTTTGACTAGGTGTTTGTCAGCGATCACCGAAATTAAGCAACGTTCCGCACGGTCAGTATTTGGATGGGTGACCGCGGGTGGCATTTTCCATCTGAGCGCTACCGTGGCTCGGATGACACGTTAAATTGTAGGGCCCGGTTGTTTTAACCGTTTAGCCATGTCAGAGGCCTTCAGGCGGCCTAAAAACTCTGACACAAGGGCTAGCCACCCGGCCTATACGAACTTACTTACTTTTAACACCACTATATTTTCGGTTAAGGAAAACATCGTGAGGCAACCTGCATATATGATGGCATATGTGAATCCACCAACCCGCACTGGGCCAGCGTGGTGGACATGGCCCAATCAACCTATGTGGGTAGGCCTACGTCCTGCAGTGGACTATTAAAAAGTCTGATACAGTACAGTATATATAGAGGATAAAGCGTGTTATAGGTTTCTGTTAATCCGGAAAATTTGATGATTCTGTGAATCACCAGGTAAATGCTGTTTAAATAATTAGATTAATAAAAAATAGCACTCAAATTTGAGCTTAAAGCTAACTGGAGCCATGCTTTGCATCTTTATACGAGATCGAATCGAAAATTAGGAGATCCGTCTAAGAGCCAAAATAAAAATCAACATAGCTGCAGTTGTCAGTCTCTACTCGAGAACTTTTTAACCCCATCGATCATCAGTTTCCCTTGCTATAATCTTTGCCTACTGCACCTACACTAAAAAACCATGTTCTATTTAATAAAAAAATGCGCTCGAATACGGACCAAGCAAAAATAAATTAATAGTTTAAAAAGCACTAGAAAAACACGCTGGAAACCTGATCGAGTTCAAAGTCCATTACGTGTCCTTTTTCACAAGTGCAAACACGACTATGATACGATATTCCATCATGGAATGCCAGTGCCTATCTTCCGGCTTCATTATCAGAAACCTAATTGTGGCCAAAGTTCAATTACAAGACTTTTCTAAGAAATCCAAAACAGCTATGATACGATTTTCCTTCATGAAGTTCCAGTTCATATCTTCCGGCTCCATCGTCAGATCAGTTCGACAGTACCATATTATTGTATGGTCATCAGCTATCTATCATCTACTACATACAGCTGCCAATTTTCAGTACCCTTGGAAGATGGTTAAATTAGTTACCTTATATTCATACATACATTTATTACATAAATGTCGACATAATAAAAGCGTATTAAAATAAATTAAGTTAGACTACTGCTTTTTTGCACTGTCTCCTACATTTTTATGAACATGCTAGACGAATAATATGAAATTCCTTGACGTCTTATTTCTGACTACTCAAAGTAAAAGTTGGGTATTTTATTAATTCCAATTCTAGTTGACTACGCGTTTATGATAATATTATATTTTTACGGGCAAATGATATTTTTCTGTTGGTCATTAAACTTGCTCTACGAAGAAAATATTTTTGAGATGGTTATTTTTTGCTGATTCTGAAATATATTTGTCATATTTTGATATTTTTTTTTGAGTCTTTGTTAGAAAGCAAAACTAAATGTAAAACAGAAGATAAAAGATATAATAACGCAATACCACTTTTATATAGATAGTAGTAGTTGAAAAGGACCAAAATAAAAAAAAATCAGAGTGCTTTAAGAAATTAAAAAATTGTGAGATATGTTGTTCACTTTAGATGTATTTCACGAAAATAAGCTTGATAATAATATAGGTATATAAAAATAACAATTTGTTTTTTTTATGAAACTGTTTACGGTGTTACATTTTCGTTTGTAACATTTTTCATAACATAAATTACAAAGAAAGTAAAAATTTAAATAAAAATATGTCTATAACACATACATACATTTGGCACATAAATAATGACATATGTTACCTATTCAGAAAAAAATTAAAAACGCGCTTGTTAGCGTGTCCTTATACGATGCTAGTACTAGACAAAGCTTATGTCTAGACAAAAGTTTTCGCTTCAGAAATTCGACCCAATTAACAACACACGGAAAAAACATCCAACATTCTAAGCACCTCTTAATCATCTCACTCTAATTTAAACCGATCCCTTCCCGTGTGGCCCATAGATTAATTAACTAGGTAATTTACTCTGTTGTCAAGTACACCGGAAGTTCAAAAGACGAAGCGAAAGGTTGTTAGTATTGAATAATTCATTTCACTTACTAGGAAGCTTTGGGTACGTATCTACGTTGGTTGTATGTGTTGAAAATCGCACTGTTGTTATCTACCGAGTACTTTTATGAACGAAATATAAACACTTACCTTCAACTGCTTAAGAGCTATAGCTGTCTATGTTGCACATTTACTAGTTGAGTACAAAGGTATTGAAATGTAGCATGTATCAATCATAACAGCTACTGTACTGTACCAGTCTTTTAAATAGTTCACTGCAGGACCAAGGCGTACCCAGGAAGGATGATTCAATCATATCTACTTGACCCAGTGCGGGTTGGTGGATTCACATACGCCGTCGAATTTCTTCTATAGACGTATGCAGATTGTCTCACGATGTTTTCCTTCAGTAAAAAGCCAGTGGTGTCAAATTCCATACATACATTTCAAAGAAGTCCCGCAATGTACAGGACCGGGATTTGAACCCATGACCTCACGATTGTAAGGCGGGTGTCACTACCTCTAGAACATTACGGCGGCTAATAGCTACAGTCAAAATTTGCACTATTACAAATAAATTGAAATTTACGATTTCGACATTACTAATAATCTCGTTTTTGTTGATTTCAATATCGTTTGATTTAAAAGAATAGATGAAAAAGAAATGTTATTATTTAATCAGACGCGATTTTACTAGATTCTGCTCCGCGCATCGAAATTATCTTTAATTTAATCTTTATACAATATTTCGTAACATTTTTTAAGTTTTAACTGTAAATCGCAATATTTGTACGGATATTTTTAGGCGAAAAATATTCCTATTATCCCGTGAGTATAATAATATGTTTTTTGATTTCAATTTCTTTATTTTTTTCATACTAAGTAACTTTGCAGTCAGAACCAATACATTATTTATTTTATATCTTAACTTAACTAAACTACATATTATATAATATTTTTAATTTTAACATTTATTTGTTATATTTAATACACTGTAATTCAGAAAAGGTATACTTAGTAAAACCGATAGGGAATTATTCATTTAACCGTTTAGCCATGTCAGAGGCCTTCAGGCGGCCTAAAAAAACTCTGACACCAGGGCTAGCCACCCGGCCTATACGAACTTACTTACTTACTTTATTCATTTAATCATTATAACCTATGTTTTACTGAAAGAGACGGATATTTTATAGCATTTTTCTCAATTTAAACATAAAAGACGTCCTTCCTAAAGCCTTTTCAGCTAGAGATATTCTTGTTATCCCCTTGAAGATATTGTTTGTCAAACAAAACGAGTTTTTCTTTTCAATTCCAAGTCTGTTTTATTTAAGCCAATATCCGATCCCCAGTTTCATTAAAACAAGGTAATTAAACTCTTTGTCGTGAAGGTAGAGGCTTTGAAAGGCGTAATTTCAGCGGTCCAACGCTTTGGCGTAGAGACCGACAGGGCTTTTTGCTGGAACCTTAATAATTCAGCCAAGAGCTTAGGAGCCTTTAAATCACAGGCCAGGCGTGTAGTGATATTTGAAGTCTAACTCTTGTCGCACCAAGCTGTCGGTAGATAGATAAGATAAACTTTTTATTGATTCACATTCACACACACATAACTACCTTATTATTTGCGATTGAGCAGCTGTTTGCTTCGATTTTGTGGTATTTAGGTACTTAACTACCTACTGATTATACGGAAGGTTTTTATTCTAGTTAAGCGTACTTGTTGTTTTGTTTTTTAGTTGACTCAGATTAATATTTTATTACTAATGTAATTAAGGAGTACCGAGTGGTGAATGTAATAAGGCACCTAGACAAACCGAAAGGTTTTTTAGTGTTTTTACATGTATACTTATATTGTTAACTAGCGGACCCGGCGAACTTCGTTTCGATTTCCGTAAGAACCTTGTACAGAGTATTAGAAAACTACAAAAAAAAATAAGCCAAATCGGTCAAGCCGTTTTCATGTTATGTCGTGACAACGGAAAACGGGTTTCATTTTTATATACGAGTATATAGATGTGTGAGTTGCAAAATAAAAAAAATAAAATAAAAATAAAACAGAAAATAGATGAAAAATATATGCTAAAACATGTGAAGCAACCGGCAGCCTTATCACTGAAAGTGATTTCTTCCAGGCAACCTTAGGATGGAGAGAGATAGGTACAAAAGAAAATACGACGAGGTGTGCTAATTTAGAGGACACTTTAAAAGTAAAACAAAATAATACAAATAATAAAAGAATTATACAATAGACATACATACAAATGTTATAAATACATATATCAATAATACAGTAAAATAAACTAATAAATCCTTTAACTTCTAACATACACATGTAAACAATGTATAAGTAAACAAAAACAATAATAAGCAAACAAATTAATAAACCACCCAAAAACTAAGAACAAATTAAAGATTGCGACAGATATAATTTTTTAACTTCCTCTTTGAAAACAGTTATGGACGGGGCCCGTTTAATGGAAATGGGTAGAGGAAAAAAGGGAGTGGCTGAAAATGTTCTCTTTGTAGTGATGGATGGTTAATTTTATTTACTATAGAAACATTAGTACCCACATAAAATATTATCTATTATATATACAATATAAGGTACTTACTCTTCCAATATTTAATCCTAATTAGCGTCAAAGCCATCTATATCAATAGTAATTATGTTACGACTAACAAATTTGATCTACCGACTAGTAATCTACCAAGACACGAGCTCTGCAACTAAAAGGTCGTATAATTAACTACAAGTTCCCGAGACTAGCTTATTTGCGGCGGATGTGTGGGAAGTTAATCTCGCAGTCACAAAGACTCCGCTATTTGCATACTGGAATACTCCAAGGACTAAGCGATGTACCCATACTATAATAGAAAGAGTCTAGACAGGATAAAATAAGAAACTGGCTCTTGCCTAAGTCTTCGACGGCGTGATGCTTTAAATTCTGTTCTACCCCATTGGAATCTTTCATTGATAAATATAGTAGTATTTGTCGCTGTACGACCTATACTATCCATCGAAAAAATTACCAACGAACTCACTTGCGGATCTACAGGGTTATTTCTAATCAATTAGCATCCGTTTAGAGGCTTATTCTGTACATTAAACTACCTAACAACTTTTGTTCTGCGATATTGTCAAAACTTAAAAAAAAATAGGTTGTTCTATCTATAAAATTTCTATCTAATAGAAAAATATCGTTCACCCGCCGACAACATGTATGAAACAGCTGATTTTTTTTGGGCTTTGATTAAAATCGCAGAACAAAAGTTGTTAGTTTTGATGTACAGAATAAGCCCCTAAAAGGATGCTAATTAATTATAAATAACCCTGTATAATAATTAATAATTATTAGTCAGGATTTATAAGATTATCATAAATGAGCCGTTCAAAGACAAACGAAGTTACCGACATAGCCCAGCAGATTAATAGTGAAAATATCAAGGGACAGGGCGCAAAGTTCTGGAATGGGGACCACGTACCGACAAGCGCAGTAAAAGACACTCGTCGACAAGACTGACAATCCAATCAAGAGCGCAGGAACAAGCTGGATGCAAGCCGCTTCCAGCCGGTCTTATTAAGTCCGAAATAAGCCATGGTGGCGTCATTATCACCAATTTTTACTACTTAATCAGCTAAAATTGCAAATATATACACTCATTCTTTACAACTTATCGAAAGTCATATACTTTTTGACCGACGAACCACCGGAGGAGGTATACAATTCGACGCGTATTTTTTTATGTATAACCACGCATAACTTTTTCATAGAAGTCCGATTTCAATAATACTTTTTTTATTGGAAAGAGTCGAAAATTCGAAATTGGTCACATTAAAATTTTATCGAAATTGGCTGAGCCATTTTTGATAAATCAACGATAAATGTTACATCGATCCGTGCATAATATTTGCGTTCTAGCGATGCGCCTCGGCTTCGCACTGGTGTATTATACATATAAACATTTCTCTTGAATTACTCTATATATTAAAACAAACTGCATCAAAATCTGTTGCGTAGTTTTAAAGATATAAGCATACATGGGGACAGACAGCGGAAAGCGACTGTTTTATACTATGTAATGATTCTGTACAAGGGTGAAGTCGGTCATGCTATTTTTTGCAAAAAATTATTATTAATAGAACATTTTTCAGGCTTGGTCATTTACTTAGTAAATAATAGCCGTATTTCTGAGACCAATGACCTAGCCTCGTTGTCAAACTAGGGAGCTGTCACGTACAGTTTCGCGGGAATAAAGCTGGTGATATAATAAATTCCACGTTGTACATGCGACAATGGCAAGGGACTCCTTTTTAACCGACTTCAAACAAGAGGTTTATGCTTTTTTCTAGGTATGTTACGATTACTCCGCTAATGATGTACCGCGCGATTTTAGTGGTTCTTTTTTGTTTAGTGAATCAAACTTCAGATGTGGTCCCATTTAAATTTAACGATGGCAAAAATATTATCAGGTTTAGGGATGATCTTGTCCTGTAGCACCTCTTAGAGAAATAAATGCAAGCTGTTGTGGAAATTCTGCGTTCGAAATCATCTTGGGTAGCTATACAAGCAAATATAATTATTTATTTTTTTATTTATTTGTCCTGAATATAACATACATAGGTACAATTAAAAATACTGCCAAACAGCGAAACGGTTTGTAGGCAGGATAGCTCTCACGTTTGGCACATAACTTAGTATCTATGTACAAGCGGATAGAAATACATTCCCGTGTTATTATAGGTACATGTGAGCAATTTAATGTCATTGTCAGTTATCCATTAACATATTTTGTTTTTATAATCTAAAGTTTGATACAAATGTTTGCTTTCTAATGTGTTAATCTTCATCGCTTAATTTATCCAACATCAGCTTCTTTAACATTTTTTTAAAGCCAAATTTTGTTTGAAATGATTTCTCGAAATTATCCGGTAAGTCATTGCATAATCTAGGTATGATCCACGGCCTAGTACGCTTACCATAATAGTTTTTATATTTGTATAGCAATTCCAGCTGGGACTTTGCCGCTTTACGGGTTCTTTTCTGAAATATTCTAATCGGTTTAAATTAGTAACGGTAGTAAAGTTATTCGTGTAAAAAACAAGCTGTCTCTGTCTAATATATGGCCATATTGGGCAAATAACTAAAGTCATAAAGTTAAGACAGTTAATAAATTAATAGTTTAAAAAACACTAAAAAAACACGCTTAGTCCATTACGTGGCCTTTCTCACAAGTGCAAACACTACTATGATACGATATTCCACCATGGAATGCCAGGGCCTATCTTCCGGTTTCATCATCAGATCTTGAAACCTAATCGTTGTCAAAGTTCATGAGAAGACTTTTTCAAGAAATTTAAAATAGCTATGATACGATTTTCCATCAAGAAGTTCCAGCTCATATCTTCCGGCTCCATCATCAGATCAGTTCGACAGTACCTTATTATTATTATATATTATTAGTACTGTACCTGTACTGTACCAGCCTTTTTAATAGTCCACTGCAGGACGTAGGCCTACCCACGAAGAGCGATTGGGACATATCCACCACGCTGGCCCAGGTGCGGGTTGGTAGATTCACATACGCCATCGAATTTCTTCTACTTGCCTCACGATGTTTTCCTTCACCGGAAAGCCAGTGGTGTTAAATTTCGTACATAAATTCCAAAGAACTCATTAGTACGGGACCGGGATTTGAACGCATGACCTCACGATTGTAAGGCGGGTGTCACTACCTCTAGGCCACCACAGCTATTATATATTATTAGTACAGCTGCCAATTTTCATTACGTTACGACCCTTGGAAGATGGTTAAATTAGTTACCTTAGATTCTATTACATAGTTACCTGCATACAGATCGACCTAATAAAAGCGTGCTAAAAAGTAGTTCCAATATGTGCAAAGTTCCTGGAGCGCAACGGATTATGAACTATGAACTCTAGCACCACACATTTTCACTATAGCATGAAAATTTTGGGAGGCGAGCGCTATTAAAATTAAAACTACGCTTATGTTGTGGAGTGAGCTTTCTGGATTGTTATTTATTCTATGTCAATAGTGCCTTGTAAACCTACCTTTTAAATTCAAACGAGCTCCTACATTTTCATTCTTTATCGTTCTACGAAACTTGTCCGGAATTCCACTTTCTCGTTGAAGTTGAGAGCATTTAAAGATAATAGGGCTGCCAATATTATGGCAGAGCATTTTTGGTTTTGTTTAGGAATAGAGCTAATAATGTTGACCTATTATTAGTTTGTATAAAGACTCCGTACTATGTATTATGACATCAAATCAGTCCTTTCGTTGAGAAAATACTACATCACACAAAGAAATATGTGTATACCTATTTCTATGTGTGATGTAGTATTTTTGACCGACGAACGGACGAAGGAGGTACTCAATTCGACGCGTATATTTGTAAACTTAGACATCAAATTGATATCATTTTAGTTCGCGGTAAAAAATTGAGTAGATTTGTTTACTAAAGACTTTTACATTGTACCATAATAATTAAACATAATTGCCATAATAGATACCCTTCGGCATGTTTAACCGTCGTTACAAATAAACGTGTAAAGTTTTCTTATTTACTCCATTTTCGTAACGAAGAAAGTTAAAGAAGACCTACATAAGAGTTCTTGCGTACTATATATTTTATTATATCGCGAACAATTCCACGCTTATTCACAGTTTATCTGCCTGATAGTAAGCGACGTCGTGGTCAAAGATTAATAATTTAGAGTAGTAAGTTTGGTAGTAACACTGGGAATAAACCTTCAACCTTATGTCTTGCTATTTAAGGGTAGGTTGTGTATAAAATGTCTAACCAGAATCAAGATTTTAGTACCAAGTTAGTAATTTAGAAAAAAATATATGTTATTCTGGTACATATCTTCTCTTGGCAAACCATATCTGAGACGTATAAGGTTATTCCTTATACGTCTCAGATATGGTTTGCCAAGATGCATGATTAAAAAAAATCCAAAGTTATCTCTGTTTCGAACGAAGATATTATTTCTTAACGAGTTTTTATACGTAGTAAGTATTGGCAAATTACATAAAACAGTTAAAAAGTCGAGTTGATATTATTATATGAATTTTTATTGATAATTTCACCATACGAAGACGCGCTTCCCTTGTCCTACCGTCGTCTCATTTTGTTCGTGGAGCGCGCCTACGCTCGATACGCTCTTAACGAACTTCACTTATTATCGCAGCCCATTTCGTCACGGGAGTTCTTACGCTACGTTTGCCAATTTGTGGCTTCCACTCTATAGAGCAGACCACTCCGCCCTGGCGGTTATCAGTTGCTCTACAAATTTTCCCGGCTCACCGCCAGTTTAGCACTGCGCATTTACCCTTGATTTATCTGGGATTTTATGGTGGAAAGGAGGTAAAATTCAAGTGTTCTCATTCTCATTCTCATTTGAAGTAAGAGCGATAAGTCCTGCACTGACGTCCCGCATGGGGTGTTTTGTGAATTCAAGTGTCAACTTCGATCAAGAATCAAGTGGGTTCGATCCCCACCCAGGGAAAGTATTTATGTAATGAACATAAGTGACACTCTGTGTCTGGGTGTTATTTAGTTGCTATATATATATATAAGTATGTATTTAAAAATATGTATAATTGTATATGTAGTATATCAGTATCTGGCAGCCATATCACAAGCTTTGCTTAGTTTGGGGTCAGAGGCCGTGTGTAAGATGTACCCAAATATTTATATATTATATAACTCTAATATTTTGTGTGCTTAATTGCCAGTCAATGTACACTTTAGATGTTCGACGACTACGACACAGTTTCGCTAGGTATTTTTTATTAATTTAGTTGATCATTTATAATGGTAAAAATCAGTTAAAAAGCTTTAAAATCATTGTCATAGATATAGATTTTAAAACTGACAACATTTACGAATTTGTTCAAAACATTTTATAAATCAATACGGAGACAAAATTGTTCGATATCCTCAGTAAAGTGTGTCTAGACTACCTCGTTTCCGTCCACCTACAGATTTTACTATCCTCCGACTATCGTATAAAAGTCACATTTTACAGTTCACTTGCTTTTTACGACAATGGCACAGGATTTTCTACGCCGTAAGGAAAAAGATGTATCTTGTAATTTCACAGGAATTTCCTCAAAAATAAAATTGGAGCAGGTGTACGACTGTGAAATCTCAGCGTTTTTGAGTTATTTACAAAACAGGTTATCGAAGAGATTTTAAGCTCGATGATAAATCAGCGGTTTTATAAGTTTGACGCGCGTGTCGGTGTGTATGTCGGTGGTAGCATAGCTTCAGTTTTTTTCCTATTTTGTTACAGTATTTTAAGCTCACTTTGATACAACATGCATTTAAATAGACCGCTAAGAATTCTGCAAAGATTTTACTATTAATATAACACTTGTGATTTACTTTGTGTAAAGCCGTGGTGGCCTAGAGGTAGTGACACCCGCCTTGCAATCGTGAGGTCGTGGGTTCAAATCCCGGTCCCGTACCAATGAGTTCTTTGGAATTTATGTACGGAATTTCATACCACTGGCTTTCCGGTGAAGGAAAACATCGTGAGGCAACCTGCATACGTCTGTAGAAGAAATTCGATGGCGTATGCAAATCCACCAAACCGCACTGGGCCAGCGTGGTGGATATGGCCCAATCACCCTTCGTGGGTAGGCCTACGTCCTGCAGTGGACTATTAAAAGGCTGATACAGTACAGTATACAGATTTACTTTATGAAAGTACCTTAAAATGTATTTTATCTTTTATTTAGAAAATAATCGGTTTATGTATTTTACCCTAATTTCAACAGACACGAAAGACGGAATTTTGCGTGACGCCCGACGAAGTTTACACCCGTTAAAGATTCTAAATATCAATCTAATTCAACGTAAATTCGGCCAAAACAAAAGACCATGACTAACAATGCTCCCTGATAGACAACCCTATCAACACTAAAATCCAAAGCGCAAAATCTCAAGACGGAACAAATGGGCACACCTTGCTTGTTATTCGAGTTGGGCCCCAAGTTTAGAACTATCCGTGAATTATGATCCTTGTTCTATTGTTCAGGTGCCATCTCGTACATCTTTGTCACTTTACACGCTGGAGTTTTGAGGATCATTGGACACAAGTTTTGGAACAGGAATTTATTTTACTTCCTGGTTTTGTTGGTGTTAGTTTGTATTCTCGAACACAAAATCACTTCATTTTATTTGACATTTCATGAAGTGAAATCCAGACTTAATTTTTTTTTTTCAAAATGTCATAATTTTTCAACTGTATTCTCAAAAAAATAATATAAATATAAGTTAAAAAAAAAACTGAAAAATACGCTTACGATTTTCATAATTTTTTTTAAATAAATGCAATGTCATCGGTATTTGATAGGTGTGCGAAGTTTAATGAAAATTTGATCGCTCAAAGTAGGTCAAAATCGAGCTCAAAGGGGTTGGTTACAAGCAAGCAAGCAAACAAGCAAGAAAACATACAGGTGAAACTAATAAAAGCGTGTTAAAAAAGGTTATCAAATCGTCTATATGTTTGTTTTGTTCAGTTTCTACCAGATTATGCGCTAAGTATTTATTAGCCAATAATAAAAAATATTAGGATACTTCGGAAAAATATTAGTATACCTATTTCTTTTAAAGCAGTTTAAAAAAACTATCTTTAATATCCAAATAACTCGATAAACTTGATTATAAATAAACTCCAAAAAGACTGTCCTGTTCCAAAAGACGCTTAGGCTAAATTAAGTACGCTGCACTCTGCACTAGGTCTAGGTCCTAGGAGGAGCCTGTGTTGCAGAGTACAGTTTCAAACTTTAACATTTAATCCTACATTTTACATGAGGTATTTAATTTTTATGTACCTGCATTGTGTTCTGTACCAATTTTGTGTTCTCTCTTACAATACTTACTGTGTGTGTGTGTGCGTGTGTGTGTGTGCGCGTGTGTATGTGTGCGTGTGTGTGTGTGGTGTGTGGTTTGTGTGTGTGTGTGTGTGTTTGTGAATGTGTGTGTGTTTTCAAATGTATCAGCCGTTTTTTGGCCACTCATCACTTCATCGTCTCCAGTAACTTCTCCGTCTTGTCGTAATCTATAAACAACAAAAAAAATGTTGTTTATCATAATAATCGGCCAAGTGCAAGTCGGACTCGCGCATGAAGGGTCCGTACCGTAGTAGCCCCCTTAATAGATTTTATTTTAGATGAATATTTCAAGCATCTTCCTGTTGCCGTCACTATTATCGAGAAAAAAATCATGTTCTATATTAATTATTTATTTTTTAAGTAAATGTTTAACTTAATATTCTAAAAAGTTTCAAGCATCTATCACCGTTATTAATAGCGAACGAAAAACGTCTTAAAATTCAGGTATGCTGTATGGGAGCTCCCCTTTAATTATTTTAATTCAATTATTTATTTATAAAGTAAATGATAAAATAAATATTTTGAAAAAAATTCAAGTATCTACCCATCACCGTTATTAATAACGAGAGAAAAACGGCTTAAAATTCAGGTATGTTGTATGGGAAGTAACCCCCTTATTTTTTTTCTGTTTATATTATTTGTTGTTATATCGGCTACAGAAGTAAGTACATCATCTTTAATATATCATCAACGTTCTAGGTGTCACAATTTCTTAGATACACCCTGGTGACAGGCAGACAGACAGACAGCAATTTTCCACGGGCTTATAAACAATGCCTTGTACAAGAACTAATAAAGCAGATAAATTTCATTTCATAAACTAACTTAAATCACATTTCATAAAACAACTTAGTTTTGCAGCAAACTCGTGGATGCGTTATTATACAAACAAATATTGTTTTGAAGTCACTAGTCTCTACTCTTAAAACTTCAAAACAATGTTCTACTCCTCGAGCAAATCTATTGAAACTAAGCTAAGAGTATAAAGCTAGCATACAGTATCAGAATAGTATAATTTCATCTCTAGACGAGACTTTTCAGACAATGCTACGCACTATGCAATAAATGCACTATTTTTGAACCAAAATTGTTTACCGACTTCTTGAAAAGAGGATGTTTCTTGACTACTTTATTGGTTCAGTTTTTATTATTATTACTGTTATACCTGATTTTTCTGCTGCTTGTGGGTCAATTTCGTGTGATTATTTTTTAGTCGGTAAATATTTTTGCAAGATGCACCAGTGAACCATCTGTACTGTACTGTACTGTATTGTATCAGCCTTTTAATAGTCCACTGCAGGACGTAGGCCTACCCACGAAGGGTGATTGGACCATATCCACCACGCTGGCCCAGTGCGGGTTGGTGGATGCACAAACGCCATCGAATTTCTTCTACGGACGCAAGCAGGTTGCCTCACGATGTTTTCCTTCACCGAAAAGCCAGTGGTGTGAAATTCCGTACATAAATTCCAAAGAACTCATTGGTACGGGACCGGGATCTTCTTCTTCGTGTCAATGATCCAAATAATATTAGAGTGAGAATTTATAAGGTTTTTCCCAGTGCCTTGCCACTGCCACTCCGCGAGGGGAGGCATCGTAAAGATCCTGAAGTGTGCAGGTATTTGGGCAGTTAGGGCATGAGAGCCGACTAAAAGGGGCACCTGGGATTCGAGGGTGGGCGCATTTGGGGATCAGTTTCACCCAATCGAGTCCGGAGGAGACAACTTAGGGCAGGGCTTAGCCAGCGTCGTTGTAAGCAGGCGTGTATAGTCCTGGGACGTCAATTGACATGCTAGAAGGCACTGGTGCGTTCCAACGGAGATCCCAGTGCCGTCCATAAAGCATAGAAGTCGGCTACCGAGGGGGTTTTAGTGGTTAAGACCACATAACCCAGCTGCATCCCAATGCAGCTGGGTATCTGTAAAAGATTTCCCCCCCGTCAACAAAAAAAAAAAAAAAAGGCATGAGAGAAGATGAGACCGGGATTTGAACCCACGACCTCACGATTGTAAGGCGGGTGTCACTACCTCTAGGCCACCGCGGCTTATAGTGAACCATGCAGTGAACCAAAGGCGAAATGAGAGAAATTAAAAAAAAAAACTGCAATCAGTCGCAGAATATAATGACATTTTAATATAATGAGTGATGAGTGCTTTAATGATTTCTGAAACTTAGCATACATTTCGTCCCAGTGTTGTCAGAATTAATAAAATATTTTTCGCAAAAAGATGGGAAAACCGACTTCCATCGTGCACGAATTCGAATAGATAGTTCGCTCGAATTGATATACCTTTACAACTTTCACATTAAAGTTGATTTTTCGAAAATGGTCCAGCTGATTTACCGCCTCGGAAATATACCCTTTCGAACTAAAAAAAAATTGATACGGTTCACAATTGGCGAAAATATCGAAGACCATACACAAAAAAAATACAGACAGACGAACATAAACCTCCTCCTTTTCTGAAGTCGGTTAAAAATCACACCACGTTACATCATCACATTAAGCATTATTATATAACTCAGTCTGAACAGTGTTCATAAGGTATAACTCATCTGGTAAGTTCCTTTTCGGAATTCGGTTAAAAAATCACATCACGTTACATCACAACGAGCATTATTATAACTCAGTCTGAACAGGGTTCATAAGGTATAACTCATCTGGTAAGTTCCTTTTCGGAATTCGGTTAAAAAATCACATCACGTTACATCACAATAAGCATTATTATAACTCAGTCTGAACAGGGTTCATAAGGTATAACTCATCTGGTTAGTTCCTTTTCGGAATTCGGTTAAAAATCACATCACGTTACATCACATTAAGCATTATTATAACTCAGTCTGAACAGGGTTCATAAGGTATAACTCATCTGGTAAGTTCCTTTTCGGAATTCGGTTAAAAAATCACATCACGTTACATCACATTAAGCATTACTATAACTCAGTCTAAACAGTGTTCATAAGGTATAACTCATCTGTTTAGTTCCTTTTCGGAAGTCGTTTAAAAAATCACATCACGTTACATCACATTAAGCATTATTATATAACTCAGTCTGAACAGTGTTCATAAGGTATAACTCATCTGTTTAGTTTGAAGCTGAGCTGTTTACTCTAAGACAACTTTGCTAATTGTTATGTTGGCAGAGCCGAACTTTGTTATAGTTGGATAATATAATTAGTTGGTACCATAGATTTCACGAGATGGGATATGTTGTCTCGATCCTTCGACACTTATAATCACTATATGCATATTTTTAGGGTTCCGTACCTCAAAAAAAAAACGGAACCCTTATAGGATCACTTTGTTGTCCGTCTGTCCGTCTGTGTGTATCTCAAGACTCTTTATCTCGGGAACGCGTAAAGATATCGAGTTAATATATGTGTCGAGTGAAATTTAAACTGTATACGTATATCTATGCTCTCTTGGAGTTGTGTAAAAAAAACTTCTCAGTTATCATTTAATAAGGTTAGAGCCGTTTATGTCGCAAAAAACACATATTTCGCACTTACAAAAATCAAAACTTACGGGGTAGTTCCCGTTGACATAGAACTATGAAATTTGGCGAGAGACATTGTCTCAGAGTACAAATATAGGAATAAATCTAAAAATTGTACATTTTCATTTAAGTCACAAAAAATAGGGCCTCAAAATTCACAAAAGTGGGTTCAAAATTCAAAATGAGTAAATGGTATCATGTAAGATATCATATAAAAGAACTTCATTAGCGCATGCTAAAACAGGTTTTTAATTATTTTAACAACGTATTTGTACGGAACCCTCGATGTGCGACCCTGACTCGCACTTGTCCGGTTTTTGTGTATCTATCTGCCTGTCTGTTTATGCGCTTAGAAACTTAGAACTCAAAGGATTTTGAATACCTTTTGGTATATTCCACACAGTTTGCACAGCTGACACAGTTTTCCAAAGATCTGTCCATACTTTGAACAGTTTGCAGTCTGCGCTGATCTATGAAAAATTTTGTCAGGAATGAAAGTTAAACCTACTTACTTATCATATATATCTTGGTTTGCTCGACATAAGTATCATGTATTCAATAAAGGTCGTATAAGCCGGGTGGCTAGCCCTGGTGTCTAAGTTTTCAAGCCATCTGAAGGCTTTTGACAGCTATTAATATATACTACGGGACTAATCGCGCACTAAAATTACGAGATAAATAAATACCTCCTAATTTCGACGTTTTGACCGAGTTGCATCGACCGTGGTCACGGATAGTCTACCCGTTAGTCTACCCGTGACCACGGTCGATGCAACTCGGCCGATCGCTATTAGTCCCGTAGTATATAATAATAATGTGTTCAAATCGGGAAAGCTTAAAAACAACAAAACTTTTGACAGCTAATCTGTAATAATAACTGTTACTTAATTATTTACACGAATTTAACGTGTTATCCCAGACACGGTGGCGTACAGTTGTAAATGCCACTTGCGATCACTCATCCGAAGACTGACCATGCCGAGCGTTGCCCAAATTCAGTGATCGCTGACAAACAACAACTACGCTATGAGCGCCGGGTAAAGACATGGGCTCTCTTTTGACCTCTATGGTTGGTACAGTTGGCGCGGGATGGTCGCAAAACTTGCTATGGATTTATCTTAGTTTCGTTCAGGTGTTATTGTTGGGATTTGGTTTGTGTTGATTGAAGATGGATGTGGCACCGGGGATATAAGTAGCAAGTTTTGTTTTTGTGGAATAAGAGTCCGAAAAAAATATTGTTCGACTATGTATAAATAAGTACCTACAGAGATATTAAAAATGTATATTGTGTGAAGAATTGCAATTGGACAATATTACAGCACATAATGCACAAAACACCCCATGCGGGACGTCAGTGCAGGACTTATCGCCCCTACCTCAAATTAGAATTATTACGGTACAATACAATACAAGAACACTTTATTGACACCACAAAAAATAAAACATAACAGAAGAAGAATGGTACAATAGACGGTCTTACTCGTATCACTAAAAGCGATTTCTTCCAGACGCTCTCTATTTAAAACTTAGATACAATTTATTTTATTATTTTATACTACGGGACTAATTAAATAAAAAATTATCGAATTATCATCTCGAGTTTCGTCTAAAAACAAACGACGCGCGATTTTAGACTCTATATGTATACTGCAGACATTATTGTAAAATACCTAAGAGTTTTCTGTTGGAGCGTCTTAAGTTTCACAGTTAACAGTAAAAATAATCAGAAAACATATCAAATCTTCAAATAAATATACGAGTAGTAATATGTACGATTTTATTTTTCAAATTTATCTTTCATTTTCAATATTCTGTTTTACAGTGTTTGTGTAACAGGGGAAGCTTTATAATTATGTTTAAACATTGAAAAATTGGACGCGAACGCTTTGTACGCAGAAATGCCAGCGGAAATAGAAAATTAAAGAGGTGACAGCTGATACGCTTGGTTAATATAAAATCTGCTCAAAGAGTTTATTCTTAGTTTATATTTAGCATATTAATTAAGTACCTACGTAGGTAAAGGTAACTTAAAATTATAAAAAGTATTAGATTTAATTTTTAAAACGAAGGTTTGTGCTGCTCAGAGGTACAAAATGATCACAGCGTAGCAAGATAAACACAATTGGGATCCTTAGACCATTTGCTAAAATAAAATAAATTTTACATTATAAATAGCTTAGAGTTTAAAGACAATTTTTCTTTCTCAATCCGAAGTTCCAATCTGTTCTTAAAATAATGTTTTTGTTCTTCTTAAGACTTACAACCTTCGGCAATCTGTTCTAATAGTACCTAAACCACAGTGTTATTGAGGATATGGTGTGCAGTACCTATTAATTTGTGATGATGTTTTATAACGACTGATATCCCAAGTATAAATCTGTCTAGGTATGTATCCAGATAAAAAAACAAGAATCCACCCACCTAAAAAATATACATATATACATTTACAAATATAAATTATAAAGAAATTTATATTCGTAAAAATACGTAGAACGTAGGAGTTATGACGTAGGTACTGCGCAATTAAGAACTATGATCTTGTCCATTAACCTAGCTCGAAGCCTTAAGGGTATCTTTAACAAAAAGACCTAAAAAATAACAAGAGCTCCTCCGGGCAAAGTAAAAGTCAATCTTATTAAAACTAGTTCCCAGGCATCTCAGAAAATATTTTCTTCAAGCGAAGTCACGTAGCTCCAACTTATTGCTTAGTTTTTTATAGCAATTTGTAATTGCTAAACGAGAAAAAGCTTTGTTTTGCTTTCTTCTTACATATCATTAAGCTCAGGGTCTCGCTTTTTTTATTATTCAATAAAAAGGACAGTGCCTCAATTAAATGATTAGTTATATTATTTGACGAGGGCCCTGATTCGGTATTGAAACAATGTAACGTAAGATGCCTAAATATACATTTTTTATTTCCGCGGATTGCGTTTGGGATACTGATTGTTTATCATAAAATTAATTGGAAAAATAAATATCGTTTAACAAGAATTCATCAAAAATAAATTGAAACTTTTAGCTACGCGCGTGGTTTCGTGGAAATTCACAATGCCGGTTTTGATATAATATAATTATTTTTTGCAAAAAAGTGCAACACTAACTTCCACCGTGTATGGAATTCGAAAAATTGGCACGAATCGATGTGACATCTATGGGCATTATTGGTGATTTATCAAAAACGGCTGAGCCAATTTCGATAAAATTTGAATGAATGAATTGACTTGTCTATGAAACTAGGTAAAGTACAGATGTTATACAATATACATATAAAGTACTCTAGGTTCTACCTCTAGAGGTTTGTAGACTAACAACTTAGACTAATATTATTCTAGAATAATTACATTTTACATAAGTGTTATAATCATGAAAACATTTAAAAGATATATAATATTTAAATGGAACCTCGGAAATATACCCTTTTGAACTAAAAAAGATTTTTTTGTATCTGTTCACAACTGGCAAAAATAACGATGAACATACACAAAAAAAACATACAGACGAACATAGTACCTCCTCCTTTTTAGAAGTCGGTAAAAATAACACAAAAACCCACAAAACAATATTTTCGCAGTGTAAATGTCGTAGAGTTCAAATATGTACACGAGAAGCCGTGGGACTGCCAGCACGTATTAAAATTTCTCCTAAGTAAGCAAGAAAAATTTGTATAGGCATCTCTTGAGACTTTACGAAATTTCCTATTAAGGAGTTGGGACTCAGTTTTAATTATTTACCAAGTTTATAAGCCTACTTGATTGTCGACTACCTAAATAAGGGTTTTTGTTTGCAATACATACATACAAATAATGCTTACAATCGCGAGGTCGTGTAGTCAAATTTAGGTCTTCTACAAATGAGTTCTTTGGAATTTTTGCACGGAAATTCACACCACTGGCTTTTTAGTGAAGAAAAACGTGAGGCAACCTGCGTACGTCCAAGGATTCCATGGCGTACCTTATGTGAATCCACCAACCCGCTCTGGGCCAGCGTGGTGGTTATCACCCAATCACCTTTCTTGGATAGGCCTTCGGCCTGCAGTGGACTATTAAAAAGGCTGGTACACCACTGTACAGGCTATATATTCCGCGTGACGTCACAACTACTCTATACTTTTCATACCTATAAAAGTGACGTCATGTGTCTGTAATTCGATAGCGTGTGTGAATCCACTAACCTCCACGGAGCTATGACCTCCGTGGCTGATATGACTTCAACGATTTTTGTATGTTCAGCAGTGAACTTTAAAAAATCTGGTACAGTGCAATTTAAAAATGTGGTTTTATTTTGGCGGTCTTTCTTTTACAAATCTTTTCAAAATGTCCCACATTATCTCTTAGAGTAATTTTAGTAAAATTTATTTATTATACTCTATACTGACGATATTTTAAATAAAACTTGATTTATCATTGATTTTATTGTATATTTTAAATCATAACATTTTTTACATGTGTAATTAAATTAAACCCAATTATATGTTACATTAGCATCCATAATAGTGAAAAACGTCGATAAATACTATCGTTACATTATTATAAGTATATAATTAATATCATAACATTATTTGCATGTGTACATACTTGATCTTAAATAATAGTAAGTAAATGAAATCCAATTTCTCACCTTCAACTACTCATTCGATTTCATTACAACATTGTTTGAAAATCGATTTTTTCCACCACTCTAAAAATGTCAATATTCTACTGTCGTAGAGATTAACCCTAGACACCTAACCTTCGTCGAATCGACGAGTACTCAACAGAAATATTGTTGTCTCTTTTCGACGCGCGCGCCGATCTTAGCCTCGTCGTTTGCCAACTCAGTGTTCACCGAGCTCTCTCGGGAAGCGATGGAGTCCGGCGCGTAAGTACTTTATTTCTCGATATATTACGAAAATAGTCGTCGTTTCGACGAATGGTTAGGTTTTGTGTACTATTTTTTTCAACTAGTATTTATACATTTTTGCAGCTTTTACTATGGCTTCTCAAAGATTTCTGTCTGATGACAATATTACGCGTTCATTATTGGGCGAGGAAGATATTGGTGAATTGGAGGAGTTACCTGACAGCGAAACAGAAGATCATTTGGAGGTGGAGGATGTAGAAAGCGACACTCAAGACGACCCTTCCGATCATGTAGGTACTCTAGATCGTTCTTCACCTGTTCTGCAGGACAACGAACAGGAGCCACAAACACCTCCAGCACCATTGGCAGAAAGCTCAGGTAGCAATTCTAGTATATTGACCTTTTCACAAAGCAATATCCGTAGTCGGAGTCGTCATGTTTGTCACAATGCTTCTGTGATGGGTCAGAAAATAATGATTCGACGTGATTTTATGAAGAAGCTGCAGTTAGTACGCATTTAGTAGATCCCTGGCTCAAAATCAGACTGGAAATTTGTACTATGCCCACGCAGGTAAAACATAAAATCAAAGAAATACTAGAAGCAAAGTCTGATGAGGGCCAAGGTGAAGGTCAAGTTGATGGTCAAGGTGAAGGTCCGTCATCATCCAGCAACCTTCAACCAGTCGAAGCTCCAAATGTGAGAAAAAAAAAAGTCTGTGGTCTCTGTTCCTACAAAAAAAGGCGCATGACAAAGTCATATTGCTCAAAATGTAACACCGCAATTTGTGGTGAACACAAAGTTGATTATTGCATAAAATCCGCCTCTAATTAATAGTTTTCATATTTTTTTCTAAATGATAAGACTGTTATTATTTATTTTCGCCTAAGAAAAAAAAGCTATATTGTGTTACTTTTTTTAAATTTTAATTTGTATAAGAGTACATCTCATTTTATCTCTAAAACCTAGTGCCATGTAATATAAGGTATAAAATAAATATTTCCATACCAAAATATATTTTTAATGTTTCATTTACTAAAATAATACTTGCTTTATGTATTTAAGTAATAAAAATAACGGAAACATTTATAAATAGATAAATTAATAAGGGCTAAAAATTGCTCGTCGCATCGACGTATGGTTAGGTTTAAAGGAGTATATTGGAAGGTTAGGTGTCTAGGGTTAAGTTAAATTTTATAGAGTATAGGTACTTTAATCTTTTAATAACTGACGCTCTCAAAAAGTTTCTTAAATGCTGAGAAAAATCTAAAATTTTTTTTTTTTTTTATTACTAGTTTTAATAAAAAAAAAACTTCTCAATTGACAATAGTCCAGAAAAATTAGCCATAAAACGTTTACATTTTCTTTTGTTAGGAAACTAATTAGCATGACCAAAAAAGCTTATTCACCACTAATTACGAAACTCAATTACTACGAGTAAAACAGACGAAAACAAATGTCCTGTTAGGTTACCAAAAAGTAGATAATAATTATAGTGACAGGGTAGCGGCCTTGAATTCTGGCCACTACCCTTAAGGACTCTGTAATTGGGATTAAATTAGTTTGTAAGTTTGTTAGTAGTTTGGAATACAAAGCGGTTTGAAAACGTGTTATATCAATTTACAAAGAATTCGAACACAAATCTAAATAGAACTGTCTCTGAATTTGTTGTTACTATATGTAGACACATATTTTTTACTCTACATGGTATAGAACTATTTGACATTGAGTTAGATTTCGTGTAGTTTCAACAAACAACAACACTAATGGAAGATCCGAAGTCCATTCGAGTAGTATTTAAATCGTGATCTATGCAAGACTGCATCTCTGACTAAAACCAAATAAATAAATAAATATTGGGGGACATCTTACACACGGTCTCTGACCCCAAACTAAGCAAAGCTTGTGATATGGCTGCCAGAGACTGATATACTACATATTAAATACATACTTTATAAAGTATGTATTTTATATGTAGTATATAAATATAGATAGTAACTAAATACACCTAGACACAGAGCAAACACCCATGTTCATCACATAAATATTTGCCCTGGGTGAGATCGAACCCACGCCTCTTTAATCCAGAAGTCAGGTTCACTAACCACTGAGCCACCGAGGCAGTAATTATTGTTTTGTGTCCTAAACACTCTACAAAACTAAAATATTATTGTCTCAGTAGCGCTAATTTATTAATCGGTTTTATTTTACTTCACCTGCCCGTTTTTGGGTCAAATGTAGTAATTAAAATTTGACCCTCTTCCCGTGGACAGATTTATATGATTTAATACACTTTAATTTTGATGACAATACATTTTTTTGTATTCAGTATTGACGTAAATACAAGATGGCCACCGCCACAATATGGCGGATTACATTTTTTTACACAACCCCTTCAATATGGGTATGAAACGAAAGGTCTTTTCACGTAGAACACAGTTTGTAGTAACAAAATAAAAACACAAACATAAATTGGTAAAAAAAAAACCGGACAACTGCAAATCAGGCTCGCACATCGAGGGTTCCGTACAAATCTAGAAAATTTCACAAAATTGGGAAGTAAGTTGTTAAAATCTCTATACTATAACCATCGAGAAAAAAAAATTTTTTTCACCATTCTCGTCTTACGTTGAAACTTACACATTGTTAAAATAATTAAAAACCTGTTTTAGCATGTGATAGGTACTCACTTTGAATTTTGAACCCATATTTTGTGAATTTTTATTATTATTATTTATTGTGATTTAAATAAAAATGTACAGTTTTCAGATTTATTCCAATATGTGACACTGAGACAATGCTTCTCGTCAAATTCAACCAACTAAAGCCAATGTCAACGGGAAGTAGCCTGTAGGTTTTGATTTTTATGAGTTGTGAAATATGCGTTTTTTTACGACATAAACGGCTCTAACTTTTTTAAACGATAACTGAGAAGATTTTCTTTTACACAACTGCAAGAAACCATAGATATACGTAAACAGTTTAAATTTCAACTCGATATCTCTACGCGTTCCCGAGATAAAGAGTCTTGACATACACACTTACAACAGACAGACATACGGACCGACGGACAACAAAATGATCCTATAAGGGTTCCGTTTTTTCCGTTTGAGGTACGAAACCCTAAAAATAAAATTGAACGATTTTATGTACTAAAAGACAAAAAAAAAAATCATGGGGCGAAACGTAGGTACGTAATGAAATCTTCTTGGATAATGCCCCACGATTTTATTTTTGAGTCATTATTTATATTGCTTTTAGTACATAAATCCATTCAATTAAAAAAATATTTTTTCCATTTCTTTTTTTGTTTTAATTTAAATTTGTTTTATTAGCGCTCTTAGCGTAGTTAGACTCTGTGTTTGTCAGCGATTACTGATGTTAAAAGCAACGTTCTGCACGGTCAGTCTTAATTCGAATGGGTGACCGCGGGTTGGGTTTGCAACTGAGCGCTTTCGAAGCTTTTAATTTATAAGCCCAAGTTTTTTTAACCATCTAGCCATGTAAGAGATCTTCAGGCGGCATTAAAACTAAGATTAAAAAATAAGAATCAATTTTTACTATGTCTATGATGCTTTTATTTAATATTATATTTAATTTTAATTTTATATCAGTTATTTTTAATTTTCAAGAATATTAGTATTTAAATATGAACATGTAACATAATTTTAGTATGGCAATGTTTATACCAATGATATGATTTTTTTAATGTTTTATTTCATTTCAATTAATTTTTAATTTTATTAGCAATTAAATATGAAAATGTAATGTAAATATTCAAATATCCTAATTTTGATCTAACTAAACATTTTATTTCAAATATTGTATAGACATATATGGGAAGGATATCCACCAAAATACAGGTGTCGTACCTAGTCTGGTGGCCATGGCTGAATCTTTCTACGATTGTACCTATATAATTATTTTAATTTATTTATTTAAACCTTACACCAGTGCTAACTATCCGGCCTATACGAACTCACTTATTTACTATTAGTTTATTTTATTCCGGTCACAGAAATTCGCTTCATCGATCATTTTGCGTCCTTTATTTTAGTGGAACCATTTTTCAACCTCCTCCGCGTCGTGGGTGAGAAATGACTCGGTGGAGAACTATCAAACTTGAGTTAGTTGAAAGTGTTTCGCCGCGAATCGTATCGATTCTTTCCGTGTTTCGAGTTTCGATATATTACTTTTGTTTATATCTTTGTACTTTACAATTTCTTTATTCTTTTCGAAGATTCTGGTGTAAAGTTAAGAATATCTTCAGAAGAAATTTTTCAATTTAGTCTATACTTCTTCTATGTTATTACTATATACTACGGGACTAATCGCGCACTAAAATTACGAGATAAATAAATACCTCATCATCCCGACGTTTCGGCTGAGTTGCATCGACCGTGGTCACGGGTAGACCCGTGTGAGTACCCGTGACCACGGTCGATGTAACTCGGGACTTGCAACACGGGACTAATCACGCTCTAAATTACGAGATAAATAAATACCTCATCATCCCGACGTTTCGGCCGAGTTGCATCGACCGTGGTCACGGTTAGACCCGTGTGAGTACCCGTGACCACGGTCGATGCAACTCGGGACTTGCAACACGGGACTAATCGCGCACTAAATTACGAGATAAATAAATACCTCATCATCCCGACGTTTCGACCGAGTTGCACCGAGTTGCATCGACCGTGGTCACGGGTACTCACACGGGTCTATATAGTAATAATGTGTTCAAATCGTGAAAGTTTAAAAACAACACTTTTTCTAAGATTTGTGGTAGGGTGGCTTTTTTGCCAAGGATGAAATTTGTTAGAGTTCGTGCAAAATGAGAAGCGTCGTAAGAATTGAGGTCGCCCGTGTGCCATTTTACATTTTTTTACGTTGACAACACTGTTCTATCATTGCTAGTATAACTAAAAGTATTCAATACTTGATAGACACCAATTTGGTTTTCATCAGTACTCGCGTCTACCAACCAAGTACCGACTACCAAGTAGTCGATACCTTGGCTGCTGATTAAAATCTTATTGTTAGTTCACCGTTACGTCACGACGGTTCTCTTTTGCTCACATTCTAATGCGCATATATAAGAAAAAAAAACATTAATGTATTAATCAAATGTTACTCATCATTTTGGTGATAACGAACAGATTTTTGGTGAAAGTAAACCCTATCCAACAAAGACATGTTCATGTGAAACGTAGCCAAGACAAGACCACAGTTCGCACTTTCAAAAAGTTGTCAGATCTCATGTAGAGCCAAGCTTATAACACTACACGTCTTAACTCTACTATGTCGATACTTTCTTTTCATCACATCTATTCGAAAAGAACTACTTGGTTCGCTTTTAAGTGCGCCCAAAAGTGGTGTTTTCTATAAGGAACTTTATAAGTGCGACGAAATTATTTTTGCCGCGCACTTTTTGAATTTGGAACAAATAAGTGCGCCGGTATGATCTTTGCCGAGCACTTTTTGAATTTGGAAGTATTTGTAATGTTAGTGTTCAGCGCCATGAAAATGAATGAAAAGAATGTGAATACAACTTATAATTGGTTTTATTATTAGACACCATTTAATTTCAATTTAGTTGTTACTCTACGTTTTATTAAATAATAATATTACAATAAAATATGAGGCACTTTTTATTTTCTCATAGAGGTGATGAAAAGTAGAGTGTACCACTCGGGCGCAAAATATATTTTTGGCTCGGGCGAAGTAGTTTGAATCCCTCGCTACGTTCAGGATTCTACTAAAGGATCCCTCGGTACGTTCAGGATTCTAGAATCCCTCACTTTGCTCTAGATTCAAAAAAGCGCCCTCGCCGTAAAATTATTATTTTGCTCGCATATGATACAATCTACTATTGTGATTCTAATATCGTCGTGACTTTTTAAAGCCTTTGTATTTTAATCCCTGACTTAAACGACATAGCGTTATAACTACGACGTGTCTCTCTGTGTTTGTGTGTTTTTCTGGGTATTGCGGCGTTTTGCCCCGCAAGCGGTTCGGCCCGCGGGGCGAATCGCCCAAGTCTCTTTTTGAAGGTCCCCATTTACGTATGTAGGTAGGTACAAAATTCGAAAATTCGCTCGAATCGATGTAGGTAAGTCATTTTTAGGTTTATTGATTTTTCAAAAACTTCTCAACCTAATATCTCAGAGCAAATACTCGTAAAAAAATCAAGAGGGAACGTCGTTGAACAGTCAAGCGAAGCCGGTTTTTTATACATGTGTGAGTGCGTCACTGCTGCGCCGCCTTAGTTCGACTGACAAGCCAAGGCGTAGTCTCCTTGTACGTTGATGTGTGTATGATTGTCTTTACACGGCGAGGCGTAGTTTTGGTCGGCCTCACTTGTTTGTTCACAACATTCTCTCTTGATTTTTTATTTGCTCTGAGCCTAATATATTTTGATTAAAAAATGGGACTACTTTTTTTTGAGTTTTGACAAAAAAAGCAAATCAAAAGTTGTTGGTATTGGTGTACAGAATAAGCCCCTAAAAAGATGCTAATTGATTAGTAATCACCCCGAATATTAAACCAGCCTTGACAAAAAATAACTGTCCCACACAATTTTGTCGAAGTCAATGAACATAGGTAGGTATTTTGTGTGAAACGGAGTTTTACGTTGCAATTAATTTCACGTTTAGGCTCATACATAAACAAGTTTATTTGATGTGCTAAAGCCTACAAATTTACCCCTATATCCCCCACAATGGACAAGGCATGTTGACATTCGACACCGGAGAGTAATCTATCACCTCCAATCTACTGTTCAAACAACTCGCGTGGGGTTTGCAGAGTTTGTACTGCCTACTGGAGCCTAATATACAACAAGATCTGGGGTTTTATTCATCATCATTATCAGTCGTATGACGTGCACTGCTACACATAGGCTTCTCTTATGAGTTTCCAATAACTCCGGTTTGAAGTCTGCATCCAGCGCGTTCCTGTGGTCTTAATTATTTCGTCGGTCCACCTAGTCGGTGGACATCCTACGCGGCGCTTGCCGGTGGAGGTGGTGCGTTTACTGCCTCATTGGCTATCAGTTCTCCAAACTATTATATGCCCTACCCACTGCCATTTCAACTTACTAATCTGCTGGTGTAAGTCGGTAACTTTGATTCGTCTGCAAATCTCGTCATTCCTGATTCAATCTCGCAGCGAGACTCCGAGGTTTTATTATATGAAAGGCTTAAAGAAGTGATTATTTATATTTAAACTTTTTTGTTACGTACATTACACGTCATTAACGCATGAATGTACCTAAAAATTATTATTTTTCCCAAAAATTGCCAACTGTGTTTCAACCGTGTGCAGAATTCGAATAGTTCGCATGGATCGATGGTAATTTTGACTTATTGTTGATTTATCAAAAATGACTCAGCTGAATTCGATAAAATTTAAATAGATGGATGAATTACCTTTGAAGTATGATCTATCAAACAAAAATAATTACTATAATTGGACCACTCTGTAAAAAGTTATTCGTGGTTAAACCTAAAAAAAATATACTCGCCGACTTGTAAATCTCCTTCGTTTTGTCAGTTAAAAATACAATATTTTTCTTGTATAGGCTGAATCAGAATTCTTGGCGGCTGTGAAATCAGCTACAAGCCACGCAATGTCCAATACTTGAGCGGCTGTTATGTGAGCTTAAGCCAGGATTGGGTGTTACGCAACTTGTAGATAACTTAGACTGCCTCAGTGGCTCAGTGGTTAGTAACCCTAACTTCTGGGTCAAAGAGGCGTGGGTTCGATCCCCACCCAGGGCAACCATTTATGTGATGAACATAGGTGTTTGCTCTGTGTCTGGGTTTTATTTAGTTACTATCTATATAAGTATGTATTTAAAAATATTTATATGTAGTAGGTACCTATATCAGTCTCTGGCACCCATATCACAAGCTTTGCTTAGTTTGGGGTCAGAGGGCGTGTGTATTTATTATTTACTTATTTTCACTTTCACTGCGGAAAACATGCACGTCTGTGTTTTCGATTCTCACACCAAAGGGCGGCTACACGCGCCAGTAAAAAAAAAATATATTAAAAAAAAATTATGTTGTTTTATTCTTTCGCGATTTGAACACATTATTATTATGAACTACGGGACTAATCGCGCACTCAAATTAAGAGATAAATAAACACCTCATCATCCCGACGTTTCAACCGAGTTGCATCGGCCGTGGTCACGGGTAGACTCATGTTTGAAGTTTGACGGTTGAGTCTACTCGTGACCACGGCCGATGCAACTCGGTCGAAACGTCGGAATGATGAGGTGGTTATATTTATCTCGTAATTTGAGTACGCGATTAGTCCCGTAGTATATAATAACAATAAATAAATAAATATTTTGGGACATCTTACACACGGCCTCTGACCCCAAACTAAGCAAAGCTTGTGATATGGCTGCCAGAGACTGAAATACTACATAAACATATTTTTAAATACATACTTATATAGATAGTTACTAAATAACACCCAGACACAGAGCAAACACTTATGTTAATCACATAAATATTTGCCCTGGGTCGGAATCGAACCCACGCCTCTTTGATCCAGAGGTTAGGGTCACTAACCACTGAGCCACCGAGGCAGTCAACAATGGATATTATGTTGTTTTTGTCACGCAGCAACGAAACGACTGATTGGTTTGATGTCCTTTTTGGCATGGACTTACATTAATGGTTACTGAGTATCTCTGGCTATGTCTGAAACATGGGAGTGAAGTCACGGGTAAAAGCTAATCACTTATAAATAATTCCAGAAATATTTAAAAAAATACGGGTAAGTAACTAACTTCTCAAATATAATCCAAAGAGTTTAGTATAATATTACTCAGAATTTCGCTGTTGGTAGTCGTACAAGTATTAGAGCTTGTTACTTTATCCTTGTCAGCCGTCATGCTCTGAGGCGAACCGACTTGTTTTGTAGCTGGAATATTTGAATGTCACATGTCGTCCTCAGTTTGAAACATCATTGATCAAAGACATCAATAGCGTGGGCAGAGTTCAGAATGGGTAGTGAACATTTTGTCTTCCTCTTTTGTACAGGGTTATCTACTTGCTTGTAGTAAGCCAAAAGAGGGTGGTTTAGATCACTAGCTCTACTCATGACTTCTCATAGAATCTTTAAATTTATTCTTAGACAAGAAGTAGCCTATGACATTTTTCAATCTTTGAACTGTACCCATGCCAAAAATCAAGCCGATCATTAACTGCGTGAAAATAACAAAGCAACAAACACTACCGAATTTATAATGTCACGCGATAGGCACCCGCAGTAACTGCGACGAGTTGTTTACATCTAAAGCGCGTAGTAACTATGGTATAAACTGGCTATTGTATTGGGTCGTCTTTTCTTTACTTTTTTTGGTGATTTTCTATTGAAGAACAATACTAACTACTACTAATAACAAAACAACAACGTTCCCGAACGAACCCTTCGTTCGGGAACGTTCATGTTATTTATTTTGTCAAACATAATAGCGCAGATAATTCTAGAGACTTTGAGGGAACTTTAATTCATACATAGATAGAGCGTTGAGGTTTCAACTGAGTTATTCGTTTACCGTCGAAGCGAAAACATCTCGTGCTTAGTATAGTATCAGTGATTCTGAAGTGTGTTCAATTCTAGTTTGAGTGAATATCAGTGCAAGTGTGGAGTGTTATTGTGCGAACAAATGGTGTCGTGTGTTTTGTGATTTTGTGAAGTAATTGCGTGCAATAAAGAGCAAAAAGTGACTAATCAGCATTTTAACTGATTATACAAGAACCCATCTTGTAACAATAATATTAGTAAAGGTTTGTCTGAGCCCGAAGACTTATACTCGTAGATTTATACACGTAGGTAGCAAAAATCTTGTATCTAATCCGATCGCATTCGTAAAAAGGTCACGACTTCTGTAATAAACCTACTGAAAATAGCATTAAGGGTAAGGAACGCAATAAAAAAATATCATACAGACAGACGGGATTTATTTGCTAGTAAATATGGAATTAAATTGTCTCTTTCTTGGAAAATATCGCTACTGTAATAGGACAGCAGTTTTTGAATCTAACTGTAAAAGATCCCTTTTCTAATAATAGTTTTAATACCATCGTTGAATTAAAACTATATAAGATAAGGTGTATAGAATTAAATAATTATGTAGTTGAAAAATAATTGTTTATAACATTTAGGCGAGTCATATTAATATGTTTTTACTAAATTACTGAATGTAAATGACAGAACAATTTTGGTAAGAATCTTCTCAAACACATAATTATATTTAACTATTCACTTTTACTATGACGAGCAGCAAAATTGCGAAAAAACATCAGCTAGGTATTCCATAGAAATTTAATGTTTTGCTTTCAAAAAATGTATGAATTTAAAGTTAGAATTTTAGTTTTAGTTTATTTTTATCGCAGTTTCGGAATGGCTGCCAAAGTAAAAGTTGTTCATGATCATGAGTATACACACCTTTAAAACTCTCTGTGCTTTGCAATATGCACACCGACACACGTCAAACGTATTTAAAAGATTTGTTTAGTTTTTTAAAACTCGCTTACTGCTTAAATGATACTAAAATTCAATTAGGTACCTACCTTTTTGCCAAAACATAATCACAGTTCCCATCTTAAGTTCAAGCTTATGTAATCTTCTCGTTATATGTATAGGTCCCATCTTCCAGACGATGTTGAAAATAGCACAAACGAACCATGACTATTTAAACAAACGAGCTGCCAAGGTGCTGCTAGTTTAGGAGCTATTAGAAAATTTTGCGCTTACATACTATTAGATAAAACTGGAAACTTTAGTGAATGACTTTAATGAAAATGTTGAACTTGATGAATTAAAATATCGTGAAGGAACTACCACACAAAATAGCTCCAATTTCCCATCAAGTATTTAACCAATACTGAATGTACGGAGTCTCCAGATCAAACCCTAAATGAAGACTTTAGAAAAACCAAAGCTACTAATATAGCCCAGCTGATTAGCAAATTGAAATGCCAGTGGACAGGGTACATAGCACGGAAGACTGATGAATGGAGGGGCTGAAAAGTTCTCATAAAGAGACTACGATTACGACGACAGATAACCTCATCAAGATTGTAGGATCGTGCTAGATGCAAGCCGCTTCCGTCTGGTCTTATTTGACATCCATAGAAGAGGCCTATATCCTACAGTGGACGTTTAATGGCTGAAACGGCGTCCCCATCTTCCAGACGAGGTTGAAAACACGACAAACGGGCCATGAAGCAATTCTAACACCTATTTGAACAAACGAGCTGCCAAAGGTCCTGCCATAAAATTCAATATACTTTTATGAGCTAAGGTTCAAGGTTTGTGCTTTGTGCGATCCAGAACGTTATAGACGAAGAATAGACATACTTAGATAGAGATATGTCTGTAGCTGAGCACTTAGTACTACCTACCAAATTTTTAGCAACTTGTAATTTACTCATATTTCTTAAAACTTTTAACGAATGTTGATCTTTTTTTTTGTACCAGCTTTTTTTTTAATAGTCCACTGCAGGACTTAGGCCTACCCATGAAGGGTGATTGGGCCATATCCACCACGCTGGCCCAGTGCGGGTTGGTGGATTCACATACGCCATCGAATTTCTTGCAGGTTGCCTCACGATGTTTTCCTTCACCGAAAACCCAGTGGTGTGAAATTCCGTACATAAATTCGAAAGAACTCATTGGTACGGGACCGGGTATTTGAACCCACGACCTCACGATTGTAAGGCGTTTGTCACCACCTGTTGACCACCACGGCTATATCTTGATCATACAAATACATATTCGTAATTTTGAAACCTGAGATGTTATAATGCGGCGCAATGATTTCGAATGTGAATATTGAACAAAAACCTTATAGAGTTATTTTTGTAATGAACACTATAAAAATTAATCAACGTTTTCGTTAATTAATAAATTTAATAATTTACACATCTATATTTTTTCAGTTAAATATTGATTTATATCTACGATTTGTTACTTTACTCTATCTTACACTAGCTTCATAAATCCTCTTTTTAAGCCCCTCCGTATTTCACCGTTGTCTTATATTTTATTGGAGTGAACAATAACGATTATATCTATCTACACTTTTTGACGCGAAACTTTTGAACAAATTGTTCTTGTATTTGCTACGCATCGAATTCAGATTCAGATATCTTCTTTGTTCAACTGTATTACAAAATTAAGGTCCTAAAATAGCGAATAGTATCAACAGTTTCTCCGAAAATGGACATACAATATCCTTAGTAGTCACAAAATATGTCAAAAATTTACACATTTACATTTCAATTTAATTCACAATCTATTCCAATTTAAGTTAATAACATAAAATAAAAGTGCCGAACACGTAGAAATTAAAACCGTTCATAAAATATACTTACCTATGTCATATTTAGGTAACTCTTACCTTGTAACTTTTTTGTATTAACAATTCAAAAACTTTCTCTTTAAATGTAGCTACGCTCTCCGTATCCGTAAAATTTGTAAGCGTCTCTTCTCTAGATAACTGGTCTATGATTTTAAGCGTAGCTGTAGGTTGAAAGGTTTTTATTGTGTGTCGTCGGGTCGGAAAAACAAGTAGTAAATTTGGTCTTGTTAAAACCTATCTTGCGACCCGACCTGTACATTAAAGGGTTGCTTTATGCTTTAGGGTCTTCAATACATTTTATGTGAAAATGTTTTACAATGAGTATCGTTATTTTTTGCCTAAGGTTAAGAGATGTGCTTTTATGTAAGTAATTGATTGATGTGCTCCAGGACATTTTATACGTAACCGTTTTCTTTTATTTCTTGACGACCCAATAAAATCTTTGTAAGAGATATTAAATTAATCAATCATATTTTTACGTATTTTTCTTTGAAGCTGCAGGTTAACTGCTCTGTCAAATGCTTTTGAATAGCATATATACGGAAAATCAAAATTAAAATAAACAGCAAAATATACCAAATAAGGCAAGTTGAAGTGGCAGTGAGGAGGGCATGTAACATGGGCACCAATGTAAAAATAAACTATAAAATATATTTGAAGTTGGGAACCATTGACATATTTATTTTATGACAATTTAAGATAAGAATACTTACTAAATGTATAAAATTAGACTAAAATTGTAACTTGATCATTTGTAACATAGAGATATGAGTTAGTAGTAAAATTTTAAATAATAATTATAAAAAGACCCTGAAATATGTATACACCAGGGGAATAGGTGGCACTTATAATACAAAAAAAATGTTGAAAAATAAATAATAGATAAATCATTTATTTGTCTCAAACTGTTAATTTAAATAAATATTTCAGTATCTCCTGACTTCTAAGTAATAAATAATAATAATAGTAATAAATATCAGGGGACATCTTACACACTGTCTCTGACCCCAAACTAAGCAAAGCTTGTGATATGGCTGCTAGAGACTGATATATGTACTATATAATATACATATTTTAAATACATACTTATATAGATAGTACCTAAATAACACCCAGACACAAAGCATACACCTATGTTCATCACATAAATGCTTGCTCTGGGTGAGGATCGAACCCACACCTCTTTGATTCAGAAGTCAGGGAACTAACCACTGAGCCACCGAGGCAGTCAGGGACTTTTAAGTATACCTAGTACGTAGTTTTATAGAGTTGTTTTACAAAAGCCAGTCTTTTCCCCATTTCATGGACTGTGTTGACAATACATAATTAATGTTAGCATATAATGTGTCTATCTATATGTGTGACAATTTCATTAATATTATAATTTGTTAATTTAATTTATCTATAACTATTGTAATTATTTGTCCAACAGGTGGTAGCAACATACGTGGCAGCTAACTCGTCGCTCCAGTTCATCCCGGACCGTCCCATCCACTGGGCTGGCGGTCGTCTGACGCCTCCACCAGACACTCCTGAGTGCGGCTACGACGGATCTCTGTGCCCTGATAATTGTGAGTTTTGTTCACTAATATCCTTACTTTCTAACAAATGTTATAAATCCGAAAGTGTATTTATCGGTTCGTTCCTCTTTCAAGAGAGCAACGGACTCACTTGATTTTTGGCATGGACATAGTTTGAAGACATTCATACTTAGACGCAAAGTGACATTTCCTTGTAAGAATTTAGGCATTTTAGAAATTAAAAATTAGTAATTTTAAAAATTAGTAATTTTGAGGACTGCCCTTCGAAGATTTGTATAAGTACACACTACAATAAGTCTCATTAAAGCCTGACACAGGTGTGACACAGTTTTCGTTAATTTTCTGGTCGCCTTATACTATTCTATTTATTTTCCAATTGGACTTAAAGTGTTATAGTTGTGTGTGTGTGTGCGTGCGTGGGTGCATGCGTGAGTGCATGCGTGCGTGCGTACGTGCGTGTGTGTGTATATGTGTGTGTTTTGTATGTGCCTCAGACATTATAATTACTACATTTTGTCAAGTGGAAGTAAGATTCTAATTTATTTGACCTTTTTTATTTTTCTATTTTTACGTGTACCAGCCATTTTAAATAGTCTACTCCAGGCCGTAAGCCTGCCCATGAGCCATGTCCACCACGCTGGCCCAGTGCGGATCGGTGGATTTACGATATTTTCCTTCACTACAAAGCCTGTGGTGTGAAATTCCGTACATAAATTCCAAAACAAAACTCATTGGTGGCAAAACGGGATCAAATTTGAAATCACGACCTCACGATTGTAGGGCAGGTGTTACTTTACTTTACTGCCACTAGACTACCACGGCTTATACGAGGCACATTAGGGTAAGTCCCGGATAGATGCCGCACTTTTTGAAAAAGTCTCACAGCTCCATAACTAATCACAATATTTAAAAACTGGTTATGCGGTCGCAAAGTATGGTCTTTAGACTACAGTCTAGTATACAAGGTCAGCAGTCAATACCATAAATAATAGAACAACTTTTGTCGACCTCTAAAATTTCACGGATACATGCCCCACCCCGGATAGTTGCCCCGCCTGATAAATTAGATCAAAGGATAGATGCCACATTGAGAAATACATTTATAATTAAAGTTAGTTATGCGTAAATATGATCTATAAAGAATTTATGATACACCTAAAGTACATAGATAAATTTTTAAAGGAGCATTAACTATGGACCAAGGTCAAGGATAGATGCTCCATCGAAAAAACATATTCCACCTAATATTCGTTGTCAATACTCATGTTAAGCAAAAGCATAGCTCAACACTTTTATTCTCAACGCCTTTACATTACTTTTTTATTATAATTTAAGTATATTTAAACGTTTGTGTTGAGGCATCTATCCTTTATGTTGTTTGTTAGAAAACCAATTATGTTATAAAACCAAAGGATAGATGCCTTTTATATATGATCAATAAATATAACAAAATGAATGAGATAGCGACAGTAAAACATATTTTTATGATAACGAGTAGGTACCAAAGTTAAATTGCTTAATATTTTTTAATAATAATTTATATTTACTCTCAGGAGATTTAAAAAAGATCTAAATGGAAATCATTTTCATTCTATTTTCTGGCACGCAGATTATGGCGCCTGGTTTTTGTATTTATTTTCTGGGCATATATGGTGTATATATGCTCAGAAAATACATAACAAATTGATTCTCATGTGAGTATTTACTATTTACAAGTCAAGGATAGATGCTTTGGTGGAAGGTTATGCGCCTCTAAAGGCATCTATCCCAACTAAAAACGAGGCATCTATCCGATTAGTGAAGGATAGATGCCTTTTAAAAATACTTAAAAATTAAGCAGGTTTTTTTCATAAAATACACATTGAAGGCCAGTATAATAGTTTAACTTTATCATTTATTAAAAATTAAAACAAAACATTGATCAGAAAAAAAATACTCACCTTTTCAAAACACGTCTTTATAAATATGAAGGATATTTTCGCGTGTAAATTTTTTTCGTGTCACACAGAATTGCACACGGTCGTCGCACACACTGCCAAGCGACTGACCGGAGGGGGGCGGGGTCAGAGCAAGGTCATGACAGGTATTAGAAGTGATAGGTAATTACGCTTATTGGAGTTTTTGAAAACGCGGCGTCTATCCCAGTGCGGCATCTATCCCAGTGCGGCATCTATCCGGGACTTACCCTATCTTAATTCCAATTTAGCAATTTCCAATTTATACCTGTAAGGTATTTTTAACAGTTAAGTTCACCAAAAGAATGTTAGAAATATACTCGTATATCAATGTTTTACTGATACAACGATTTGCAGATAAAAAGAAATATTTCATTCAGAAATAACGAAATAGGTTAATGTCCCAACAAGCAAAATAGTCGAATAAGGAAACATTTACTCGACTAAACATCGAATAGTTGTTGAATAGTAGCTACATACGTACAAAATTGTGCAGTAAACGTGTTTATGCTATGTCTTTTAGTGCAAATCGTATAGAAGTGCCCGTATCTGGCTTATGTCACAAATAAATGCTATACGAGGCTTATAATAGTGTTTGATTTACTATTTAATGTGTAAAAAAAGCTTTTATACGACAATTACCTGACATACTTTTTATTCAGCAAATTTGTCGAATACTAGCTACCTGGTGATTAAATAGCAACGCAGTTTCTTTTATAACACGGTAAAAACACAAGTCGAATTATAGTTTTCCAATTACAGTTACAGAACCTCAAGTGTAACAATTTTATTATAGCACTTTTATTCGACAAAATATTGAGTAAAAGAGTTTTTAGTACTTTTATTGCTCAAAAACTCAAAACATGGCTGCATATGAATGCAACGCAGTCACATTTATTCGACGAATAGTCGAGTTAGTATGATATAACAGCAACAAATTTACTAGTGTTCGCGTAATGGCTCCCTAGTAGCATATTAATAAAATTAAATGGAATTTATAAAATATTTCTACAAAATTATTGCAAAAGACGCGTGGCCCACACATATATGTTAAATAATACATTACAGTTTATCGACAAAGTTAAATTGTCAGTAATTTTCCTATATAATTATGTAGATATACATTTAGATATAGAAACTGTATTCTTTTTAATAATTACTAAATGGACATGACACCTCTGTCTTTTATAATATTTTAAGTGACAAACACACAAAGACTGGTGCATTTCCATAACGGCACAGAATACGCAATCGTTCTAATTTAAAATGAAATAACAGTGCAAATTTGGCGTTTAACGAACAAAAATGTCGAATTGTAGCAAATTAGCAGCGTTTACTTCACTTTATTGCTGATTAGTGGCAACATAAACACTTCAACTCTATCAATAAGGGGTACCGTTGCAGCTATATTGCTTTTACTGCGCTAAATTGGGATCGTTTTCCTTTTATTCGATGTTTATTCCACAAATCATTCGTCCTATTTACACAGTTACTGCACTTCTACAGCACTTTTTAGTGCTATAATCTGCGCCTTTTTCGCGTTGTATAAACGTTGACTCGACGTTTATAGCACTAATTATGGGACTTTTATAGAACTAAACAGTAAAACCAAAACGTCGCCGCGACTGTTATAGCACAACTTTTTGCTAGTTGGGGTTCTCTATTTTACACAAAAACTACTACTCAACTTCGCTTTACCTAAGTGCTTATTGAACAAAACTTACACAAACATTTTGTCAACAATATCGAATTCAAAAACTTAAAACAAAATCCCTTTTAAATTAAAAACATGACAAGTCGCATCGTCTGGTGTAGATTAAAATAATACTTGAACCTAAATAAATAAAAGAAATTGTTATTGTGTCAATTAAAGAAAACTATTTATTTTAAGATTCAGTTATTGTTTATGCAAAATGCGCAACTTGTAATGTCTTGCAAAACGATTGAAATTAAAATAATGGTTTTGTTCTTCGAGCAAATGTCTATAGAGTAACAATCGTGCAAAAAGAGTGTCCGAACCAAAACCCTTAGTCGTAAGGCGATTCCAAGCCGACTACCGCGCCATGCCAAAGTGCTCGGTTACAAGCACTGATTAGGTGACATAACCTCGTGATTCGAGAAAATTTAATGGAAATATCTAAGTTGGTATGTTAGACGGCACTCGGAGATTTTTTTTACTACTTTCACTTAGAGACTGTGGATTTGCAGATATTTGCTCGAAGGTTTTGGTTAACTTACAACCCTATTGTGAACAAAACAACTCTAATGATATTAGGAATTCAAACTGAACTCTGGGGCGTTTTGTAATTGCTGTTTTTACTTAGCTGTCTCTACTTAATTATGTGCTCAGCGAAAACTTTTACTAGTAATTGTGGTATTTCAGTTTGGAGCAGAATTAGCATCGATTATTATTTGGATAAGTTGAAAAGAAAATTAAGGCTTAATTAGTCAAATTTTTGATATTTTTCTACAGAAAACAGAAGTAAGTTGACTGGCTCAAGATATTGGAAGAAATATGAAATAAAAAAAAAAAAATAGTCGCATCAAAGTCAAAATATTTATTTTGCAGAGACATGGGTAACATGTAGGTGATAAATTAGATACATTATCTTGTTTTTAAACTTTCGCGATTTGAACACATTATTATTAAATACTATGGGACTAATCGCGCACTAAAATTACGAGATAAATAAATACCTCCTCATCCCGACGTTTCGGCCGAGTTGCATCGACCGTGGTCACGGATAGGGGCTGAGTCTAAGTTTTGTCGCTTGGAATATAATTTCTTATTTCGATAAAAGAAAATTGTTGCAATTTTCCCAACTGTATGTTCGTATTCTCCAATATAGAGCTAGTTGACGTTATTTTAGAGTTCATAAAATCAATTATTGAATTCGAAATGCAAGAAAGAAGGCCTGCCCTCCTGGGCCTTCTTTCTCGAAATTATTTTGCTAGATTTATTTTTGTTCTCTGCTATATTTATTTTTACTATATTCTTGCACTCCTGAGCAAAACATACTTTGATGTCTAGCTTTCACTGCTTTTCCTCTTGGCTTTTGCTATTAAAAGTATTTAACCGAATTTCTAAAATATCAAAAGTCTTTGCGTCAAAAATATCAAACTGCGTGAACCGTACCGTAGGACAGCCTTTTATAATAACAGTACGTCACATGATGCGATTATACAATAAATTGCCAAAAATTGTAAAAGACATATACAATAAATTGCCAAAAATTGTAAAAGACACACACACAGACATAGGGGCTGAGTCTATCCGTGACCACGGTCGATGCAAATCGGCCGAAACGTCGGGATGAGGAGGTGTTTATTTATCTCGTAATTTTAGTGCGCGATTAGTCCCGTAGTATTTAGTAATAATGTAGATACATTATTATGTGCACCATGTTCTAGCATCAGGGCATGCAAAATTATTAAAATTAATTTTATGGGTATGAATAATTGTGAGTTTATATTTTATATTATAGATTTGAGATTTGTCATTTAAAAACTCTTCTATGGAATAATTTTGTCTTGTCTATTAATAATATATTAAGTCTAAATTTAAAAATGTCAATATTATTTGTGTCTTTTACAATTTTTGGCAATTTATTGTATATGGTCAATCGCATCATGAACGTACTGTTATTATAAAGGGCTGTCCTACGGTACGGTTCACGCAGTTTGATATTTATGACGCAAAGACTTTTGATGTTTTAGAAATCCGGTTAAATGTTTAATAATTACTGTAATTTTAAAAGATGCGATTGTTACCTGTTCATTCATATTAAAATACTTATTTTGTTTCATTTAAGTGCTAAAATTTTGTATAATGTACCTTAGTTTTAAGTTTTATGGCTATGTAACATTGTACTAATTATGGATCTGTGTTATCTGAAATAAAGTTTATATTATTATTATTATTAAATACTTTTAATAGCAAAAGCTAGACATCAGAGTATTTTTTTGCTCAGGAGTGCAAAAATAATTATAATAAAAATAAATATAGCAGAGAACAAAAATAAATCTAGCAAAATAAATTGCACTTCGAATTCAATGATTGATTTTATGAACTCTAAAATAACGTCAACTAGCTCTATATATTGGAGAATACGAACACACAGTTGGGAAAACTGCAACAATTTTCTTTTATCGAAATAATAAATTATATTCCAAGCGACAAAACTTTTAAAAATATCATTCGCTACAATATTTTCAATATCACAATGCAGTCTGAACAAACAAGCAGTTTTCTCGAAATGTTTGTCCCAACAGAGATGTTTAGCAAACGAAAACAGCTCGAAGTGTGAAGATCGTCGCATCTTGAAAAGTGTCCTTTTTGTCTTCTTTTGATGAGAAAACCCAGGGATGTATAAAATCGGCAGTAAAATCTTTCTCCTGAAAACAATGTGCTCTGGTTTAACATATACATCTGTTTATCTTCTTTCAGGAGGCCTAAAAAATATGAAAATATTCGAAATCTTTTAACTTGCGACATCTCGGCTGTCTGAGTTAAATAGTGATAGGCAATGATGGAAAAAGGCGTCAAAACATATTTTATAGTAATGTGAAATATATTTCCTCGAATATAGAATCGATCGATTTTGAATAAATATGCTTCTCAAAGCTGTAGATTTTTTAAAAGATATTGTATTCTGACAAAATCAAATTAAGGGTCAAAAAGACCGTCATCTTGGAGAGCCGATTAAAGCTACATTTGTCGAGTACATAGTTCAATTATCACTTATGTCAATTTTTATCGTAGGTTTTTACAAGGTAATGTTTTGCTATGTGAAGGAATTTATAGAACTGCCTAGAGATATAGATATAGTCACTTTTACCGTATGAATTAACTCAAAATCTCCAAAAATATCCGTTTGATACTATTTTTCGTAAATCAAAAATTGTTTTATTTGGAAGAACTGATTTGATTTTTTGTCATTTCAGAATTAAGTATTAAAAGTGTTTTATATTAATGAGAATATAAATCATTCTGACATGTACAGTTTGAAACAATATTCTGTAAAATAGGTGGACAAGGCAGACGCCATTTTCCGAACTACCGCGGCTTCAGATTTTAACAACAACTTGGACTGCCTCGGTGGCTCAGTGGTTAGTTAACCTGACATCAGGATCAAAGAGGCGTGGTTTCGGTCCCCACCCAGGGCAAGCATTTATGTGGTAAACATAGGTTTTTGCTCTGTGTCTGGGTGTTATTTAGATATTATCTATAGGAGTATGTATTTAAAAATATGTTTAGGTGGTATATCAGTCTCTGACAGCCATTTCACAAGCTTTGTAACCTTTTTGACCGTGTGTAAGATGTCCCCTAATATTTAATATTTATTTTAAGGCGAATCCTTTTCTTTCTCACATCCATGAGATAGACCTACTTCAGCGAAGTGTTGTTTGTCGAGTAACACCTGACACTTCGGGATTCTTTTTAATTAAACCCCGGTGAGATCTGAAGGTTATACATCTGTTAGAGGTAATGGTTTGAAAGGGATCCTGCGGAGGTGTTATTGAAAATTCCTATTTTTGAAGGTGATTTTTCCGCTAAATTAGAAAAATAAAATTAGATAGATAGATTAACTCTTTATTGCACACCAAGAAATAAACAAAAATAAGAAACAAAGATACTTAAACAGAGTAACAACGGGCGGCCTTATCGCTGATAGCGATCTCTGCCAATTATCAATGATCTGAAAATTAGATGGAGCTATGGGAAATATTAAGCGTTCCGTCGTAATGTTTGAAATGAGAATGGATGACGCAAATAGCACGGGAGCACTTATGATCGGTGGAGTTGAAAAGTTCTCGAATGATGACCGTGTATTCGCAAGCGTAACGTAAAACATTCCCCCACAAGGTTGACTAATGATTTCATTGACTGGAGGATCGCGTTGAATGCAAGCCACTAATCGGTTCTATTGCAGATCTACAGTTGAAGCCGAGGATTTATCTGCTTTTTTAACGCGAATATGTCCGCGCTTGATCACTAACTCGCCTGATGGGTAGTTTTTTTTACGTGGGGGAAATCTTTATACCCACTAAAACCCCCTCGGTGGCCAGCCTATGTGCCTTCTTGGGAGCTCCGGGATCTCCAAAAGGAACGCACCGGTGCTCCCGGCACTTCGTGTGTCTACTCGCCTGGTAGTAGACCAGGCTTGCACGGTCCTGTACGACAGCGTTGCCAAGCACGCTGGCGTCCTTCTCGGGCCTGCTTGAGTGGATGGCCAGAGCCCCAACTCTGACCACCCACGAGCCCAGGGGTCCCCTTTTAGTAGGCTCTTACTACAGGCAGAGGATACCGATGCCGTATTCTAGTGCCCTGGCATCAGGGCAAGAAGCACGCTGACCTAGAATATACCTAGTCACTCTAATCTTGAAAATATTAAGATTATATCCTGTAGGAAACAGGAAAGCAGGAAGACAGGGAAGTAGGAAGATTGCTTTAGATTATATCTTTTAGGAAACAGGAAAGCAGGAAGACTGAGGAAAGCAGGAAGATTTATATATGTATAAATAGCAGTGGACCTATGGCTGATGTGAATCCACCAACCCGCACTGTGCTAAATGTGGTATGAAGCACCTGTCGTGGTGACTTATTGATGAACATGGGCCGTAGACCATGATCATCTCGTAGCCAGTCACAACGTTGGCAAAAACATGCAAAAAATGGCCACGTTTTAGGCAATAAAAACAACATTTTCCCCCATAGAACATATAGATTAGGAACATCGGAACAGGCTCATACGAGTAAGTGATTGCCGGATATTTTTATGGTTATGGTGGATGAACGAGCAGTTACGGTAGCTTAAGTGCCTAGCTTCGACCCTTTTAAAAACGCTTCAACGGCTGTTACTTAAACCGTGCTAACTGGAGTACGGTACTTAAAATGATTTAGAACGCATAGATAGTTTTATGTTGTTAGGTGTTTTAAGAAAAGGTTGCGTTCAGCTCGTTTGTAATTTTGAGTGTTATACATGATGTATTAGTATTAATTCATTCATAAAAAAATTCTGACTTCAAAATAAGCAATACTTGTAATCTTCTTCTTCTTGTAATATAGGCGCCAGAGACTGGTATTTCATTGTCTTAATTTTTAAATATCTACTAAAGAAAATAATAGGACCCAGACACCGGGGGCAAACACTTGGATATATTCACCTCGAAAATACCGAAATAAAAAAAATATAAATTTGTCGAATAATAAAAGATACAAAAAACCCTGCATATTCAAAAGTAGAGATAGCTCGCAGGCCCAGCCTATGCCTCGGGACAAGTAAAAAAAACACGAAAATACTTGCCCTAAGTGGGAATCGAACCCACTTGGAACTGGAGAAAGGCCACAAGCCACACAAACCACGAGACAGTCTGTTGTTCTATTGCATTTGAAAAACTTTAAAAGCAAACTTTAAAACTGTTGATAGGAAAGACAAGATATTGATTTGGAACACATGAATAACAATAGAATTTTTTCCATGATAGGTCTATGCACCACGTTTGCGCTATTTGTTTTCTTTATCCTTCTTTTATTTCACTTCATTTGAGTATTGTATGAAAAGTTAACTTTGACTTTGAAACGGGATTCTACTTATAGAGAGAAATAAAAATGTACCCATACTTATTTAATGAAACGATACTTCAAAAATATACACTTTCTCGACTTAGCTTTGAATTTAGAAGACATGAGAAACTGCCGTAAATAACTTAATAAGTAATCGGCCAAGTGCGACTCGCACGAAGGGTTCCGTACCATATGGAAGCCCCACTGAATATATTTTATTTTAATTTACATATTTATTTTTGAAAGGATATACAACATGACAATCTGTAAATATTTCAGGCATCTTCCTGTTGTTATTAATATCGAGCAAAAATCACGTTTCTTGTATGGGAGCCCCCTTTAAATATTTATTTCATTTTAATTTCATAATTTAATTTTAAAGAAAATATACTTGAGGTGTCCCTAAGGTAATAGGGGTTTTTACCCTTTGGGTACGGAACCCTAAAAAGTAGAAAAATAATTTTTGCCGTATACTTCTTACTTTTGCTTGGACTTTCGATGTTGAAAAATTGCTAAATAAGATTGTTACGAAGATTGATTGACTAAATAAAACATTTTTTCCTCAAGTTCTGACCTCAAAGAAAACTTTCTATAATAAGACGAAAGTTTTTGTATTTTTCGTTTTAAACGTTTATTTACTGAAAAGCTTCAATATTTCAGTTCTTCAAGAGTCCATTGTACCGATATTTTTATGTATTATATGATTGACATTTATCTGAGAGAGTATCTATATAGGTATTTATACGAACTGTATCATAAAACATGAAGCCGTGGTAGTCGAGAGGTAGTGACACCCGCCAAACAATCGTGAGGTCGTTGGTTCAAATCCCCTGTCCCATACCAATGAGATTTCGTTTTAAGTTTGGAGACGGGAGTGTCAGCCATTTTCAGGTTACTATACAATCGCTGTATTTGGTTCCGTACATGTATGGCTAGCAAAGTGCAGCGATTTTCAGGGGTATGTATATTCATTTTGGATTTGTAATATTAGTGAGGATTGTGTGAACAATGAAGCTGAATGACTGTCAGGAAGCTTTATTTAGCTATGACTGTCAGGAAGCTAAATAAAGCTTCCTGACAGTCATACATACTTACGGATCATTAGAATCATACGTTGTACGAAGTTAGTTTATCTTTGAAGCTATCTTAGTTAGATGCTAAGTTATCTTTACAGTGAAAATCAAAGAATTAAATTACAGTAGGTATACCTATAGCCGTGGTGGTCTAGTGATAGTGACACTCGCCTGACAATCGTAAGGTCGTGGGTTCAAATCCCGGTCCCGTACCAATGAGTTCTTCGGAATTTATGTACGGAATTTCATACCACTGGCTTTTCGGTGAAGGAAAACATCGTGAGGTAACCTGCATACGTCCGTAGAAGAAATTCGATGGCGTATATGAATCCACCAACCCGCATCGGGCCAGCGAGGCGGATATGGTGGTGTACCCTTCGTGGGTAGGTCTACGACTATTAAAAAAAACGTCTGGTACAGTACAGTATCATAAAACTGCTTTTTTAAGATTCGGAGACTGGACTCGTTCTAAGATTAAAGTAATATAATATCAAATTCAATTATTAAACTTTCTCAAATATTTGAAAGGTCTGTGAACGAAATTTCAATCGCTATCATCAAATAAAAGTTGTCTTCCAAATCAAGGATCAAAAAGGTAAATAAATCCTTTGATTGAATACAAATTGTCAAACATTCATTAGTATTTTCGATTTGACTTGAGACTTTGAACTGAAAGTCTTAACGTCTTTCTAAAGTAAGCAAAGATTTGAACTTCAATTGCGCTAAAATTTGACATAAGTACCTACTTTTACTTGACCGAGCAAATGAAGCAAGCCAAGCGCTTCAGTTTTGACGAAACTGGATGTCTGAAGGTTACCCTTAACTCACAATCTTCGAGCAAATATTTATTGAGTCACAATCTTGTATAAAAGTGTCCGAGCCAAAGCCCTGCCCAAGCTACGTAGTGGGCAGGCTTTTTAGTTAGTCGCAAGGCGATTGCAATCCGACTACAACGCCGCGCGATGCCTAATAGCTCGGTTACAAGCACAAATTTGGTGACATAACGTCGAGATTCTAGGAAACTGGTCATTGTAATTATATAATGTACTAGTTTTTACCCGCGGCTTCGCCCGCATACGCAATATATCATTATAATTTATAGCCTATGTGTTATTCTGATATATAAGCTATATTATTGCAAAGTTTCATCTCAATCCGTTCGGTGGTTTTTGCGTGAAAGAGTAACAAACATCCATACATCCATCCATCCTCACAAACTTTCGCGTTTATAATATTAGTAGGATTAGTAGGATATATATCTAAGTCGGTATATGTGACGGAGCTCGGACATTTTTTTAATACTTTAAGTTAGGGACTGTGGCTCTGTAGATATTTTCTCGAAGCTCATAATATATTCCTATTTCAATATCTTAAGACATAACCATCCCAAAAAGTAGATCACCTAAAAATAGACTACTCTATCATCTTTTGTCAAATAGAAATTGTTAAGGAGTCGTGATCCTATCTCCTAGTTCATCCAATAAGCCCAAGCGTTGAGATTCTATTACGCCTTTAGGATATCTAGAAAATGGGTAATAGAGAACAGAATAAATGGACGAGAAACGGTTTCAGGATTCGGATTAGTACTACAAATATACACTACAGAACATTGAGCAATTATCTAACCGCTTAGCAAAAACGATTGCAATCTTATTAGCATTGATAGGTTTTCTCCTCGGGCCAAATAAAATAACCGGACAAGTGCGAGTCGGGCTCGAACATCGAGGGTTCCGTACAAACACATTGTTAAAATAATTAAAAACCTGTTTTAGGATGTGCTAATGAAGTTCTTTTATATGATACCTTACGTGATATGATTTACTCACTTTGAATTTTGAGGCCCTATTTTTTTGTCATTTAAATAAAAATTTACAGTTTTCAGATTTATTCCTATATGTTTACTCTGAGACAATGCTTTTCGCCAAATTTCATAGTTCTTTGTCAACGGGAAGTACACTGTAAGTTATGATTTTTGTGAGTGTCGAAATATGCGGCTTTTACGACATAACCGGCTCTAACTTTTTTAAACGATAACTGAGAAGTTTTTCTTTTACACAACTGCAAGAGACTATAGATATACGTATACAGTTTAAATTTCAACTCAATATCTTTACGTGTTTTCGAGATAAAGAGTCTTGACATACACACAGACGGACAGACGGACAACAAAGTGACCCTATAAGGGTTCAGTTTTTTCCGTTTGAGGTACGGAACCCTAAAAATCAAAGCAATGTTGTAAATGAACAATTGAGCAAAAAACCGGCAAAATTATCCCTCGACGTGTACCGACACAATAACACACACATACACATACATGTAATACAAAACTACGCCTTGGCACGTCAGTGCTGTGGCGGCGCAACACCGACGCACTCACCACATGTATAAAAACCGGACGCACTTGTCTGCTCACGACGTTCTATCTTGATTTTTTTAATTGATCTGAGGTTTTCTCTCGTTAACCTTATGAAATAACTTTAGCCAGCTATTCTGTCCCAGCTCCATATTTTGATGTCGCGTAGTAATGAAAAAATGTCATCTAATTGTGATAAAATTACAGAATAGAAAACCTTATAGCATAGTTTGTTTAGGTATTCAAATCAAAGTTAATTTGTCAGAATTTTAGGCCTAATTTTAAAGTGTCTTATACTTTATCGTAATTTTAATAGCAATTTAAAATGTGCCTGTTTCTTATTCACTATAATATCGTGAAATTTTTATTGATTTTAAACTAGCTTGTGTCCGCGGCTCCGCCCGCGTGTTATTTTGTCTTTTTTGCCATCCCACAGGAATCTCTAACTTTTTCGGGATAAGAAGTATGTCACGTCCCAGTCCTTGAACTATATCCATGCCAAATATTAAGTCAATCCTTTGCTCCGTTGCTGCGTGAAAGAGGAACAAACCAACAAACTTTACGGATTTATAATATTAGTATGATTATGCTGTATGATTTATGCATTTTAAGCAGTAACAAGCCGTAACATGTTGAAAATTGCTATTAAATTTACAATGGCGCCTTTATAATTGGCCACATAGTCTTAGTATTACAATGTAGATGTCAAATGAACAATAGTTTTTCAAATGATATATCTTTACAGGTGTACAAATATTATATATTATTATTACTAATAATACTTCAGATGGTCGGAAAACTGGTGAAATTGTGAGTCTCGGTTGCTTTAACCGTTTAGCCAACCCTTAGGCCTTAAAACATTGACAATGCTACCGACTCTACTTAATATACGAATTTCACTTACTTTTTTTAAAAGATTTGACATTTACTTCTGTGATATTTATTTACCCAATGTGGTACCAGAAATTCCTACATTTATTTATGACGCCTCTACCAACTTTGAAACAAACAGGCTCTGAGCTTATTCCAGCGCGAAATTGGATTTCATTATCGCGTAGGTTTACTGAGACTCTACTTTTGAGTTCATTATGGAAGCTTATACATTGTTTAATAATTTTCGGGAAATCTGAGAAATATCAGGTAAAATTGTAAGGTAAAGTTGATCACAACGTATGGCATAATTTGTTAGATAAACAAACAAACAAACAAGCAAATAACTCTTTATTGTACACACAAAATAAACTAACAATAAATACAATAGCGAAATTCTTAAGATAGTGCAACACTAGGCGGCCTTATCGCTGGAAGCGATCTCTTCCAAGCAACCCATGTACGGAAAGGAATAGAATATTTTTAGTGCTAAAAATAATTGACGGGGAGTACAATAAATACTAAAAAAAATACATTATAGACCTAAATACTAATACTACATACAATACCTAACACATAATAATACTACTACATAAATAGACAATACATAGATAGTCATACATAAAATATATAAAGTACATTTATGTAATAACAGAATGAAATAAATGATACTGTACCAAATTATTTACAGAGATAATAACTTTTTACAAGACGTTTGAATGCATCCAGTGAACGTGCACGCTTAATATCTAGAGGCAATTTGTTCCAAAGGTTCACAGCCTTCACCGCAAACGACGAACTGTAGAAAGAGGTTCTGTGGGAAGGAATATGGAGAGTCAAATTATCTGCAGATTTTAAGGTACGAGAGTTAACTGTGCTCCTAAACTTGAAGAGACTAGAAAGATAAAAAGGGGAAGTAGGACAGAAAAGAGTGTTGTAAAGGAGCGATAGAATATGAGCATCCTGGCGACGACGGATAGATTTTAAATTAATTTAAATTTATAAATGTCATAAGAAAACATTGTATACGGCCATATACATGTACACACACACACACACACACACACATACACACACACACACACACACACACACACACACACACACACACACAAGCGCGCATGTTCAATTGTTGTTCAAAAATGGTTTCTGTCATTTATTCTTAGACTTCTTATTTATTTATTATGTATATATACTCGTATACCTTTTTTGTACAATTCTTTGCTGGAGGTGGGCGTTGCTATCTGCGACACAGTCTTCCTGACTACTGCTACCTTATGTTTTTTGTACGAAATAAAGAATATTTTTTTTTTAATTGTTGAATCAACAACTGTAACAAGCCAAAGGCTGATAGTGCCGCTCTAAAACATGTTCCGCGCGTTCGTGTGTACGCTCGGCTCAGGCGGAACGTGACACTTTTTGTGCGTGCAGCCGGCGTTGATCGATTTATAAGACGTTATTGCGTTGTTTATTAATGGATATTTTTGTTTGTTACAGCCTTGCCGGTGTACGCAATTCTAAGTATTATACTTAGTTCTGTGGTTGTGGTGCTAGCAATTTTATCAGTCTTCATTTATAGGTAAGTTTTATGTAATTACTTTTTAATCTTTTGAGCAACCACTTCTTATACTAGTTTTATCACGTGTTTTTTTTAGACAATTCCCTTTATTGACTACAACAAGATACAAATCAACGAATTATTCCCCTTTAGTCTATCCCACGACTACTAAACCTATAGTTAAACTTAAGATAAAACTCAAGGACTAAGTACTTGCTAAAAAACTACAGTTACGAAGTGTGAGAACATTTTACTATATTTATGATAATATTGTGAAGCCGTGGTCGTGAGGTAGTGGGTTCAAACTCTGTCCCGTACTAATGAATTCCTCGGAATTTATGTACGGAATTTCACACCACTAGCTTTCAGGTGAAGGAAAATATCGTGAGGCAACCTGCATTATGACCAAGGACGAAATTCCATGGCGTATGTGAATCCACTAACACGCACTGGGCCAGCGTGGTGGATATGACCCAATCATCCTTCATGGGTAAGGCCTACGTCCTGCAGTGGACTTAAAAAGGCTGGTACAGTACAAAATTGTAACATTGTGCAATGTGCATATTTATGTAAGACATCAAAACATTTATTTACTAAGGGTTCAAAAGTATTGACTCGTCCATTGCCCAAAGAGTATTTTAAAAAATTCAAAATAAGCCGAAATTGGGTATTAAAGTACTCCAATATAGACTTTAACATAATTAAATTTTGATCTCCATTAACTCTAGAAGTAATAATTCACGGCTAAAAATCTTTCCACGTTTTTTTGATATTCAAGTTCTCAAAGGTAATATTTTATAGGCCATGAAGTATTTTAATCTCGATTTTTCGTCTTTAGTCTGCTTTTGGCTTCGTAATTGAATTTGGCAATCGGTAGGCGTGGAATGGCTTCGTTAACTTTGACAAAAGTTATTTTTAATTATGTATCTTATCTTAGAATAGACATTTTTATCTTTAGACCTTGATGACATTTAGTTGGAAAATCCAGGCTATTACAGCGCTGTAATTTTCTATATCTCTAGACAATCTTGATTGGGACCTTGGAGAGACTTCTTGATTGCCGTAGATTATATTTATGATGGTTATATGTAAGGCAAATCAGAAGTTCTAGGGGTTGACAACATCAGCTCCAATCCATTGCAGGTTATTTGTGAGTGACATAAGCCTGAAACAAGGGTCAATGTACACACACAGGCGTGGAGTGTTTGCCAATTTTCTATAGGCTTCATTTCGGCAAGTGTACGCTCGAACTCCAGGACCTGGGGCCTTATTGTGTAAGCGCTCTGACGTTCGGCTTCGCTTTTCCTCCTGCTTGCTTTTGTGGCGTGAGTAACTGGCGCGAGCAAGAGAAAAAGCGAAGCCAAACATCAGAGCGCTTACACAATAAGGCACCTGCTTCCTTCATCTCCATTTCACAACAGATACCACCTGCTCGTAGTAAGTGATTCGCTTCTTCCTTCGTAATGCGGACCCCGCCAGGGATCGGAATGCTCTGTCTCGGTCATTGTTTCCTGACAATTACAATGGGGATATCTTCAGGTAAAGAGTTAATAGGTATCTTCCAGGTCTACGTACTCCATCTTCGGCTACAATTTCGTTTTTCATCAGACGAGTTGGTGGCCAAATGTAGCCCTATTCTGCATAAAAAGAACAAGGGCTTATGAGAGATGAGGCTTATACCCAGTAGTCAGTAGACCCAGCGGTCAGTATGGACTGATGATAGATGATAACAATGATGTGTTACATTTTCTGGTACCAAAGTCTACTCGTATAAATTCATTCGTTTCTCGGACACCCAAAGTGTCCCAACATAATCTCGAAAATATACTCTAGCGCATTTTCAAGTGGAAAAGATTAAATAACTTTTGAGAATTTCAATTCTATTCAAAGTCGTTTTGAGAGAGATTAACCGTGAATTTTATGTTTATTTTCTTTACCAGGCATTACAAGCTGGAAGCAGAAATAGCGATGATGACCTGGCGAGTCAGCTGGAGCGATGTGCTGCAGCCTGGAGGCAGACTGAGAGGCAGCATGCACTCGCTGGCGCGCCGGTACAGCACTGGGGTAAGGATTTTTAAATATTAGTTCACTGACAAGGTAGACGCATGACCTCATCAAGACCGCAGGATTGCACTAGAGTGAGTGCGCCCAAGAGTTGCACAATCTGGTCCCACCTACCCCTTTCTTCTATCGTACAGCTAGACAGACGCGACCAAAGCGCCACTCTTTTATGGTGGACATCCCACGCGTTAGAACCAAGCGTTTTGAGTCCACATTCCTCATACGAACTGCCAGAATGTGGAACGCTTTGCCTAAGTCTGTCTTTTCGTTAAAGTACAATGTAGGTGTCTTCAAATCTCGAGTAAATAGGTATCTTCTTATGCAATGATTAAATCTTATCTTATTACGCAATGATGCAAGCCGCTGTCAACCGGTCTTATTGGAGATACATAGGGGAGGCCTATGTCCAGCAGTGGACGTCCTTTGGCTGATGGATGGATAGGTTCTAGGTAAGCGTGCTACATCCTTCACCGCATATCTGCTTAACATCAGGCAGTGTGTAGTCAAACGCAAACCTATTTGAAATTAAAAAAAAATGCAAGCCGCTTCCAATCAGCCTTACTGGAGATCTGTGGGGAAGTCTGTGTCCAGCAGTGGACGTCTTACGGCTGATTGATCAGTGATGGATGGGATTAGTCTGTAAAGTTACCAACTAAGTTCAGCAAATAAAATATGATTTATGTTGTTTTTAAACTATCGCGATTTGAATATATTATTATTATATACTACGGGACTAACCGCGCACTAAAATTACGAGATAAATAAATACCTCATCATCCCGACGTTTCGGCCGAGTTGCATCGACCATGGTCACGGGTAGACCCAATTTATCTCGTAATTTTAGTGCGCGGTTAGTCCCGTAGTATATAATAATAAGAAAATCATATCTTGTTTGTTAGACAAACAGTGACGGGCCAGATGGAGCATATTCCATTCAATTTATATGTGTCCCGTCCTACCCCAGTCGGCACTCTAAACAAATTATATGAAACGTACCCCGTCTGGCCCAGCCCATCCAGTCCAGCTCGTCCGGCCAAACAAGAGTTCAACAGTAAAGTGCCAACAAGTCAAGCAAAAACATAACAGCTATTCAAACTTTTCTTCAAGCCATTCAGGCAATTTTCAACCCCCTGTAACATTGTTGTAGATGTTATCACCAGACCCTTCTATATTGAATTCATTTTACCGTAAAATTATCTGCGCATCCTGTAACAGCGCTACACAACTTTTAAGCCTAACTAAATCCGCACAATTTAATTAATTGGTTTATCCAGCCGCAGCGTACCAGTTCCCAGCGAAATAACATAAGCATTTAGAGTAACATCGTCAAATACAATCCTTCTAACAAGACCGTATTATCGTCGCATTACCCAGATTACGGCTTATATTCGAAAATGAAATCCATGCTGGTATTGCTTAGAGATGGCAAAATGGGGGCAGATGTTATTTTGTTCGAATGGTTTGGTTAGCTACTGTGCAATGACTCTCCTCGTGTTCACAGACGCCATAAAGTTTGATTCTGTCTCTATAAACATTTAAAAGCATTTTTTTAGTATAATTATTTTAATTTTTAAAATTAGAGGACTCTCGATCACCTCTACTTGTATTAGAGTTTAAAATAGGATCTGTCTTAAAACAATCGAATAAAATTCGACTGAATTTTATTTGATTGTTTTAAGTCGTTGCCAAGAGTAAATGCAATATTTTTAAAGTTTCACTGAATTTCATTCAAATTAGTGAGACGAGAACTGAATTTCTGAATGAATTAAAATTATTTATTTTTATTGTAAATCTTAATGAAATTATTTTATCTTCTGCTTCTGTCAACAAATTATTTTGATTTTATTTCATTAGTTAACTTTGTCCAATGTATTTATAAAAACCACTAATGCCACAACTTTACAATTTGAACTTGTTCAAATTATTAAAAAAATTAAATTAAGTATTTGATTGACAACTCAACATTTTTCAACATTGAAGCACCTGACTATAAATAGGTACACTTTTCTGTTGAAAGATTCGATCCCAACAGCTAATAAATTTGACGTTGCTCACCAAGTTAAGACGATCTATTTTTAAATGTGTTTTATCGATCTCAACTCATTCGATTCTCAATCAATTTTCTCTCATTCAAATCTTGTGAGCTGTGGTGGCCTAGAGGTAGTGACACCCGCCTTACAATAGTGAGGTCATGGGTTCAAATCCCGGTCTTGGAAAGAGTTCTTTGGAATTTATGTACGGAATTTAACACCACTGGCTTTTTGGTGAAGGAAAATATCGTGAGGCAACCTGCATGCGTCCGTAGAAGAAATTCGATGGCTTATGTGAATCCACCAACCCGTACTGGGCCAGCGTGGTGGATATGGCCCAATCACCCTTCGTGGGTAGGCCTACGTCCTGCAGTGGACTATTCAAAGTATTTATTCGAGAAAAGCAATAAATGACCTGCAGACTGCCTAGGAATATCTACGCACGCTCATGCACCACGCAATATTTCTTTCGACGTGTCAGAACGGGACAGCGTTATAGTAAGTATAATGTATCTGTCACTTATATGATATGATTTACTATAGACGTCCAGTAGTGGACTATTTAAAAAAAGGCTGTACAAATCTTTATTCGAATCAACTCAATCGAACAGTACCCCATCACTAGTCCCCGACGTACAATTTGCCAACATTTGTAACGAAACGGCGAACAATATAAATGAATTTCACGAAATCCTTGTATTGTACCTTTCCCTGTTATTGTTGTACGACGGTTACAGAATTCGGGCAACGTATAAAATAAGCAGTAACTTAAAATGGCACCCGTTTTGACCCTTGTTTGACCGTAACTACCGCGCTGATTTTATTTTGGACAAGAAATGTCATATTATTTGTTACATATGCACCTAATTAATTATCTTGTAGGTACCACTTCTTTTTGGCTTTGGCAATAAAGGTGACGTCCACAAGTGGTATATTATTCACAAAAAAATCGAACCAAGATGATATATACATCATTTCAAAAATATTTAATTTAGATTTTTCCATCCCTCCATTTTTTTTAAATCTGAAAAATAAGTTGTATGAAAAATAACAGTACTGCTTTTTATTGTTAACTAGTTTCGCAATAATAAAGTGCTTCTATCGTTATTTTACTTCCATTGGTAGCTGATTCTTCCACATTCATTTCCTAATTTGCTAAAATTAAAAATGATAACCTAGCAGTGTGACCAGTTAGTAGGTACAATGTGACAAAAAACACTTGAAAAGTATGTCTAATTGGTAAAAATGCTTACATTTAACAATTTGGAGGTTACTTAATGAGGGTTGATAGAGATAAACTACCTATTGAGCCATATATATTTAATTATCTTAATAAATTCAAAATTGATTTAAAAAAAAAAGAGGGATCTTTTATATTTTTAACTGACGTAATAGACTCAGAAAAATATGAACTTTCTCGAAATGTAACGGGTGTTGTGGTTAGAATTTTTGATTATTATTATACCAGTCTCCATACATATTGTGGACATGTCCTTTGTGTATTGGATTTTGTTAACATTTTTATATTTGATATTATGACTAAGTGACCTAGTAAAATTGTACCTAGGTAAATCTAACCTACAGTATTTTTTTTATTTTATTATCATCAGAACTATGCTTTTTATTTTTATTACCTTACCCATTTTTATGTTATCGTTTTTATTTATATTTTATAGTTGTACTTGTTTATCACATTAGTTAGTGTTTTATTAACCGAACCCATCGCATTTTACCTCATTTAAAAATATGTTCTCGTTTTTCAATAAGTTTTTTTTGTATATTATAATTATACTGTTTTACATATTTGTGTTACGCAATTAGGTACTCCGTTAATATGAATCGATTTGGATGATTCTGTTTTGTTTGATTAATCATACTTCAAGGTGTGTGGAAGTAGTCCCATTTAAATTTTGTCGAAATGCGCGGAGCCGTTTTTTAACAAGATTGATGACCGACTTCACCCGTGTACAGAATTCGCGAATATTTCGCACGGATCGAAGTAGCATTTTTCACATTATTGTTGATTTATGAAAAATGGTTCAGCCGATTTCGTTAAAATTTAAATGGGACCAATTTCAAAGTAAATTCTTTCCAATAAAGAAAGAATTATTGAAATCGGATTACTACGAAAAAAGTTATGCGTGGTTATACGTAAAAAAAAATAAACGAGTCGAATTGTATACCTCCTCCGGTGGTTCGTCGGTCAAAAACCAACAACAATGTTTAGTTTAGTTTATTTATTTATGCAAGATATACGTACATGTGAATACAATCAGTGCTTAGCATATTAGAATAATACTTATTGCTAATTCAGTAGGTGTACATATTCGCCCTGTCTAATAGGGCGTAGCATAATTATATATTTGTAATGTAATGCTATAAAAAATTACTAGGTACTTACGAGTACATCGATGAATCATTGATGCGACACGTGGGAACTATTCGAATTCTGAATACGGTTGAAGTTGGATTTGCGAGTTTTGGTGAAAAAATATTGTACAGACTGACATTGCCTAGGTCTGTCCAATTGAGCCTGTGATTTGGTCAGAAACTTTATCAACTGACCTGATTTTTAACCGACTTCCAAGAAGGAAGAGTTTCTACAGCCTTGGCCAAAAGTATTAGGCACCTTGAAAAAACTGGACCGGAATCGAAGTCGGTTTGCCATTTTTTGCGGAAACTAATTATTATTCGTAAATTAGTACACAAATAAATAAATAAATATTTTGGGACATCTAACACACGGCCTCTGACCCAAAACTAGGCAAAGCTTATGATATGGCTGCCAGAGACTGATATACTATATATACTTATTTTTAAATACATACTTATATAGATAGTAACTAAATAACACCCAAACACAGAGCAAACACTTTTGTTCTTCACATAAATATTTGCCCTGGGTGGGAATCGAACCCACGCCTCGTTGACCCAGAAGTTCCACTGAGCCATCGAGACAGTCAAGAAGTTCATTAAATTGTAAACACAGAAACTGCGTTACTCCTTTTATAACTTGCCATTGTTATACGTTCTGGACATAATATTGAATTTCCTATTTAATTTATCCCGTGTACATACGAATTGTTATTTTGCTACTGTATCGCAGAACTAAAATACATCAGACCTTTACGGTACAAATGAAATTTTTCAGTAAAAAAAAAATTTTATACAAAATAAAACATTTGAATGACGGGATGTAGATACGTTGTGTAAAATTTCAAATAACGATCAGTAATTAAGACATATCTAAAAATATTTGGTAAAAATGATAAAACACTTTCACTAATTCGACGCCTTCGCAGACAGCGTTTCTAGCTTAATTGGACAAAGCATCTGGGCCGGAATCCCAGAGAGATGCAGGTTCAAATCCTGCGAACGCGGTAATTTTTTAAATATCTTTGACAAAAAGAAAGTTTATATAATACACCTAATATGTGAAGCACGATAAAAATCATTTCATATCTATAAAATATCAGCGCTCGTAGCATAGTTTGCAGGTTATTTGTCAGCGATCACCGAAATTATGTAACGTTCCGCACTGTCATTATTAGGAAGGGTAACTGCGGATGGCATTTTTTTAAAACTGAGCGCTAACGTGGCTCGGATGACACGTTAAATTGTAGGTCCCGGTTGTTTTAACCGTTTAGCCATCTCAGAGACCTCCAGGCGGCCTAAAAACTCTGACAACAAACAAACCGTGCTTTAGAATAATGTGTGATATTTTTTCCATCTGAAATTTAACTGTAAAATTAAAATATGTACCGCGCGCATTATGCGCATAAATATTACGCACTACGCACACTTGACCCAAGTGACTTTATATATTATAAAACGTCTCTGTAGTTACCATCGTCTTGGCATTTTTTCTTTTGGTACCATCTGTTACCATTTGTTACCATCGACTTCTTTAACATTCTATATTGATGGTACCGTATACTGAGCGCCACACAAATTGAAAGATGGGAAGTTAGCAGCAGATGACATTTCGCCGTGATTCGCTAATTATTGCGCATGTGTGCACAATGTCTATACAAATGGCGAAGTAGTGAGCTCGGGCGTAGGAAGCGGGCGGGAGGCATGAGGATGGCGGGCGGGTGTGCTTCGGCGTTTCGTCTCTCTGGTTTCCGCGCGTACCCATATTTTGGCTTTTGCGCAAAACGCCGTGCATAACTTCCCATCTTTCAATTTGTGTGGCGCTCAGTATAGCTATCGTAATTTCGATATATATTTTATAAAATGTCACGGTACAAACCGTGATTAAAATATATTTTACGCGAAAATTTTGCGAAAGGAAAATCAAGCTTCCTTTAATTTCTTTGTTCGTACCCCTTAAGGAAGGTTAGAGGAAACCGCTTTTGTGATTCTTAAGTTTATTTCTTACAATTTGACTTTTTAAGTTACGCCAAGAGTCATTTTGGGGAGTTTTTGAGAAACAATTTTTATCATCTTTTTGTTGATGGATAACTTTTTAATAGATTGGGTTAAAGTTTTGAAATAATAATGAAGCAACAAAAACGCAATACTGAATACAAAATGTTTGATCGAAATTAGGACAGGTAGTTCAGAGAAAAACAATAAATGATATATAGAATAGATTTCATACCAGCTGAAAGACAAATCATAATAAAATTGAAACCTTTAAAATATCGAGACGTCGAGAGGGAACGTAGGGCTCTGGCACTTCTGGCAGTCAGGGGAAATATGATCGCACGAAGGTTTGCTCGCTGCTCGAGGGAGGTAAAAATTACCCTTTTCAAGGCGTACTGCCAGTCATTCTATTCGAGTAGCTTGTGGATCAGTCATACTCGCCGGGCTGCCAGCATTCTACGGGTTCAATATAACGATATTTTTAGAATGCTGATGCGGTTGGCTCGCTTCTGTAGTGCATCTGAAATGTTTGCTGAGGCACGAACGGATGACTTTCATGCAATTATTCGCAAGAAAGTCGCGTCCCTACGATATAGAGAGCGAGGCAGTCGCAATGGCATTCTTCAAATGATCGCTGATCGATTGGATTGCCCCATTCAGAATATTGTTATGGGCACTAAATTATAAATCTTGTAATTAATATATTTTTTTTTAATGACAATACTTCACTACTACTACATAGAAAGCAATTGGATCATCCACAGACCCTTGAAGGTCTAAAGATAATCCAAGCGCTCAAGCCCACTGCCAGTTGGCAGCGTGCCCAGCATGCTGGCAGCATTGCCACGCTGAATGGCAATGCTTATACGTTGAGCCAAATAAACACCAGCATTTTGGTCACGCGTCGCGTCCACCAGACGCTCAGAAAGACTTTTGAAAACGAGATGAGCTCCCGGCCCCCACGGACCCAAAGTCTCAACTCCAAATGGCTCAAATATGTAACCACCGCCGAGGTTAGCATATTTGCGCCGCTTGTGCTGCTCAGCCGAATTGGCCGCCGCTCCAGCCCTTAATAAATATTGTAGGTAATTAATGTTTAAAATCAATGACACTATTGTATTTAATTTTTTATGAATTATGGATAATTATTGTCTGAATTAAAATGATAAATAAAAAATAGAATAAAATCAACATCAAAACTGCCGATTGTGAAATATTCAAAATTGCAAAAAAACACGTTTCGATCAGCAAAATGATACTTAACTAGCATATAACTTTAATGTAGTAATATTATCGCTTGAAGCAAAATTTTTGATAACTTCATAGAAATTGATGTGCGCCAGCTGCACTCATGAAAAACTGTCACGTTCCGCCTGATACGAGCCTACAAGCGAGAGTGCGGAACAAGCAATAAACAGGCACGACCGGCCCTAGCGTTCGGTTTATTTCAGTTGTTGATACTGACTTCCAAAAAAGAGGAGGTACTATGTTCGTCTGTATGTATTTTTTTGTGTATGTTCATCGATATTTTCGCCAATTGTGAACCGATGTTGTTATTAAACTTTCGCGATTTGTATTAATATATACTACGGGACTAGTCGCGCACTAAAATTCCAAGATAAATATATACCTCCTCATCCCGACGTTTCGGCCGAGTTGCTTCGACCGTGGTCACGGGTAGACTCAAGGAGGTATATATTTATCTCGTAATTTTAGTGCGCGATTTGTCCCGTAGTATAATATATAATAATAATTATGAACCGATTAAAAAAAATATTTCAAAAGTGTATACTTCCGAGGTTCGATAAAATTCAAATGGGGATCCCATTACCATCGACATCTTTAACGTTCTACATTGATGGTAGCTATCGTGATTTCGATATATATTTTATAAAATAAATAATGGTACTGTAAATCAGCTAAGCTGTTTTTGATTTATCAACCGTAAACCGACTTTACAGACCACCAATTTATTTCAAGCGCTAAAAAGCATCTGACAGTCCCACATAAAAAGTTGTTTATGACGTTTTGCTATGTCACATACTAAAGCATTTTGTGTACTTAACTCTATATTATTATTTGGGCTTACATTAAATTCACTTTGAAATTGTGAAGAGTTCGTTTAACGATCTTTTATCCCTGCATCTCATTTAATATCTGACAAGGAAACAAGGACATGAAAATGATACATCTTACGTACCATTTACCTTCCAAAATGCTCACTTTGTGGCAAAATCCTTTTGATTAAATCCCTACACACTCAAAGTAAGCGCGGTTCTTTGTAATCATTTGATCTTTTTAACAATTTGCCCTATGATATGGGAGGACATGGGTTATGTAAAGCCAGTAACAATCAAGCCTTGTTGCTTTAACCGTAACCGATACAAATTTATTAAAATTATTAAGCAAGGATTTCAAAAGTATATTTGAAGAAATAACAAATTATGTAAAACTAGTGTCCAGTTACTAGTTAATCAAGAAATATTATTATTTTTAATAAATTCAATACTTAATGTACCTATCTAACAATATTGAATTTGTTGTCGATTTTTTGCACCCTTTCCTACAAATGAGTTTAAACATATTTTACAGACAGAATTTGTAATAAATAGAAAAAAATATATTTTATACGTGAAAAATACTTCATTTTAATTATTTTTAACATTCTTTGGGCGAACTTGAAGCTTTCGGTAAAAAGGTAGCAGTGGATCTCTGAGCTTTATCTCTAAACCAATGAAGACGATGATTTCTATTTACAGTTGTATAATTCAAAGATAAAATATCGAGTTCTAAATATGGTTCGTAGGTCATTGAAAGCATGACCAACAGTATTAATGTGCCAAAATAGACGATTAAAATAATGAATGAGAGCTACGTGCAAGTCTATCAAAGCGTGATGTGTCGATGATATTGTCGAACCCGCGGGCCGAATTTGGACTTGATTGATAAAGCCATGGTGGTATAGTGGTAATGATACTCGCCTTACGATCGTGAGATCGCGGGTTCAAATCCCGGTCCCGTACCAATGAATTTCTTGGAATTTATGTACGGAATTGCACACCACTGGCTTTTCGGTGAAGGAAAACATCGTGAGGCTACCTGCATATGTCCGTGGAAGAAATTCGATGGCGTATGTGAATCCACCAACCCGCACTAGGCCAGCGTGGTGGATATGGCCCAATCACCTCTCGTGGGTAGGCCTACGTCCTGTAGTGGACTATTAAAAAGGCTGGTACAGTACAGTACAGATACAGGACCGAGGCAGATGACACAATTAATTACAGGCCTATGCTCAGCAGTGGGATAAAGAAAGCTGTCAATGTTGATTGTCAATGGTGACATGTTACAAGTAACGATATGACGCTATCAATTACCCAAAAACTTCTCACAATTGCTTACGTCAAATAGTCGAAATTTATTACTAAATTGCATCCCCAAATTGCCATTTGCAAGCATTGCTGTACCTAACAACATTTAATGATGGCAATACGGAGCTCGCGGTAAACACGTGAATAAAAATCCACGATATAATAGTAACAGTAATGTGCATTGCTACGAATTATGGTACTGCTAATGTGTATTGGTACAATGTGTGGTACCCAAAATATGCAATGGGTTACGGACGTTAGGGTTACGGTTCGCATAAATGTGTCCTCGGCTTTATACGAGTTGTGAACGAAATATCCATAATTCTACCAAAACAGGGCATGGATTTTTCCGACAAAAGTTTTATCTCTCTTTTACTTTACATGTTTGTTTACTCATAAATTAATTATATTTTTTTCAGTATTTCTGAGTGTTCACTAAACAAACGACTCAATGAATAAAATGACGAGTACGATACTTAAAAATATGTATAATTAATAAAAAATCAAAGAATAGTGAGTGCAAGACATGTAAAAAAATATGATAGTAAACAGTAATTGAGAAAAGTAAATGAAAAAATAACTTTTATCTACAATTATGACAGATATACAGGGTTATTTCTAATCAATTAGCATCATCTTAGGGGCTTATTCTGTACATCAAAACTAACAACTTTTGTTAAAAGTTAAAAAAAAATTGTTGTTCCATAGAAACGTAACAAATAACAAACAAATACAAATATTAGTTGAATTTGTTTATTAATTATAATTTATTATTATAATTAACAATTATGTATTTTTCTTGTTTAAGAAGAACTGACGAGCAATAAAAAATATATTATGAATGGTTATTATAATAATAGGAAAAAAACAGATATGTACCTAATTGTATGTGTCTTTTCAATGGAACCCAACAGTTTCTAAACCCTGTACCTTGGTGGCCCGTAGTATAAATGGGTTACCTACTGATAAAATTACGCACGCAATGTTTTCTATTAAGATTCTAAGGATCACATCCCTTAGTAAGCCGTCAAACTTGAGGAAAACTTTTGGGAGCCGCTGACTTCAACGAGTTTTGTCCCGTGCAAGTAATCGTAGTACTACGTGGTACAAGTAGGGACCAGTGGGTACCACGTAGGCTTCCAAAAGTTTGTTATCTTTGGGCCACATGTGTTATTAATTGCGGCATTTGCTGTCAGTTTGTTGGGATGGAATTTGTTAGCAGAATTTGAGATTTTCTATCCCTTTCGCTTATGTACAAGCGATAGGGACAGATGATACTAAAAGGAAAGGATGAAAAAAAGACGGTGGATTCATGTACACCATCGAATTTCTTCTACGGACATATGCAGGTTGCCTCACGATGTTTTCCTTCACCGAAAAGCCAGTGGTGTGAAATTCCGCACATAAATTCCAAAGAAATCATTGGTACGGGACCGGGGATTCGAACCCACGACCTCACGATTGTAAGGCGGGGGTCACCTCTAGACCACCACGGCTTTTTAGTAGATTTTAATTTAGGGTAAAGTTAAAGCACAGGGGTTACTTAGACTTTATTTTAGTAGAAAACTGCTACTATAGTTTCAATCGTATTTGGTGATCTTTCTCAAGGTTGGAGTACTAGCGCGCGGGCTCGTCTCGCATAGCACTGCCTACTGAAACTATAGTAGCAGTTTTCTACTAAAATATAGCGTGAGTAACACCTGTGCTTTACTTAATTAAAATGTGCTAAAACCACGCTATTTTTCATAGTGATATTTATGTAGGTATATATATTACTTATCATATTTACCCCGAGAATAGGTATCCTGTAATAAATTTAACTTGTAAACGAAAAGAAAACGCTGCATAAGTAGTAGCCTTTTTCTAAATCTACTCGTATAGCAGACGTGTACTGTACGATGCTTTTCGTTATCAACAACTTTTATGATTATTATATACTATGGGACTAATCGCGTACTAAAATTACGAGATAAATAAATACCTCCTCATCCCGACGTTTCGGTCGAGTTGCATCGACCGTGGTCACGGGTAGACTAGAATGTAGAACAGCTGGTACCGCCAATTCAATTTGAACTTGAAAAATTGTCACTACGACACACAACACTGACGGTATCTAACAATGTCCTTCTACCTACACTACGCGATTTGCATTTGTTGACAAAAGGATTCCACGACACCGATAACTTAAATCCATCCTCTCGGTTGAAATTCTTATGTTTTTTGATTTCCACCGCTTCCCAAAACTATCCTTGAAAAATAGTGTCGATCAGTGGATAGGACTTTTGGGTCGTGGAGGTCGTGGCTCGATCCAATGACCAGTACCTCCGTCAAGCAAATGCTTAGCTATAGCAGACTTCTGTATCTGGCGGTTTTTGACTGCTGCGATATGTTCTTTGATCCGTTCAGCAATAGTACGCTTCGTTTGACCTATGTAGGAACTACCGCAGCTGCAATCCACCTTATATATACCAGGAGTCTGGAACGGAATGACATCTTTCGGCGTTCTGACTTGGCCCAGTAAGAATAAGAATAAGAAAATGTTTATTGTTAGACTGTGTAAAAAGATGTTACAAAAATTGGTTTCAACAGCCTGCCCATTTCGAGCGTACAATAATCTTTTAAAAAATAGTTATACATAATATGTAAACGAACTTTACTTACAAACGAACAAAATTATAAAAGAGTTATACCCACATAATGTAAACGAACAATATAATAAGACATATTAATAAGTACGACAGATATATGACAAAACCAGCATCTATTGTACCGTATTATTGTTAAAAACTGTTTCTGCTTTATACTAAATTATTACAGATCCAGCAAGTTGAACTTAGTTATTTTATAATCTTCAAAATATTCTTTTATACAATAAAAAACTTTCGAAATAAGCCAAGTTTTCCATTTTCTTTTGAAACGATTTCCTTCTAGTAATATTATTTCCAGTGGCAAGCAATTGTATATTTTGATTGTCATAGCATAAACACTCTTTGAGAACATGATGTTATTATGTTGAGGTACAATAATGTTATGTTTATGTTTTGGCCTCCTAATATCGTCACGATTACAGAATGTTTCGCTGAAATAATTCATATTATTTTTCACAAATATACAAGTCTCATATAGTATATAAATGCTAGTGAGTGTTAAAAAAATATTAGTTTTGAATATATCACGTAGTGTGTCTGTACTGTTTAATTTATATATGATTCTCAAACAGTAGTTTGGATAAAGGAGTATACACTGTCTTGATGGAGTAATCCTTTAGTAAAGTTCCCACCTTATCCGTCACTCTTTTAACATATAAGGTAAGAAAGCCGGCTGCCTCTCAACGTCGAAACCGTGCTTCCGATACCTGCGTCTACCTAGATCTCGCTTTTTCACATTATAACCATTTCTCTAAAATCAGCTATTCTATTAGAAAAATAAAACACCGGATATTGATAAAATGTATGTGGAACCACAAATTTGTTTTAGCGATTTTGGGGTCGATCATATCTCTAAGGCCATCATAAAAAGTACTACGATATTTTAGATTATATTCCTGTGATTATGATGACGCTTTTCACGCCAGTTTTGGCTGCAGTGACCAATTTCCTGCACTCGAGTTTTCTCTGATGAGTTGTCACATGGCTGATATTGGCATCCGATTTTAGCTGTAAACGTCCGCTCTCTGTAGCTACATATTATGAGAACTCTATTTTCTGTATTATGTCAATGACAACCGAACATTGATCAATAGGTATGACGACTAAAAAAATATAATCAGTCCGTCAGTTAGACTATCGAAAAATATTCGAAACGTATTTTTATGGTTCGTACCTCAAAAGGAAAAAAACGGAACCCTTATAGGATCACTTTGTTGTCCGTCTGTCCGTCTGTGTGTATGTCAAGACTCTTTATCTCGAGAACGCGTAAAGATATCGATTGAAATTTAAACTGTGTACGTTATATCTATGATCTCTTGCAGTTGTGTAAAATAAAAACTACTCAGTTATCGTTTAAAAAAGTTAGAGCCGTTTATGTCGTAAAAACCGCATATTTCGACACTTACAAAAATCAAAACTTACAGAGTACTCTCCGTTGACATAGAACTATGAAATTTGGCTAGAAGCATTGCCTCAGAGTACACATATTGGAATAAATTTGAAAACTGTACATTTTATTTAAATCACAAAAAATAGGGCCTCAAAATTCACAAAATATGGGTTCAAAATTCAAGATGAGTAAATCGTATCATCTGTGGTATCATACTCGTATAAAAGAACTTAATTAGCACATGCTTAAACAGGTTTTTAATTATATTAACAATGTGTAATTTTCGATGTACGACGAGAAAAGTGAAAAAAAAAAACTTTTTTGTTGATGGTTATAGTGTGGAGATTTTAACAACTTACTTCCCAATTTTGTGAAATTTTCTGGTGTTATACGGAACCCTCAGTGTGCGAGGCTGACTCGTACTTGTCCAGTTTTTTTCTTTGGTCTATTAAACAAACATTGATGAAGATATAGCCCGTCGAATTTCCGCGAGACGTCACAAGTGCAATACAAATGTATAGACTTCTGTAAGTGAGGTGACGTCACGACCCCCACTCCCAAACTTTAACAAGGTTTATCTTTGTCATTTGTATTGTTAAATTGACAAAAGAAAATACGTGTCCAATATTTTTTGATAATCTAATGAACGGACTAATTATACAGGGTTATTTCTAATCAATTAGCATCCTTCTAGGGGCTTATTCTGTACACCAACTAACAACATTTGTTGTATGACTTTCGTCGGAACACAAAAAAAAAATCAGCTGTTCCATACATTTTGTCGCGGGTAAACTAAATTTTACTATGGAACAACAAAAAATTTTTTTGAGTTTTGACGGAAGTCGTAAAACAAAACTTACTAGTTTTGATGTACAGAATAAGCCCCTAGAAGGATGCTAATCGATTAGAAATAACCCTATACAATTGATTTTTTTTACGTAGTCATCATGCCTATTAATAAATATTGCAAAACTCTAACAACTTTTAATCATTTCAGACGACGTTCTCCGACGAAGCGACGTCCCTAGCTGGAGACAGGCAGGTGTACACTCCCTGCGGGTTCTACAAGGGTTGCCGAGTAGCCATCAAGACTATGGACAAGCAACGTATCGATCTCACACGCCCACTGCTACTCGAGCTGAAGAAGATGAAAGATCTAGAACATGATCATGTTGCAAGGTACTTACTTATTGTTGATTGTTGCAACAGTGTTCTATATGGAGAATCTCCTGGTTTAGACAGCAGCTGGGGTGTTATCACAGAACCTAGTTTTTCCTGTTGTGCGATTGTATCCATACAGTTAGGAAATGCAATACTGAGATACCAGGATATCAGGACTTCAAGGGCTACCGAGTGGCCATCAAAACTATGGACCAGAAACGCATCGACCTTACACGACCACTGATGCTAGAACTGAAAAAGATGAACATGATTATGGCAAGGTACTGTTTGTTCGGCAGTAAAGTATATTATAACTAGTTTTTACCCACGGCTTCGCTCGCATGATATTTTGATTTTTGACGCAATATCATTGTAATTTATAGCCTATGTGTTATTCTGATATATAAGCTACATTATCGCAAAGTTTCATCTCAATCCGTTCAGTAGTTTTGCGTAAAAGAGTAACAAACATCCATACATCCGTCCATCCATCCATCCTCACAAACTTTCGCGTTTATAATATTAAGTAGGAAGTAAGATAGTAGAAAATAGGAAGTAGGATACTAAATTAGCTCATATAGCTTAGCTTTGTATTTATTCCAGATTTTTTGGAGCCTGCGTGGACCCACCTCATTGCTGTGTCCTGACGGAGTACTGTCCTAAAGGATCGCTGCAGGACATTTTGGAAAACGAGTCCATCAAACTGGATTGGATGTTCAAAGTCAGCCTGATGTCTGATATTGTTAAGGTAATAAGTTTGAAAGATAAGTACTTATTATAAATTACAAGACATCAGTATTTCCTATACCTTTGCATATAAATAATTACTGAAACTGAGCTTCGTGCAGTGTTGGTGAACGTTTTAAGCTGCGCTTACCCGTCCATGATTTCTGTCCGAGAAACTATGCCACTGCCAGCTCGCTGCCACTTCAACTATTGGAATTTAATCAAAATCCCGGAGAGACTTTGGTTATTGCCCTATTCATAGCACATTTGGCTACATTCTACATATTTATAATAGCTATGGCTGTTCGAACTCCGAGGTTCGAACAATTGTCCGCGATGCGCGGATACTAATCAAAAAATAAATTTATCAAAATTAATCCAAAATTTTACCTGGACGGCGGTGATTCTTCACATACCGTGTGGCCGTGTGGCGTGTCGTGTTGTCCTTCGTCAGAGCCGTCAAGTTAGTCAGGTCAAGTCAATGGCTGAAATTAATTAGTAATTGTACAATAGGCTAATTATGAAGGCGCCATCGTAAATTTAATAGCAACGTAAAAAGTGTTCTCTCTATCGAATGCCTAAAGTGGAAAAGAAACAAAATAATTATAATTACGATGGCGCCTTCATTAATTGGGCCTATTGTGCTATTTTGCGTCATACACCCTTGAAATAAATGTACCTATTTTTAGGGTTCCGTACCTCAAAAAGAAAAAACGGAACCCTTATAGGATCACTTTGTTGTCCGTCTGTCCGTCTGTGTGTATGTCAAGACTCTTTATCTCGAGAACACGTAAAGATATCGAGTTAAAATTTAAACTATATACGTATATCTATGATCTCATACAGTTGTGTAAAGGAAAAACTTCTCAGTTATCATAAAGAAGTTAGAGCCGTTTATGTCGTAAAAAACCGCATATTTCGACACTCACAAAAATCAAAAACCTACAGGGTACTTCCCGTTGACATAGAACTATGAAATTTGGCGAAAAGCATTGTCTCAGAGTACACATATAGGAATAAATCTGAAAACTGTAAAGTTTTATTTAAATCACAAAAAATAAGGCAACAAATAAGGTATAATAGAAAAGAGCTTAGCACATGCTAAAACAGGTTTTTAATTATTTTAACAATTTTTGATGAATGACGAGAAAAGTAAAAAAAAAACTTTTGTCGATGATGATGATGAGTATAGTATATTTTAACAACTTACTTCACAATTTTGTGAAATTTTCTGAATTTGTTCGGAACCCTCGGTGTGCGAGCCTGACTTGCACTTGACCTGTTTTTTATTTCTATAAGGCCTAAAGTAAATGACCACATTTCAGTGACTGACATGTACTTACATACAAGTAATTACTGCATATATAGCCCCGTTAGGTACAATTTAGACGTAATAACTATTAAAAGGTAATTCCAAACTTATTGCCAAAAAACCCGAAAGTTTATTAATAAAAGTCACTGATATTGTAGCTTCACGACCCAACTAATAAGTTAAGGGCTCAAAAGTCAGTTCTCGCCAACTTTATGGCCCCAAACTCGACCGTTCGGGCTATTAAACTTTCAGGTTAACATCTTGTACAAATTTAAGAGCGACACTTGTGGAACCCTTCCTGTGAAGGAACTTTTAAGAGAGAGCACTCACTATTTCGTCAATAATGAAGTTACGAAAATGTATACTGGATGTTTCTTTTAGATTTTACTGGCCTAAAATATAAAAAGTTTATTAGGAAGAGCCAAGAATCTTTTAAAATTGCTCTAACAATATTAGTTTCTCACTTTCTCAAGACTTTTAACCCTTAATTTGGCAAAGAAAAAATAATTATAAAAGAGGATTTTTTTAATAGATCTGTTTAATGCCCCCCTAAATAGTAAAGAAAAATTATGAAAAAAAATATCCCCTGAAAGATTTACTGAAAAAACAATGTTAATTATACTCAACAAAATCGGATATTGCAAGATTGACTTATTGTTAATTATGTTAAGCCGGCTCAACAAGATGCATTAAAGCAAAGAAAAGCTTAAAATCAAAACAGTGTCATATTTATTTATTTATTGAATGATATAGGTACAAAATTTAATCAGTTTTGTGGTGATAATTGAAATAAAAGTTAGGTCCTTCGACAAAGTCTCACATTACATTTCAGGCAGTACATCGTAGTGAAACCCTTTTTGCAGTATGTGCATCGGCCAAATTCTGTTCCATGGTCCATTGGTCGATTGGAATGGTCAAATCTGACGTCAATAAATATCAAGGTACTAGGTAAATAAGTATTTCGGTGATTCATAGTGGTTTAATCAGGTTCGTCGTTTTTTAAGAATGCGTGTAGTCCATAAACAAATAATGTAATAACGTAATAAACTTTTGAGGTTGCCCAAACCAAATAAAAATTGATCCGTCAGTTTCTGATTCCATATTCAAGTTGAAACCCCTTACGTAGATCTTAAAAGCATCCTATACATATTGTACTTATCACCCCTAAAGTAAATAAGTTCGTATAGTTTTTAGGCCGCATGAAGGCCTCTAACATGGCTAAACGGTCATCATCCCTAGGGTCCCGTTTTTATCCTTTGGGTATGGAACCCTAAAAATCAGAATGTTGAGAAACAAACAAGTGAAGCCAGCAAAACTACGCCTCGCCGTGTACAGACACAATTACACACACAAACACGTATAACGAAACTACGCCTTGGCTCGTCAGTCGAACTGTGGAGGCGCAACACCGACGCACTCACCATACGTGTAAAAAATTGACCTCACTTGTCTGTTCACGACGTTCTGTCTTAATTTTTTATTTGGTCTAAAGGCATATCACGGAAGAATGTCCTTGATAAAAAACCGAACAAGTGCGAGACAGGCTCGCACATCGAGGGTTCCGTACAAACATATTGTTAAAAATAATTAAAAACCTGTTTTAGCATGTGCTAATGAAGTTATTTTATATGATACCTTACATGATACGATTACTTACTTTGAATTTTGAACCATATTTTATGGATTTTGAAGCGCTATTTTTATGTGATTTTAATAAAAATATAGTACAGTTTTCAGATTTATTCCTATATGTGTACTCTGAGACAACGCTTTTTGGCAAATTTCATAGTTCTATGTCAACGGGAAGTACCCGGTAGGTTTTGATTTTTGTGAGCGCTGAAATATGCGTTTTTTTTACGACATAAACGGCTCTAACTTGTTTAAACGGTAACTGAGAAGCTTTTATTTTACACAACTCTCTTGCAGTTCATGAATTACGTATATAGTTTAAATTTCAACTCAATATCTTTACGCGTTCCCGAGATAAAGAAGCGAGCTCCCTAGCGAGCACTCTCCCTTAGGTGCTATTTATTGAAAGGACATGTTACGAAAGGCTCTTGCCCCTTGTACGAGTTTCCTGAATACTTGCAGTTGAATCGGGACCTGATTGTATAGCGTGGCAATTGGTGCGTGTATTATACGAGAATACGATGTCAGGTTATATTTTTCGTACCGTCTCATTTTCATATAAGTGTGACCCATTTTATTTTGTTTCCCCTTACAGCTGTAGTTACAATTAGACGTCATAAAATATCGTTACAGCAAAAATTCGATTCCTCTAAGACATTTTGATTGATTTTTGTAAAATTATTGATGAAAATGGCTTCATTTGTATGTTCGGAGAAATAGGTCACGGGGAGGGATATATACAATTATTTTATTAAAATTAAATAGTGTAAAAGATAATTTAGACGCATGGCACCAACTCAAACATCAAAAGTAAAAATTTAATTCGATTTTTTAAAACTATGTACACTTTTTATTGATGTTAATATTTTGTACTTTTTATTTCCTCTCTACATTTACGTAACGGATATGGATTATAAAGAAAATAAACGTATATTCATGCACCAAAATGTCGAACTCAATGAAATTAACGACTCCGTTGGGAAAAACTCGATAACGGGTGAAAATGTAAAGCTTTTTTCAGTGATATATTTCAGCAGCGTGCCCAGCGAGAGTACGCACGCGGGATGAACCGTTATCATAGCTGTTTTTTTTTCCACGGTTTTAGTATTCAACTTATAGTATGTACTCATAGTATGGTTATGAATATGACTGTGTACTTAATTCTGAAAATTTCTTGACTTTGCAATGCAAAATTTGTATCCTTACCGACTTCCAAGGAGGAGAAGGTACTATCGTATGTTTTTTTTGTGTATGTTTATCGATATTTCCGCCAATTGGGAACCGATTTGAAATAAAATATTTTAAATTCAATAGAGTATATTTTTAATGTAATCCCATTTAAATTTTGTCGAAATCGGCTGAGCCATTTTTGATAAATGAACAAAAATATTTATCAACGTCACATCGATTCATGCAAACTTTTCGAATTCTATACACTGTGGAAATCGGGGCAGTGATTTTTTGCGCAAAATAATTATGAACAGTTTTGCAAGCTTTAATCTGGACCATAAACTGAATATTTCCTCCTTTCATTTCGTTTTGTCCTCAAGATGGAGTAGTCTTAATTAGGTATGTTCCGAGAATTTCTAATTTTTATGTTAGGGTTTTTTGTAGTTTTAACACTCGATAAAAACCTCGTACTTGTTAACATTAAACATAATATCAAACTACAAAATCAAAAAAAACATTATCTTTATGTATATTACAGTTTAAAGCTGGTGGGTGATTCTGTATGAAAACAAGCGTGTAACGCGCTCTAACGTGCTCTTTGTTTTTAAGAAATTCGCATAAAATATATTTATTTTGCAAATATTATAACTTAAACTCAGTTTATTATTCATTTTAACGTAATTTTACATTTATCAAACATTTCTCCAAACGAAATTCACGGAAATAAAAAAAATACTTACCGCGTTACGTTTTGACGATAGAGAATCAGGCCCCTAAGCGTTTCTAAGCACACATACTGAAAGCTCATAATACAATCATGTAAACATTTTCCATTAACCTTTTTGCCTCTTTTCTAGGGTATGCACTACCTCCATGGCTCCGACATCCGTTCACACGGGGCCTTGAAGTCAAGCAACTGCGTGGTCGACTCCAGGTTCGTCCTGAAGATCACTGACTTTGGCCTGCACGCCCTCAGGACCTCGGAAAAGGACTCCAGGGCTCACAGCTATTGGACACGTGAGTGTTTTCTTTATTTTCGGGCGAATAGATTTAACTAGAATTTAACACAGGTATCACGCATAATTTTTATGGCAATCAGCAACTCTACTATAGATACAGTCACCTGCTAGTCCAGCATGCGACCACGAAAAGCCACGAAAATAACTCTTTTCTACGTATGAAAAAGTGACAGATATATTATACTTCATCATAACGCTATCCCGTTCTGACACGTCGAAAGAAATATTGCGTGGTGCGTGAGCGTGCGTAGATATTCCTAGGCAGTCTGGAGGTCATTTATTGCTTTTCTCGAATAAATACCTAGTTGATCTCATAATAAAAGACACTCATAATGATGGCCTTAATAACCACATTTTGGCTAGCATAGGGTAAGCAGATAATCCTGTAGTGGAAATGACCGAAACATCCTATTTTTTTAATTTCATTTAAAAAAGTCATCTTTTTATTATTATTTTTTTATTACAGGCATACATTTTATTACACAGTTTCCAGGGTCTGTGCCTTTTGTTAACTAAAATATTCAATTATTCGATTTTACTGTACAAAAATTTTAGCCTAAGTTAGTAGTTTCGGTGCATTGCGTGGATGCCACGAGCAAACCGGCGACCTGCATGCAGCACCCGATCACGAGTGTGACGCATGTGCCAGCCAAGTAAGCTGATATTCATACTAACTGTCTATTCAGAAAAAAGTGTTACTTGAATGTCAAAAGCTACTTGGGACGAAATATAATTGGATAGAATCGTACAAGAAAAAACAACGGCTGGAGTAGCCGTTGTTTTTTTTAGATATCATTTCGAAATACTAAACCAATTTAGTAGAGATAGTTTATTTAGGCGAATTGGATATACTCGTCGTTTGTATAGTATCAAATCTTTTGATTTTCACTAGCAACCTTGCTTTGTTTCGAATGCTAGTACTGAATTTCCGATTTTTGTAGGAAAGATATTATAGGAAAGATATAGATTAATTAATATCAAAATATAAAACTTAAAATATATAATATATAATCTATAAATTTCCTCCTTCGTATCTTTCTGTGTCTTGATAAAATTTACTTTAAAATTAGTTGAACTTGCTTTGGTATACTACACAAGATTATTTTTTGCAAAAATTAGCATGACCGACGTCACCCGTGTACAGAATTCGCGAATATTTCGCACAGATCGATGTAGCATTTTTCACATTATTGTTGATATACTTATCAAAAATGGCTCAGACGATTTCAATAAAATTTAAATGGGACCAATTTCGAAGTATATTCTTTCCAATAAAAAAGAATTATTGAAATCGGACTACTATGAAAAAAGTTATGTTACACATAAAATATATATATTTAATGTTCGTGTGATTTTAGTTTGTAATAAAAAATACTTTTTTTTTATGGTCTTTGAATTTGACTCTGGGTCCGTGGTCTGCTCATCTCGTTTTCAAAAGTCTTTCTGAGCGTCTGGTGGACGCGACGCGTGACCAAAATGTTGGTGTTTATTTGGCTCAACGTATAAGCATTGCCATTCAGCATGGCAATGCTGCCAGCATGCTGGGCACGCTGCCAACTGGCAGTGGGCTTGAGCACTTGGATTATCTTTAGACCTTCAAGGGCCTGTGGATGATCCGATTGCTTTCTATGTAGTAGTAGTGTAGTATTGTCATATTAAAAAAAAATAAAAAATTAAGTAAAAAAAAATACATCATAATGGGTATAATAAATGTATCAAAGAATTTATAGTAGTTTATAGTTAATATATATATATCGCGTCGAATTGAGTACCTCCTCCGGACTATAAATTCTTTGATACATAAAGCCTAACAAAACATAGTCTTATGCACATTCAATAACAGAGATGTGCTGCGAGGCTTACTGTTCAAAGAACTACTATTAGGTATATTAAATAGAGAATTAAAGAAGTAGAATCATATATTATTTTGTAGGAGTACGCGTCTCAAATTTTCTGATTTCGGCCAACATGCGCCCTCGCCGGCGGGCTTAGGTCGGTAGTTATTGGAAATGTGATTTGAATTCTCAATTTCGGTATTACATTTTGGAGAATAAGTTTTATATTTGGCGGCCGAGTGTTTCTTTATTATCTGTCCAATAAATAAAATATAAATAGGTAAGATCTTCTTTTGGCTGAAACATTTCTGCAAAATTTATTTTTACTAGCTGTACGAATTTTTATACTCGAATTTTCTCGTTCACGAAACCCCTAATAAAGATAAACTGTAAACGTAATTCTAAAATGACACAGGCTTAAAATATATTTCGTTTTTGATTATTTTAATTTAACAGAGTAGATCCAAATAACAAAAATAACAGCTCTTTTTGTATACAAAATATTTAAACATCTAAAACTACAGAGATACCAGAGGGATAATGTAGTCGATCGAGAAAAGAAAGAGATGCTATAGAATAGAATATCATTTATTGTCATAGTATATCATTTACACATTTTTACTTAGTAAAATAAATTATATAAATGGTTCTACCATGGACTCGTCACAATTACAGCAAGAAAAAATATAGCTTGGATTAAATCAGAGAACGACAACAGCAATAAACATAAACAAAAATATAAGTTTTAACTTCCACGATTCCCTCATTGGACAATAGGTTTGATCATAATATAATTGTTATTTTTTTAGAATTGTCAGACATTAATAACAAATATGTAGGTATTGTAGGTACATGAATTCACTATATACAAATAAAATCAAAATGACTCAGCTCTGTAGAGGCATCGTTAAATTATAATCACAATAAAATAATATTTAAGAAATTCAGTCCTAGAATTGAAAATAAATATGGGTATGTATTAACTTTAATTAATTTTGGTAAATAAAAATAATTTAATTTAAAAATGTCAGCTGTAAAGGGGCTTCGACAAACAATAAAAATGATTTTATACGGCATGAGTTAGAAAAAGACATCAAAAATATCTTGATTCAATGACTAGTTGCCGTGTTTATCTCTAAGTAGTGTCAAATTCCAATTCATGTTTGACAGTTTTGTCAGTTTTTGGCAAGATTTTCCATACATTTTTGTGGTTGATAATTGCCTCAAGCGACAACAACGCTATCTCTCTAGTTGTACCTAATAGCTCTGTGCCTAAAACCGACTCGTCTCGTCGACACTCAAAGCGACTGCAAAGCGGAATATACTCAATCAATCACTCAATTGGAACACGACGACTAAAGCTTATATAACTAAAAAAACCGGACAAGTGCGAGTCAGGCTCGCACATCGAGGGTTCCGTACAAACACGTTGTTAAAATAATTAACAACCTGTTTTAGCATGTGCTAATGAAGTTACTTATTTTATATGATACCTTACATGATATGATTTACTCACTTTGAATTTTTAACCCATATTTTGTGATTTAAATAAAAATGTACAGTTTTCAGATTTATTCCTATATGAGTACTCTGAGACAATGCTTCTCGCCAAATTTCATAGTTCTACGTCAACGGGAAGTATCCTGTAGGTTTTGATTTTTGTGAGTGCGAAATATGCCGCTTTTTACGACATAAACGGCTCTAACTTTTTTAAACGATAACTGAGAAGTTTTTCTTTTTCACAACTGCAAGAAATCATAGATTTACATATACAGTTTAAATTTCAACTCGATATCTTTACACGTTCCCGAGATAAAGAGTCTTGACATACACACAGACGGACAGACGGACAGACGGTCAGACGGACAGACGGACAACAAAGTGATCCTATAAGGGTTCCGTTTTTTCAGTTTGAGGTACGGAACCCTAAAAATGAAAGTAATAACCCTAAGTATCAACATGATAGACTGGCCTTAGATGTATTACGATTCCTGATTCTCTATTAACAATGTAAAGTGTAAAATTACGTTAAAATAAATAACAAACCCAGTTTTTACGATTTCTTCAAAAACAAAGAGCACGCGTTACACGCTTGTTTTCACTCGCCCATCCACTCTAAGCACAGTTTCAGAATGATATTTCTGTTTACTACAAGGTAAACTTATAACCCCGCTATAAAAGTAAGTAAGTTCGCACCCCGCTATAAATAACTAGGTACTCAATTATTTCCGGACATAATTCAATCCTTTTGTCAAACTACGAGGAAAGGGTAGTAATGAAGCTCTTTGATCACCACAGTGGGTAGAAACGTAACAAACGCAAACAAAGTGGATTGTTTCCTGTGCCTAGTACGAGTTTTTACTCACTCGATCGCTTTATTGTCTATAATTTTCTATGGGATTTGTACTTACAGCGTGATCAGTTGACGCAGTTTTATTATCATCATTGTCAAAGGACGTCCAATCCTACTCCTACTAATATTATAAACGCGAAAGTTTGTGAGGATGGATGGATGTTTGTTACTCTTTCACGCAAAAACTACTGAACGGATTGAGATGAAACTTTGCAATAATATAGCTTAAAACAGAATGACACATAGGCTATAAATTATAATGATATTGCGTCAAAATCAAAATATCATGCGGGCGAAACCGCGGGTAAAAACTAGTGCTAAATATATGCTTCTTCTAGAATCAATTCTAAGCCTTCAATCAGAGAACAGGGAGGTCTTCATTCAATGGATTCCATCACATATAAATCTGCAGGAAAATGAAGCTGTCGACCGTTTAGCTAGGCAAGCGATCACTGACGGTGTTCCACTGGTGACGACCCCTCTGGCCTCGGACTACACTCGAAGGATTAAAATGCAATGTAGATCAATGTGGCAGGAACATTTTGACGAGCGATCCAAAGAGAAAGGAATCTGGTATAAGACTATACAACCGGAAATTTTAAAGTACCCATGGATTAGTCATAGTCTTCTTAATCGCAGCGAGCTCGTGACAGCCCTCAGACTCCGCTCTGCACATATTCTAACTAATAAGTTTAGATATCTGATGAAAAAAACGCCAACCCCCAATTGTAATGAGTGTGGCGTTTATGAAGATACTCTCCACATATTGTTGGAATGTGTGCGGAACGAGTCATTTAGAAAAAATGAAATGAAACGAAATGTTCTATACAAAATATTAAAGACGTTGGCTTTTACAACTCCATTTTGTCTATGCCAGACTCTGAAAGTGCAAAAATGTTGTACAAACTCGTAGATATAGGTTTAAAAAGATAAGTTTAGTTTTAAGTTATGTATCTTGTACAGGGCGATGTGGTCGCTAAGCGACAAAGCCCTTTAAATAAATAAAAAAAAATATATATATATGCTTCGTATATACGTTTTTAGTAAGACTGGTATGACGGTTTAGGTGCTGATTCAGTTCCATATAAAATTATTCGTGATATACAGCTTGCGCCATATAAATAAAACTTGCTTAAAAGTCATATTTAAGACTTTATTGTCGTAGATAAATTGTTTTCTTCTTCTTCTTCTTTTGTTTGGCGTCGCATTGTTGTGCATTTGCCAGTGTCAAGTAGTGTTAAGTTATAATAATTTTTGATATTTTATCAAAATAGTCACTGTTGTAGTCACGTCATAGTCCAATAAAGTCGCGGTCAAGTCCAAACATAGTCCAAGTCATACCTCAGTAAAGCAGTGGATACTTTACTAGAGGCGTCTATGGAGTTTTGGTGACAACACGGAACGACCTGATACGTCACATTATATCACTTGCCTACACTCATGCACGTAAATCAGCTCATAATCAACGAAATACCACAACTTTTCACTAATTATCACTGATAAAACACAAGTTTAACAAAATAATACAATGAGGCGACATGACTTTTCCGCGTTCCCGCCAAAACTCCAATTGTTTTCTTGCCTATAAGATATTATGTATTTATTTGCAGGATCACATATAATTAGTTGTAATTAGAACTAACTAGCTTATACATGCTGCCTTGTTTCATAGGGTATAGCGCCTCCGTTATTTACATTGTTCTAGGAATGCATAGAAAACGAGATTGAATATAATCATATTTATCAAGCTATACTTTTATTCGGAAACTTCGACTTGAGTCAAAAGTTTTCCACCGTGTGGTAACCATCGACCAGTGTGTGTTGCCAGTGATGACTTATGGCACATAAACGTGGTCTCTCACTATGGGCCTTATCAGTAAGCTCCAAGTAGCCCAACGAGCTATGGAGAGGGCTATGCTCGGAGTCTCTCTGCGGGATCGAATCAGGAATGAGGAGATCCGTAGAAGAACCAAGGTTACCGACTTAGCCCAGCGGATTGGCAAGTTGAAGTGGCAATGGGCAGGGCACATAGCACGGAGAACTGATTACCGATGGGGTCGAAAAGTTCTCGAGTGGAGACCACGTACCGGCAAGCGCAGTGTAGGTCGTCCACCCACAAGGTGGACGGATGACCTTATTAGGACCGCAGGATTGCGCTGGATGCAAGCCGCTATCAACCGGTCTTATTGGAAATCATTAGGGGAGGCCTATGTCCAGCAGTGGACATCTTATGGCTGATGATGATGACTTTTATTCAATCTTCATTGACATTAGATTATTTCAGCCCGGTGCATGGTATGCCATGCACCGGGCTGAAATAGTCTCCTTCTTTTTCGCCAATAGGCATGATGTAAAAAACCATTGTAGTAATTAATTCGTGAGTTAGTAAAACTTTAACAAGCTATATCATCAATTATTGTTTAAAACAAAAGAAAAAATACGTGTTGTATATTTTTTGGTAATAAAATTAATATAGCTGACGGATTAACTAACCTGCTAAATATGGTGGCTCAGTGGTTAGTGACCCTGACTTCTGGATCAAGGAGGCGTGGGTTCGATCCCCACCTAGGGCAAATATATATGTGATTATCATAAGTGTTTGCGCTGTGTCTGGGTGTTATTTAGTTACTATCTATATAAGTATGTATTTAAAAATAAATATATTATGTAGTACATCAATCTCTGGCAGCCATATCAGCTATCACAAGCTTTGCTTAGTTTAGGGTCAGAGACCGTGTGTAAGATGTCCCAAAAATATTTACTTATTTATTTAATTATGTTTTCTAGTCATGATGTCTATTATCCCCTTCCTGTGCCAGTCTCATCTAGGTGTTGTCATAAAACTTCTGAATATTATACTATTCTATCGAGTAAGTAAAAAACTTGTACTAGGGGCACCTGATCCGTCAACTAAATAATACAAATTCCCCTGCCCAAGTAAAATTGGATCATCAAAACTTGACCAACAAAACAAGATAAGAGGGTGGGAAGAGTGATTTTGTTACAAACGTACCTAACTACGTAACTTTGTTTAACTTGGCGCTGCGTATTTTGCCTGTGTAAAAAAATCTTTACTTTTGAAGCGAAATCTTTTATGCCTATATCACACCTCTGCGCTCCGCTGTGAAACTCAAAGGGCGAAACCGCCATAGTTTCGCTATGAGTTGTGAGTTGTTGGGCGGCGAAACAATAGCGAAATTCCCTGCTCTAACGTACAAAACAGACTATGATGTTGTCTCTTTCTAACATGATTTCGCTCATTTGCTTAGGCGCCGTCTACATCTCCGCCCGTTGTCCGCCATTTTGGAGCGGTTCCGCGTGTATCTCGGACGCGTCTGTAGCAATCGACAATTTTTATGAGCGAAATAGGAACTTATTTCTTAGTCTCGTAATCTTATTTCTCAACTGTTCTAGTTTTAGGTTTCGCTCTGTTTCGCTATTATAGTTTGGCGTAAGTAAAGTACTGTTGCACAGCGAAACTCACGCAGCGGTTTCGCAGTTGTTGTTTCGCAGCGGAGGTGTGATATAGGCATTAGGACACAATCCTTCATATTGATAGGTGTACGGAAAATAAATTACTTGCCAGGTAACTACGATTAGATACGATGTTTATAATTACATGGCAGAGACAGGAAAGACATGACTTAAAAATAATAGGGCAAGTGAGAGTTAGAATGGCGCACGAAGGGTTCCGTACCGTATTGAAGTAAAGCCGCCTTAATATATTTTATTACAATTTAATTGTTTATTTTTGAAATGAACAAACAACTTAATTTTCTGTGACTATTTCAAGCATGTTCCTGTTGCTTTTATAAATATCGAGCAAAAAAATCACGTTTCTTGTGTGGGAAATTTAAATTATTTTAATTTAATAATTAATTTTTAATAAAAATATTAAGTTAAATATTCTGTAAATATTCCAAGATTTGTTGTATAAAATTAGGTTTGTCCTTTTATTATTATTTTTCTGGTTTTAGTATTTGTTGTTAATAAACTTGTCATAAATTTGTCATCTGTGAAAACTTCAACGTATTAGCTATTAAGGTTCATGAGATTTAGCCTGGTGACAGACAGACGGCCAGCGGAGTCTTAGTAATAGGGTACCGTTTTTGCCCTTAGGGTACGGAACCCTAAAAAGGCGTTGGTACTAAGTATGTTGCACGCGCAAAAGTAAAAACTCGAGTGATCTTAATATTTTTGCGCTTAGTGCAATATTACATGAAAACAAAATCAGGCCTCATTATACTTATATAAAAATTACATTCAAAACAAATAGTCAGAGATATTTTAATTAATGAGAACCACCAGTGAAATATCTGCATAATACTTTGGCAAAATGTTGGCTTACGTTTAAAAAGATGTGGTTCGATTCCACATTTCTTCATACGAACAAAAGTCGTCAAACAATCGCTTACAAAAACTGAGCATCAAGAACCCGAGGCCTATTCATATCGTTATCAAAAGACATAAACATCAAAGGTTTCAACCTTTATTTATTTTTGCCCCTCAGCCAAAAATATACATTTTTCAGCCGTTCCTATTTCCATAGTACGTCGATCGTAAACGGGCGTGAATCCGCCGAAAGATAAATGACAATGAATAAGACTTTTTATGGTACGTGTTTATTTTACGTCTCTCCGAAATAAATAACGTATAAATCTAGGGAGGCTGTTCGCATACGACGCTACTGACGTGTCAATATTTTGTGGTCGTGTTGTGAAACCGGCTGCGTTATTATACCGTGTTATCCTACTAATATTATAAACGCGAAAGTTTGTGAGGATGGATAGATGTTAATTTGTTACTCTTTCACGCAAAAACTACTGAACGGATTGGGATGAAACTTTGCATTAATATAGTTTATATTTCAGAATAACACATTGGCTATAAATTATAATGATATTGCGTCAAAAATAAAAATATGCGGGCGAAGCCGCGGGTAAAAACTAGTTATTTATAACTGTCAGCAGAGCCCTGATTCCGTGCGGTCTTTTAAGTTTTGTTACGTACCAGCTTTGAAAACTATTTAAAATTGTGATGTATGTAAAAGTATTATGTACGTAGAAATTAATAATGTTTCTTGTCAATATTATAAAAATTCAATTACCTTACCTGTAACTAAAAAATGATACAAATATATATAATTATTGTGACATTTAGCTCTTATTTTTATGTTTAATCTTTTGACAATGTATTGATGTACACAATGTCGGTGAACTGAAATAAATAAATAAATGTAGATCTGATTGTTGAAAAACGCGCGGTAGGTGTTATGGAATTTGCGTGAAAAATATTCATATTTAGGTTATCTCCGAAACTTAATTTACACTAAATTTCAACTTTTTGGTAAAATTGAAACAAAAACGATTTAGCACAGGTACGTTACGTCAAACCAAATCTACGCGATAATGTTGTCTTTTATAGATTTTTACATATGTAGCCTATTGTACAAACGGCTTAAAACCAAAAACGAAATAAAACAAAAGAAAATAACTTTTCAGAAAAGGCATCACAAAAATTTAAGCCAAAAATTATTTCAAAAGTTAATTTTGTCGGTGACATTTATAAATGTGTGTTGGTGACGAAGCACCATTAATTTCACATTATCTGATAACTTTGAAAGTATGTCTAGAATAAAAGTTACAAAAGTCTTACTTTAAGTTACGAAAAAATAGAGTAATATTTTATGTAAAAATTCTTCTAACAATGCTGAGAAAATCTTATAAATTATGAAGCATACAGGCAATATTATACTATCATTAACTTGGCAGAACAAACAAAACAAATTATCTTAGATGTAGTACTATTACTCTTTGGTACTATAATTTTGACCCAGTATTTTAATATAGGTCAATTACAATACAATTTAAAAATTATAATCATGATTGAATTACGTAGAGACTTTATGTTTTTTCAATAGCTCGGCAGACTATTGCGATCTTGCTAATTGAGAAACCCAAATTGAGAGTAGGTACATGTTAATTATTATTAAGAAATTTAACTTCACTGGTACTAAACAGTAGGCCTCGTTAAATTTGTTGGATTTCCGAGTCAAAAATGTCTACCAAACTTGGTACCAAATTTTCGGACTGATGATTAAAAATCTTCGTTTCCTTCGCTCGCTCGGTCTATACATTTATTATCATTTACCTCTTTAAAATAGTTATTTCTTTTTATCAGGTCTTCTCTGGACATCTCCGGAACTTCTCCGCATGCCAGAGCCGCCGCCAGAGGGCACTCAGAAGGGCGACGTGTACTCGTTCGGAATCATAATGCACGAGATAGTCAACAGGCAGGGCGCCTTTTGGCTGGGGCCAGGGATCGATCTGCCGCCTAAAGGTAACTAACGCACTTGTACTAGCATAACCGTAAATGGAGAAAACACTGATGGGCTGTGCCTACCCTAGAAAAAAGTTGCTATCAAAGGCCCCGCCACAGGGCACGCAGAAGGGCGAAGTCTACTCCATCGGAATCATATTGCACGAGATAGTCAGTAGGCAGGGCGCCTTTTGACTTGCCTTGGATCAGGGATTGCTGCCTGAAGGTAACTAATACCTACACTACCAGACAGATTTTTACAGATTCAACGCCAGTATGCTTTCGAAATTTCGCTACCCAAATCTACAATTCAAAATCCAAGTATACAATAATAGAGTCCCGCGTACATATACACAGGTATGTATGAGCGAGCATAGCGGCAAGGCACGCTAGGTATAGTGAAAATTTTTAATATGTGAATGTAGTAAGCGAACGTAATTATTCATAAAGATTGCGGGGCAAATCGCCCAAGGCTTTTTTGAAGGTCCCCATTCGCCCCGCATTGTTTGGAGCGGGGCGAATACCTTTAATAAATTAATCAACTAATTACCTTCAAAAAGAGTTTTGGGCGATTCGCCCCGCGGGCCAAACCGCTTGCGGGGCGAAACGCCGCAATACTCGTAATGTCTTATTACAAGGGAGAAAACGAAAGTATGTTACCGTTACTGGTCTGGACCGCAGCGAAAAATATTTTTGTACAATATTTTATTCAATAATGAGCTCGTTATTAGATAAAACGTAAAATTTTGATTTTAATATATGAAAAACATTTCAGTTCACAACCGTACTAAGAGAAAATAAAGGTGAAAGAATAATTTTATGAATAGGTACTATCTATATAACTTTTCATAAGAATTGTCAAAGAAGACAAAATTGTCTTGGTAGTCCAACCTTTTTTAGGTTGGACTACCAAGACAATTTTGTACCGGTGGTTCTACTAGTAGAACTAACGGGAGCAACCTTCTTTTATTAGGTGCTCGGATATTCATTGACTGTGTTTCCATAGAAATAATCGAGGCAGTGACCGCAAGCTGTCTCCGACCGAACACGTCTCACCACCGCTCGTGTGAGGACGACGACGCCACCGATTTGATGCGGCGGTGCTGGGCTGAAGACCCCACGGAACGGCCCGACTTCGCGCACCTCAAGGGCGCGGTCCGGAGGCTCAACAAGTAATGTTTATGTACATATGATTTGGATACTGGTTCTTTATCATGCATTCTTTCATAACATTATGCTTGTTTCTTTTATTCATCATCATCCGCAGCTTTCTCTGTCCTACTGCTGGGTATATGCCTCTATCTTACGGTGCCATTTGCATCGGTCCTGTGCTAATCGCGTCCAGATTCGACCCGCGATTTCCACTACATTATGTAACATCGATCCATATTGCCGCCGGACGACAAAGCAACGCTCCGCTTGCTTGCCTCAGTCACCACTCTGTCACTGCCCTACTCCAGCTGGCACTTTCACATTCACTTTGCCTGGCGACAGATTTCTTTTGGAAAACATATCTAAGTACACCCTCGATTGATTCAACTTTCAAAAAAAGAAAACTAAATCAAAATCGGTTCCTCCGTTCGGGAGCTACAATGCCACAAACACGCACATAGTATATACACACACACCTTATAGATACGTCAAACTTATAACACCCCGTCATTTTTGCGTCGGGGCTTAAAAATGGTATTGCTTTTGAAAGTTTTTGGGGTTGTCAGAGGTATATTTTGATTTAATGAAGTTAACTACAAGCTGCACAAATTCTTATACCTTACTTCGACTTCACTTACCTCAAGGCGGCGGTGAGGAGGCTCAACAAGTAATATTTGCGTAGGTATGATTTGGATACTGGTTCTTTAACATGCTTTCTTTTACAACATTATAATTCATTACACGTCATTTTCAAACTGTGGTTCGCGTTTTTCTTACTGCTTGGTATTTCTGATATATTATTACGATCATCATCATTATTAACCCTAGGGCGCCCGCTGCTGGATATAAGTCTCCCCTACGGAGTTGCGTCCAACGAGTTCCTATCTCCTTGATTAGATCATCAGTATTATCTAGGTCTATCTCGTCGGTGGACGTTCTCTGCTCCACGTCCTGGTTTGTGATCTCCATTTTATAACCTCATTTTTGGGTCTACAAACTATGTGCTCTGCCTACTGCTACTTCAACTTGCTATAATCCAATGGGCAAAATCAAAATGGGTAATCGGTATCTTTGATTCATCTACCAATCTCATTATTCCTGATTCGATGACTTACTTCGAACTCCTTACGATAGTAGTTTACATATTTTCAAGTCTATCAAAGTCTTATTATTTTATCAATTTGATATTAATCATCAAATACATATTTAGTAAATGAAATGCAGAGTAAATATTAAAAAGCTTTCCAAATTAATTGCCTACTTCAATAGAAACGACACGAATATTTAATTTTACATTTTAATACATGTTAATTAGCAGCTTATTTCTCAAACGTTCTGTTAAAGTAATTAAACAAAAGTTCCTTTGTATATTTTAGTGAACATTCATTAAAAGTAACAAGACGGTCTTATGAGAGACATCTGTAAAGTAATAAACGTTTAAGCTCTTCGAAAGTTTAGCAATTAGCCACGTGTTTGGAAAACAATATTTTTAACGGTAGCATAAAATAATACTACATTTTTTGAGCATTTTACCCGAGTCTTATCGCCGCAGGTGTCCTAAAAAGAGTTATTTTTGTGATAAACATTTAAAAAATTGTTGCAAATGCAGGACTAAATCTTTTAAAGATACCACCACACCTCGGGCAGGCGGGTGGTTATGTGGGAGTCCCCGCCCATTGCTGGACGGTATACCCACCAAAACCCCTGGTAGTTCCGCCACTGCGCTTGGTGTCGGGGCTACGGGCACGCTTTCGTACTCCTCCGCGGCACCCGACAGCGCTGGCCCAAACCGGGCCCCACCTCGGAGCTTGCGCTCCCGCCAGAATGGCGATGTGCCGAACACCAGACACATGTCATCCTCCACCTGGGACCAACCAGCACTGGGCGTCGGACTTGGACCTGCCTCTTTCGGATCACTAGCCCAACGTTTTCCCAATTAAACTAATTCGTCTCGTGACAACTACCAAGCAAAATTCGTGAAGTGTTTATCATTTCTACCAACTTATAGCGTTGGAGTGGTCAGCTAGTATGATATATTAAGTTGTTCCGTGCGGATTAAGACACGCATATGATAGGCTCCCATAGATAATGAAGATGATTATGATGATGATAAAAACCAATTGATGACCAAGACAGTGAAAAACCAACCAAGATTGTTAACTTTCAGAAAATTTTAATTGGATAAGACTTGTCTGTGAGGCCAATGACTTCATGTTCAAGTTTAGGAATTAAATTTTTTCTGTATATCTCAAAACGTTATAATTCCACATTACTCAAAATAATTTTTAGGTATGGTTTATAAACTTAGAAAGTTTAAAGATTCTTCTTTCTTGTATACTTTGGAAATTAAGGGGGAGTAAGAAAAACTTTTTTCTTACTCCCCCTTAATTTCCAAAGTATACACTATACTGGCCGTGGGGTGCCGGCAGAGTAGAATAGCACCCCCCTCTAGTACCAGGTGTCGTAAGAGCCGACTGAGGTACAGCGGAACCGACTAATGGCGGTATAACCATTCAAATAAAAACGTAGCTAAAATGGCACAGGGCAGGGATGGGGAGCAGCATCTCTGTCGCGAAGCTACGTTTTCTGCGATCGCCACCACGCTTGCCCAGCGCGGCGATTATGGGCAAATACCCCCAATATATGGCAGAAACAAATAGACCAGGCCCCCAGTCCCCAGCAGCTCCGCTAGCCCGGGGCTACGGTAGCGGCCCCGGTAACGGCGGAGAAGGGGGTGCTAAGAATCCCTGGCAGACGCCCGGCTACCACTCCCGCAAACGACGACTGGCCCTGGTAACACACAACGTGCGCACAATGAGGACTGACGAGAGGATTGCTGAGCTGGAAGAAGAGTTGAGTAGGTTGCGTTGGGATATTGTGGGGTTGTCTGAAGTCCGTAGAGAGGGGGAGGACACGATAACTCTGAAATCCGGCAACCTGCTCTACTACCGGGAAGGTGACCAGCGGTCCCAAGGTGGTGTCGGTTTTCTCGTTCATAAGTCCCTCGCTAACAACGTTATCACCATCGAAAGTGTGTCGAGCAGGGTTGTATATCTAATACTCAGAATATCCAAGAGGTATTCGCTGAAGGTCATTCAGGTATACGCACCGACCTCGTCACACCCAGATGACGAAGTGGAGACTATGTATGAAGACGTAAGTCAGGCCATACATACGTCTAAGACCCACTTTACTGTTGTTATGGGGGACTTCAACGCAAAGTTGGGCAAAAGAAGCGATGATGAGCTGAGAATGGGGCAATTTGGATATGGACAACGGAACCCCAGGGGCCAGAGGCTGGCTGACTTTCTGGAGAGAGAGGAACTCTTCATGATGAACTCTTTCTTCCAGAAGCCGCCTCATAGGAAGTGGACCTGGATGAGCCCCGATGGTTCCACCAAAAATGAGATAGACTTCATCATGACCACTGAGAAACGGATATTTAATGATGTCTCCGTGATCCACAGAGTGAAAACCGGTAGTGATCACAGAATCGTAAGAGGCACATTGGATATTAACGTTAAACTCGAAAGGTCACGCCTGATGAAGTCTACGCTCCGGCCTACTCGTGCCCATATCCAGAACCCCGAGAGCTTTCAGCTCGAGCTCTCAAATCGCTTTGCTTGCCTGGAGAACTTTGCGTCGGTGGACGAGATTAACAACGGGCTCGTAGAAACTGTCCAGACGGTGGGTGCTAAATTCTTTAGACCCCGTCGTACAAATAGACCTCAAAAATTTTCCGATCAAACTATAAATCTTATGGCCGAACGACGCTTACAGAGA